>JAPMUY010006522.1:0-487601 GCA_026901105.3 Galaxias olidus
CCCTGTGTCTCCCCAGGAGAACCTCCACTGTAACATGCGGCCCAGTGGGAGGGCCACGGTAAACAAGCCATCGCTGGTACAACTCGATTTTGGTTAGGGAGAGCCGTGACAGACAGCCGGCGGTCACCCACTGTGCGTGGGCCCCGTAACACTCGCTCTCCTCTCTGGAGTATGCGGCTGCTCAGGGGCCCAGGGAGATAAGACGAGGGGGAGAGATAGAGCAAAATGTGAGGTGGGTGGCAGAATGGTGGACGATAAATCCAAAGGATTACCATTGTAGTTACGGGTCTCGTTGCCCTTTATCGGAACAGAAGTTCATCGGCGCCGCGTCAGCTGAGTTATGTTGACACTAAGTGCTGTTGTACATGATAGTGTAAAACACACAGAAGGAGAGAGAAAGAGGAGGAGGAGGGGAGGGGGTGGCTTTGAGAGATACAGCTGAATGTGTTTACTGAGATGCCATCTCCCTCAGTAACTCACAGTCAACAATGTATGTCCCTCTAACTCACTGGTTCTCTATATCTCTCTCTCTCTACCTCCCTCTCTCTCTCTCTGTTTTACTCTCACCCATCTCTTTTCTCATAAGTTCTTGACACAAAAACACACAAACTATACACGTACTCATTCACACACGGGATCTATCAAGTTGACAAGCTTGCATAAGCAGTAGAAATTAGCCTACTGTAGCCCAAAGCACTATGCTAATACATCTGTCAACCCTTGCTGCTCATGTTGGCAGCTGGGCATCACACATAGCTTGACTCTGCGTGAGTTCAAGATCCGTGTCTAAACCACTATCATGTCTCAAAATGTTAAAGAGACGGGAGTGAAGAATCCACCAGACCGGGTCTGGTCTGTAAGGACTGAGGCTACGTCTGTGGCAGAACGCACATCCACGACTTTGTTCGTTGTTTTTGACTTGTCAGCTCTCAACGGTGGTCGCCTGGCTTGCACACAGGCCTCTGACCACAGGCAGGCCTCAAGAGATCCGGCTCCTTCGGAGCAGATCGGCAGCGGCTAACAGGCCTGACGCTGCATGCTCAAGAGCCCCGGCATATTACGGAGCCAGGGAAAGGTGCGTCGGAGCCAGGAGCCAGGAGCTCTCATTTGCATGTTTTCATATTTAATGCTGGGCAGCTGAGACAGGTCTTGATGTGGCCTAATGTGACGCCTGACACTGCCCTAGACCTGTAATTATTTTTCTCTGACCTGCCCAACAATCATCTTCCCTCCAATTAATTGCTAACATAAACAGATCCTCAGGTGGTCCGAGCTCAGAGGGAGTGCTCTGCATGCACGATGACTACGCCTCACACCAAACACAGTGGAGTGTCAAACTCACTCTGCGCACATCACAACATCCCCACCGTTACCTGTACAAGGAAATTACTATTTGACTCAACTAACGTGACTGATAGACCCAACGTCTGACTGAGTGCTTTTACTAATAGGAGATGCAGGCCATCTTTTTAACAATATCAACCAACCTGGAAAACAAAACGATAAGGCATGCATTCAGAATGAATAATTCACCAAAGTTTGACTTGCTTTATAAGCTAACTGAGCAACGGAAGCGATCCTGGTTGACTACTGAATATTTCAGAAGGCGCGGGGCAGGAGGGAACTGCCTCTTCCCTTGGCTATGGGCCTTGGCTCTGTAAAGCTAGACGCACAGTGACACTTTTACGGTGCTTCTTTTGTGCCTAGTCTCAGCAGCTACTCTTTGGTGTTGTTGCTGCGGCTGAATGTTTAATGAAGCCATAGCGACGCTCGGTACGGCTGTTCATCTGGGCAACGACTCGGAGGAAAAACTCTCCCTCTCTCCCTGGCTCGGCCATCTGTTGGAATCAATAAGGGGGACTCGAAACCCCCTGCCACCATTCAGGGATTCAGAGTGTGGGCGATTAAAGCTAACCTCTCTCCCTATTTTTATTTTCGATTTTTTTTTCTTCCTCTTTCTCTTGTGTCATGCTCACCCACGGCCAGCTTGAATGGCAGGTGCTGAAAGAAATGCATTCTAGCCCCGTGCAGTAATGCTAATCCCTCAATTAAATGACAGGGTGATGGTGCCGTCTCTCCCTCCCCAACGCCCCTTGGCCTATTGGTTACAGCCCTCGCCATGTTTCAATCGGGGGCTTTGTGGAGATCGAAAAGGTAGTGCCTCGCTAAGGCTACAGTACACATTTGTTGTTTGTCTACCATTTAGCAGACATGAAAAAGCTCCGCCACGTCCCTCGTGCGGCACAGTTCGAGCATCCCGAGAGCGATCCCACTTGAAAATGCTCTCTGCCCCGTTTAGTCTTGGGCTGTTGCTTATGCGGCTGTCCCCAGCGCTGCCTAATGCCCGCGTGTGAAGCAGATGGGGAGAAGATTGAGGCAGAGTCCTCCTCCTTGAGCCCGGAGGGGTGCACCCTCTCTAATGGGGAAAATAAGGTTGTTTAATTGTAGTTTATTCCAAAGCCTGATTGCTTTTATTGAGTCCCATTTTTCTTCTTAATGAGCCTGTAATGTGAATGCTGATGAGGGTAAAAGTGAGCCGTTTCCGCGGCAAACAACACCTTTGCGTTATCCGCCCACTAAATTGTGGCTATGTCCTTAGCCAAGCAGCTGTTGGCTGCTCTCTGCCGTGTGGTCATCAACTCCGCCATCCGTCAACAGGGACACTTTTAAGGCCCCTGGTCAGAATAGATTCCCCTAACGCACGCTGACCACGATGCAACAGGGGAAAAAAGCAAGGCGGTGGACTGGATGCACTCTTGACGGGCAACGGATAATACATAAAATATAAACTACACTGTACTCTCACTGTGGAATGGAGTGCCGCTGCAATTTATAGGAGAAGATAATGGAGGTGTGTAATATGAGTGTTTCTACTAGGATGTGTGCGAATGTTTGTGGCAATGGCTACTACACTGAACTACAGAATAAGGAAAAAGTTAAAAAGCACAGACAGATACACACACACACCGATGTAACGACGTCAGTCAGATACTACACTTGGCCGGAAAAATACCTTAGGGATTTTAATAGTGAGGGAGCAACTTCATTTTAAACTGCCAATCGACAGTTAGTGGGAGGAGCAAACCGCCTGGCACTAAATTGGGTTACGGCGTGACAAGAGTGCTATAATGTCATTGGCATTTGGAAGGGAAGTAAGGCATTAGCATTGAGCAAAGAGTGCATTATAAGTGAATAATGCTCACCGGGACTAGCCTGGACACGCAGCAAAGTGAATGTCACAACTCGTTTTAATGCACATTCTTCAGTGGAAGGAGCCCACATATATCATTATTTAACAAGGATATAAGAACGCCTGCATTTTCTCCTCATTTGGTCAAGATAAGTGAAAAGGGATATTGCTGCCTCTAAATGTGTGACGAGCATTCGGTAATTTAACATTAATGACTTACTATGGAAACAACAAGGGTGTCCCCCTGTTAAAAAATATACACAAATACAGAAGGAAACACAGACACACACACCCACACACAACTTTGCATCCGCAGTGTGTTTCGGCTCGCGAAACTATTTTGCACTTGGCTCCACATTGGAAATCATATCAAAAGTAACTTTCCCTAAGAAGCCTGCCAACTGATAATGTCTCCATTAAAGGATTACGGCGCTTTCACTGCATTTAAATAGCCAACTTATACGTGTTCCTCAAAGCATATCCTATTCCATCATTTGAATCCGCCCATTTCACAGGCCCCCAGACCTTCTGTCGGTATCATGTCTAATTCTCACAAATTATAATCATTAACTTGTCCTCGCAAACTGGCAGGGGCGCACACATGGCTAATACCATGCTGACGCCATTTACAGTAGGACAGGGGGTATATGAAAGGTAGAAGTCACAGCAAACCCTCTCTACGCATTAGCGAAGACAAACCTTCCTTCATGGCTTTTGTGCGGCTCACAATGTTCTACTACCCCTTAACTACAAAATAATGCCCCTTCTGCCAGTTTAGAAGCTCTAAAAGGAGGTGTTATTCTTTGAGCTAAAGCCACTGTAACTTCTGAGAGCACGTAATAGCTGATATTATCTCACAGCCTCAACAGAGAGGAATTACGGGGCCTTGTCCATTAAAGACCACCAGGGCTTTTCATGTCTAATGTACATGTTTCAAAACCAGACGAGATGCAAAAAGCAATCGACGCCTCCACAGGAAAACCCTCTGATTGTGAGGACAGCCTTTTCTTCTTCGGCACTCTTTCCCTCGGACACATTACCGTTCCCGTGTGTTCGTTTTCACAAAAGCCTTATCTGTGCTGACACGCTGTGTACTTCTGTTGGCGGACAAGTGGCTCTGGTAGGAGGCGCGCTGCCGGTGGACTATGACCGTGGGCTGGCTGTCTGCAACCCCCTCCCTCCCTGTTAGCCAAGGGGAAGACACCTCTTATTTAGTCCTTCTTCGTTGGTGTTGTGGCCAAATTTGGGCATCCTAGCGGATGTTCCGGCCTGGGATGTGGTTCAGGGGTGAGGGGACGGTCAGAGCGAAGGCCAGGTCACCAAAGAGATAATATGTGCCTTTTGCAGACACTGAGACTAGAAGTTTTGTGTTTAAGTCATAACATTAAGTCATGTCTTAAGTTTCCTGCATACGTGTCTTTAGACATGCTGATTATGAACATGTGATCCATCTTGTCCAATGAAATGATTGTTTATATTATAGACCCATATACTCATTAGAACCTTGTCAACTAATCAGAACTTACTATGTTGTTAGACTGATCTGACTGTAGTATTTTCTCTGTGTACAGTCTCTGACTCAGACTCTGTAGTCATCAATAAAATTGTACTTGATCTTTTCATGGTTTCTCCCTCTCATTAATTGGTTATTTTCTGTCATAGATTGAAATTATCCATTACATTGGTTACTTTCTCAACTCGTAACTCTCTCTCTCTCTGACTCTCTGGCTCTCTCTCTCTCTGACTCTCTCTGACTCTCTCTCTCTACATGGCCCTTTCTCAAGCTGAATTCTGCGTTCTGTAAATCCTTTTGTCTTCCGTACGCGCACCGTCCAATTCCCCACTCTCTTTCCATTCTCTTCCCAACGTTCTTCCTGCAGACATTGGTCTATTCTCCAATAGGGACTGGGAGGTGCTGCACCGCCAGCCAGAAAATGTATATATATAAATCCAATGCACCTCTCTTATATTCACTTTTTTTTTTGCCCCCATATTTCACATCAAGGTACAAGGTAAGCAGAACATTTTACACATTAGAGTAGGCAACAATGGAGTTAAAACTTTGCAGAACCAAGGGTGAAATAGGGCCATATCATGAATTTCAATTTAGGTACAAGAAATGTCCCAATCAGGCTCCCATCAAAATTATAAAAGAGGGAAATGAGCCCTTTATGTAGGACAAAAATGAACAAGCTGAAGAGGGGGACATTAATATGGCCTCTCTTCTAGATTATGTTTTAGAATCCATATATTTTACATTCAAACTATGCAAGTCGGTATCAAGTCCATTAAACAGGACCGCACAGGAGGAATAGCTATTGCATAGACACATTTTAGTATTCAATGGATTCTGAAGGACAGGAAGTCACTTCCTCAGCTCTTCATCATTCTCCAATTCTTCTTTGACCTTTGAGCCACGGGAATTAACTGCTTTTCCTGCCTCCTAAAAAATAAATACAAAATAAAGTTGCAGGCTTCAGTCCTCATCCGAACTTGCACCCAAACAAAACCCACAGGGACTCCTCTGCATGAAATACGCTCGTATCCCCATCAGGAATAACAAAGAGGTTGCAGTCCAATAGCTAACCATATAGCAAACAGCAACTAGCAAACCACTCAGTAGCTTTTAGCTCTCTCAGCGGCGGACATATTTGAACTTTAAAACACATATTGCCGGGGAATAAAAATGTGCTGGTGCGATGAAACAGACAGTTGGTGGGTACTTGAATGTTGACGTTGTAGTGGAGAGTGCGAGCTGATTTATTTGTTGGAGCTGTAACGTGACTAGCGAGGAGGGAGTCCAAAGTGTTCCAGCACAGCCCGTCGGAGGCCATGCCTGCTGATTTATGGCCCAGAAGAGGATGTGTTAATGGGCCAAGTCCACAGAGAAGGTGCCTCTCCACTATGGAGCCATGGAAACAACACATCATCGCTATGGACTAGCAGGTATTTTAACAGAGACCCTAATGGAGGTCTCCGGATAAGGACGGACAGTTAACGGAGACACGCATCCCTAAAGTGTTATTCATGGACCAAACACATTAGGCTACAGCTATCTGGCCTGATAAAGATTTTAATAACAAAGGAATTTGTTTTATATTTACATTTGTGGCTATTTGCTAGAAATTACTGAATAAACTTCTAAAAAACATTGTAATAATTCACTAATCAGGCAAACCCTCACAGCTCCTGTGGATGTGTGCCAAATAATTATCACACAATTCTTGTCTATATAGTTTCAATTGGTTTACCTTAATTTGTAGGTGAAGCACATAAGACACTTCCACAAATGATAGTCATTCTAAAGCATTTAATTCCAAATCTGATTCTTGTTTAACAATCAACTAATGTGCAGACTTGGACACTAACCAGGACTGCATTGAGGAGCCAACTCTTAATAGCTTCTATTCTTCACTTTAACACCTTAAAAAAACACACACACAAAAAAACAAGAAGCCATTGCCACCGATCCATCTTGCCGACATTGTCTTGCAACATGCACAATAAGTGCGGGACAATTGCTATCTTTTATCAAGACATAAAACAGAGTGTGGGTAATAGAGTGGCAGTCTGCACTGGCTCATCAGTTGGGCCTCTGGAGCAAGAGCCCTCCCTTCACCCGAACCCTGTAAACATCGTTAAAGCGTCAGCCACAATAAAACACTTTTATGAAGTAAGCTGGCAATTTTACAGGCTTAGTATTATGGCTACTAAAATGTGTGGTGGCCCTTTTGGTGTTGCCTGACTGACGCACATGAAATAAAACCTTCACAGCCCGGTAGAGGGATGTTTGTGTGGGTATCTGTTTACAAGGATGGGTGTTGTTAAAATACTTTTCACAGCCACAGATTTCTTATGAATATGTTAATGCAGGGCCGTCTCTGTCACTGAAAGGTCGCAAGCGTTGTGCTTGTTTTTTTTTTTTTGCCTACGTCGTGTTTCTGTGCATTGGTGGGCAAATGCTAAATATTGTCTGAGAGGGAGAGAGAGAGAGGGAGAGAGGGAGAGAGATAGAGAGAGCGAGAAAGAGAGAGCGAGAGAGTTGGGGAATGGAGGGGTTCTGCTCCGACTCTGCAGCCAGACACCATCCACTTAGCATTCCTCTCACTGTGAGCCCCAGTAAGAGGTTAACACTGCGGCTCCATACTCCATATTTCCGGCGTAATAAGTCTGGAGGAGTCTGCCAGGTGGTGCAGGAGGGTCAGTGTTTACACTCCACCAACAGTGTTCCAGGCCCACGGAGGGACACGGCCAATATCCTCCTCCGAAAACACCCAGCGTACCGCGCCCAGTGCCCTTGCTTGGCGAATGATTTCCCCCCCCCCCCCTCGCTCCTCACAGACCTCTAATGAGATTGGTCAAGAAACGTCCTCGATTTCGGGCCCCGTTAATAAATAATTTATGTGGAAGGAATCACTTAGGTTTTGTTGGGAGTAACATTCATCACTGTCAGCGGTGCCTACTATACGGTGCTTATGGCCTCAACACGTCCCATTTCCCGCCCAGCCGCCGTCCAGCTGTTTGACAGGACAACATCCCGGTTCATTTATAGAAGAGCCTGTCAGCTCTGTGCTATTTACTTATGCAAAAGTCCCCTACCTGCAGTCGAACCCTTCAGAGTGGAACAAAAGCGAGCGCGGGCTGTTTGGAGTGATTTTTTTACAGAGTGGATTTGGAGTACACGTGCTGTCGGTGAGGTGTCCCGGCGTGCCAGGACAGCTGAAGGTCGTAGCGACCTCGAGACAACGTCGACGGCAGCCTTAAAAACGCACTTTCCATACCAACCTCAGTCTGTGCTCCACACGACAGCTAACCGCCCAACGTGTTGACACTACCCCAGAGGCACCGGAGCCATTTTCCTCTGAAAGCCATCGCGTCAAGTGCATTCCCACAGAGCAGAAAGGGTAGATTCATTACGAGCACGGTGAGCGTTGCAAACGGCAGAAGCTAAGGGTGGGGGGGGGGCTTAAGACTGTAGAAATATGTCACCGCCGCGCTCCATTTGCAGCTACGTAGGAGGGGAGCTAACCCGTCCTCACTGTCTTCCCCGCTCCACGTCTGATCCCTCTGCGTTGCTCTGCTCTCTGCCTTCTGGAGCTGACGACCTGATACTGGGAGCCAACACAGCTTTACGGTATCTGCTTTATGAAAAACAGGGGGGGGGGGGGAGCTTAGGAACGCCTTTACTGTAACACGTCTTATACAGAGGGAGGAATCACACTGACGTGATTCGAGAGTACATATTGCATATTGTGCAATGCGCTGGGCGGGTAAAAACATCTGTGTGTGTGTGTGTGTGTGTGTGTGTGTGTGTGTGTGTGTCTGTGCTTGCATGCGTTTGAATGTGTGGATGCATGCGCTTTGAGTGCATTGATAGATCTGTCAGAAGGAGCAGGGGTAAATCATTCCCGGAGAAAGGAGGATATTGACTTTGGGAATTCTTAAATCACATGAACGGCATTTGAACCTGTGTTTGGTTGGAGACAGCCGCGCCCCGAGGGCAGGTACGCCCTGCATGGTCCAAAGACTTGTTTGTGAACTGTGCCTGTCAATTAGATTAGATTAGATTAGATTCAACTTCATTGTCATTGCACAGAGTACCAAAGTAGCAAGACACCGCTTATCCTGTTACTCTGGATAGTGAGGATGCAGGGGCCATGCGGCGGCCACGCAGGGGTCATGCAGGGGCCACCCTGTGATTCACCTGCCCAGGCCCGGCAGAGGTACCCTCTCCTCCTCCACCAGGACACCAGTGGACTGTTCTACTGACAGGGAGATGTGCTGATGCTGAGGTATGTGTCATTAGGTGAATCACACAGCACTACGCCAGGCTGCAGAATGACCCTCTTAGTTAGACTGACAGGGTAAGAGGAGCGCACTGCGGAGCCGGCAGGCATTTTAAACCGTTTTAGGTTAAGTGAGTCCTACAGCTTCAGGATGTGCTTTTTTTTTTTGCGTGTGTGTGTGTTTCAACTTCTTTTTTTTTCTGACCTACTGTAAAATAAGACTTCTAAAAGCCCTCGCGCCGTTGCCTATTCCGGTTCACGCGTGGATGGAAAGTGTCACCTTTTATTTGGCTCCAAAGTGGTCAGCCGTGCGGCCCGCTCTCCGCACGCCGAGATCAGAAGGAGTGTGTCACATCGGGTTAGGGCTGGGACGCGTGTCGTGCAGCGGAGGAGCGCGGCGCGGAGCGACGGCGGACGGAGAGCCTGTGTGCTCACAGCGGCCACGGAGCACTGTGACCTCCTCGCGGCCACCTCGGCCAGCTGTCACAGCTCAGGACACTGACAGCACAGTAAACAGGATCCGCTGCAAGAGTCCCCCCCCCCCCCCCCCCCCCCCGCCCGCTCCATCCCCTCACCCCTTACAGTGGAGGGTAGAAGGCAGGGAGAGAGAGAGAGACCGAGAGTGAGAGAGAGAGAGACCGAGAGAGAGAGAGAGAGAGAGAGAGAGAGAGAGAGAGAGAGAGAGAGAGAGAGAGAGAAGGCTGCAGAATGCATTCCCGGTTAACCGTTATCAAAAAGCTCACAGGCATCATCCCAATTTCAAACAATCACTTCTAAAACTCACATTGGCAACTCCAATGAAAAAAAAGGAAATAAATCCCTAGTGATAGCGAGTGTGCAAAATCCATTTACGCAATTTCCACACTGAGCTTATGATTTCCACTGGAGTAACAACAGCCAATAATCTGTGATGAGCTCTTGGAGAAACAACATATGCCCAAGTGTTGCTGGGTGTAAACACTAATGTTGGGTAGAATACCATGTGTGGTGAAACAGAGCCATGGCGTCAAGGAACCACACCTTTAAGTAGGCGAGAACACTGACACAACAACACTAAGGACAATCACACCTTGAAGCACCCTTCCGCCAACACTGACTTCTTCAACGTGCTAGCAGAAGCTTCCATATCTGACGAGTGTAAAAAAAATAAATAAATAAAAAACGGAAAAATAACATATCCAGCTCTAAACGTCTGACCAGAGGGGGTTAAACATGGCGGTGACGTCTATGAATGACTTCATTGATTGCCCATTTCCATGAGCCTTCTGTAAGAGCAGGGAGCAGGTTCGGCTGGTGACGTCTCGATTCGAGAGAAGAAAAAAAAAATGGTGAAATGATGAAACATGCCACTGTACACTGTGTTCCTTGAAATGGATTGACCAGGTGCTGACTAAAAACAACCACTTAAGAAAGCTGTGTTTTTTTTTTTTTTTTGGTTCAGCACTCTCTGAGAGAAGAAAAGGTCAAATCCATCTTTGAACAAGGCCAGGGGGAGGTATTATGAGAGCGGGTACAGTCGAGGTTTCTCTGTTTGTTTTCCCCACAGTGGGTGTGATTGTGTGGCCGGGTGCCCTGCTGCTCTGTGCCGTAGCAGGGAACGATCTGACCTGATAGAGCAGCTGATAGGGAGCAGCTTCGGCTGATGCAGCTGATTGAAATCCCCCTCCAGCTGGGATGCCATCACAAGTCCTATGGTCCAGAGCCCCTATACCCATACCTACACACACCTGGAAATATCACCGCAACTAGCAGGTGAATCCTCTGCTCCAGAGCACATACAAACACACACACACACACACACACACACACACACAAACATATAACACATCACCTTCACCACCAAGTGCAACCCATACCTACACACACCTGGAAAATATTACCTCCACCACCACGTACAACCATAGTTGCCAACCCTCCTGACTTTCCTGGGCTCCAGATTTAAAAAAAATTATGTGTATAGAGAACAACTGTTGCTTGGAAATGTTGGCAAGTATGGGTAGAACCTCTGTTATCAGTGACGGCAACTAGGCTAATAAGCCTTTTAAAAAGCGTGTAATGAAAGCTTTTTTGTAAGCAAAGTTTACTTCATCCCTCCACATTTCCTTGTTTAGCTACCTGATAAGGTTGTTGAAAATAAATTGAACACTGATCTGGCAGGAAAACAGCCATATTAACTTCAAGCAGTACATACGTAATTCATTCTGACAGCCTTGTTCTTTTAGCAGACTGAAAGACGGTGACATAATTACGGCACCGAGCCATGTGCTTTTGACTAGGAATTACAGAGGGAAGGTGCAGCCCGGCATCGAGACATAGTGTGCCCTAGACGCTTGTGACTGACACCCATCAATGAGTGGATAAAAAGAACAAATATTCTAGCTTCTACTATTTTCAAAACATTGCAGCTTCGTTATACAGGCACAGCACCAACTATGCTATTGGGTCCATCACAATACAACGTCTCAAGGACAGACTGACTTCAGCTAGAGACTTGTACTAAAAAAATACCCAGTAAAAATAGTGTATACAGAGAGCAAAAGAAAGATAGCGGACAGAGAATAAGCACACTGAGGGTGGAGGCCTATAAGAACAACTGCACAGCTGACCTACACTGAGGCACAGCCAAGGGGATACAAACTACATACCTGGTCGCTCTGATCCCTAACATAAGACTCGTGTTTACAGAACACGCTGTCTGCGGGATCACATCTAAGTCACGGACATGCCCTACACAGACAGATTCAGGGCTACCGCCAAACTATATTTCAGGGTTTTGACTTCGACTATTTCTGGCCTTCACATTTCAACAGTGAGCTGAAGTCAAGGCCAACGAAAAGGCTATTTAATCAGTGAAACTAAATACAATCTGTACTGGGTTTTATCTTGTATATGTACGCGAAAGTGAAGTGTGATAAAAACATACATACTCTTAAAAGGATGCTGATTTCTGACCCTATAGACACACACACACACACACACACACACACACACACACACACAAACGCGTCTACATAAAGCGATCTGCAAGCCTATGTCTAAACCTTGTAATGAGGGAGAGTTGGAGCCAAAGGCTTAAAAAAAAACAAATAACGAGCCACATGGCCAGCTGGGACACATCTCGGACGAACATCTTTTTAGTGCGCACGTTGGACAGGAATAACAATGGGAACCAGATGAGAAAAGTCCCATCAGGGACAAAAATCTGTCCCTGGAATTTCTAACTTCCCACAAAACATCTCTAATTAGTGACAAGGCTGCTCCCGGGGAGCCAAGGAGAAACATTTGCTTCTGATGACTTTTGGCATTATAATGTGACAACAAATGGTCAGAGATGGAAGAGGGATGAAGAGATGACGTGGCAGTAGACGGGACGTTCCTCACAGAGCCAAGATTAGAGCGTTTTGGGAGGACGCCATGAAGGCCGTCCTCGTCAGTCCTTCCCAAACCCCATTGCTTTCGGTCTCGTCTCCACTGTCTCAGGCCAAACCAGTAACATAATCTACCAGAGAGGGGAACAAATAAACAGATGCCAGTACTGACTAAGCGATTCCTCACGCCCAATTCAAAAGTTATGGAGTGAAAAACAAGAACGTTGTTGCCCCCCCCCCCCCCCCCCCCCCCGGTCCCGTCCCGTCCCGTCCGTCCGTCCCGTCCCCGTCCTTTGGAAAGCGCTCATAGGCACTGTCAGATTGAATATCGTTAAACCTTTTATGTCTGCTCACTCCTCTTTTCTTCTGCCAACAACCAGTTGTCATAAAGCGCCACCAAGCCCCATGTGGCCCACTAGCGCAGTCAGACGTTCAAAGTACAAAGCAATCATATCCACTGATTAAAAGTCCAATGCATTTTGCTACGTGGGGCTGGGTCCTGCATCATTGATAAAGGGCTGATGTTGGATGGGTGTTTACGGGGACAGTGGACGGGGCTCGTGTTTCGCTTTAGCGCTCCCTCCTCCGTGCTTCCCCCCGCTGTGGAAAAGGCCATCTCGCCCTGTGCTCAGCGATGGCCCACCAAGCCTAGCTCACAGCCTGTACGTGTTCCACACAGCAATAATAAAGTAAACGTGTCCTTTCTAATAACAGCGTCTCACATCATCTGTGGCTCAACAAACTTCTCTCTCTGTGTGTGTGTGTGTGTGTGTGTGTGTGTGTGTGTGTGTGTGTGTGTGTGTGTGTGTGCGCGTGTGTGTGTGCGCGTGTGAGTGTTTGTGTGGTTTTGTGTGTGTGTGTTTGCTTGTTTGTTTGTTTTGTGTATGTGGTTTTGTGTGTGTGTGTTTGCTTGTTTGTATATTTTGTGTGTGTGGTTTTGTGTGTGTGTGTTTGCTTGTTTGTTTGTTGTGTGTGGTTTTGTGTGTGTGTGTTTGCTTGTTTGTATGTGTGTGTGTGTATGTGTGTGTGTGTGTGTGTGTGTGTGTGTGTGTGTGTGTGTGTGTGTGTGTGTGTGTGTGTGTTTATGTGTGGTTTGAATGGTGGGAAAGGTCCACCACAGGCTCCTTTGACCCCGCTCTGAGCCCTGGGCGACCGGGATGGCTGTGGTTTCCATTCCTCTGTCCCTCAGCGTTCTGCTTCCGGCTTGGCAGCAGCAACAGAGGGCGCGACGCCAAGCGGTCAGTCTCCGAGGAGGGACACCCGCCCGCCCCGCCCGCCCCGCACGCCCACCCCGCATGGCGCTCGGGACAAACACTACAGAAGTGCTTCCCCCGCTCTTCCCATCTGTTGGTGTTGGCTGGCTTCTCTGCACCGGAGCGCCGATATGGCCCAGTGTTTGCAAACAAGTGTGTCCAGCAGCAGAGCAGCCAGGCCACTTTGCAGAGCTCTGCTCCATGTGCACTGCTGTGGGACGGGGACAGAGAGAGGGAGTGGGGGGCTCAGCCATGTGGACTGTGGGATAGGGAACACGTGGAGGGAAAGGTCATTCCCATGCCACAGACGCTTGTTGGTTATTGCTATCCTATTTTCCAACGGGAGCAGGCCATTGATGCTTCTCCAAGACGTTGCAGTAAAGGCACGCATGAACATGTAAGGAGGTATTTCATGTATGATAGGAAAACCCTCGTACATCATCCCCATATATGGATGTGTAAGGAACGAGAGGCCATGCTTTAGAAGGGAGAGAGAGAGAGTGTGGAGATGTATAATATTAAACATAGTCTCGGGGAAAGGGCAACTTCTCTTGCTCTCTCGTGGGGAGAGATAACATCAGTTATTAATACCAATATTACTATATAATAACACCTTTATTTAGAATGTCTGTTGAGCTACAAACGTAACGCTTCATTTAGGGAATGGGTGAGATGTCAAACTAGAGAGAAGCTCATGACTTTAAAGTGTAGCTCTGTATCTTGTTAAACAGTAAAGCTCACAGTCTGTCAGTGTTTGAATTATGTCCGTCAATATATCATATTTTTTTCCTCCAAAACAGTGATCTATGGTTTCATAACCTCCCACATCATTGTCTGTCCACTACATTACATAAACTGTAAACTGCTTAGGTACTAGTCTGTATGCAGGAAAGTGAACATATCCTGGACTATCAGCGACGTTGAATTGTGGGAAAAGTTCTGCAAGAAGTTGGGTACGCATCCGCCCATGACTCAAAACGAAAGCCCAGGGTCTCACTGCAAACAGCGCCATACACATTGTGAGTGTCATTGTGTCAGCGACTAATTAATACACAGTGAGTTAATCGTTATTGGATATTCTAATTGGCTCATCTCCCATGTACACAAAGAGGACCAATTATTCAGCAGGAAGACTCCTTGGTAAGCAGTGTGTCTGGGCCTCCTTGTTTGTACACCCACTAAGCCTTCCTTAGCTCCTGATCCACAACACTGGCGGCACAGCAACACAGCCAAAGTCAAGTAAACAGTGACAATGCAATTAAGGGCTGATCGTTAGACAAATCATCCTGCGAGTCATCTGCATATGAAACAGCCGCGAGCCCCCCAGAGCAGGCCGTACTGTGCCGTGCCGTGCCACTGGAGCAGAAAGACGGGCGGGCAAGGGTGGAGGAGTGGAGAGGAGACGAGAGCTATTACTGTTATAAACGATAAATACAAATCAAATAGCAAAAGCAGGCTGGAAATTACTATTGTTATTTATTTTTTTACTATTTGCTTTTTTTTTTTCTCTCTTTGCAGTTTCCATGACTCTTGCTTAGTGCTAGAACGGCCGGATAGTCAATAGAAAGGAGCCTAGAGGGACAACAGAACAACGATCTGTTTTAGCTCCGCAGCTACAATGACAGTCCCTCAGATCCCCCTTTCCTCACCGCTAAAAAAAAAACAGCCCGCCTTTCCAAATATGACTTACCTGGGAGGGGGTAGACCGAGCGCGGCGCACGGGGCCGCGTGGATGGCAACACATGAAAGAAAACAGAAGAAAACACATTTGGTTAGCAACACCGAACAGGGACTCAGGGATCGACGGCTTCCATTGATGTGAGAGCACAAAAGGAGAACGGGGCCAGCAGCATAGTTTGAAACAACTAGCAGTAAAGAAAATTTACTTAAGAGGAGATTCTGAAACAGATTCAATAAGGCATGTGAGGCAGTATCATAGAGCATGCTCCATACTAAGGCAATACCAAAAGTAAACATGTTTTTTTTTGTCTTCTCTAATGCTAGATTTTGATTACCGCAGTGTATTTGATTTCCTGCCTTTGCAGGAAACAATTAGTCAAATAGCTGGGTAAATGACCAGATCAGAATATGAACAGACACATATTGCTTCGACCTCTTCTGGAAATTGTCAACAGATGCCCGAGGCTGGGAAAAAAGAAATCCCAAAAATGGACCAGCACCATCCGACTGAGACCCATGATCTCCACCACAAAGTCTAGTCGGCACAGCCCACCACGTCAACCGCCATTGTGATAAGCATTTAATTCAACACAGATGGCGAAATAATAATACAGTTTGGCCCATCATTTCAAGCCGTTTCCTGCCGCCAGCAAACCGGTGCCTGGTTAATAACAGGACTTATCAGAGTTACCTAGCCCTGAGGTCCTTTAAGTTGGAGTAAAACCTGAACAAAAACGGATTGAAATGATTATAAATCAAATAACAGGGCAATTTCATACCTGATAAAAAAGATGTCCTAGAATACAGAGGGAACTGCTGAATATAGTTCACTGCATGTTGAGTCCATCTGTTTGCAGTCTATACCTAACATGAATGCCTATCTATTAATAGGCTTCCAAAAAGGCAGGGAAGCAGAGGTCTACATTAGGTGCAGCATTTCATATCACTCCCATTAGCTTACAAAAAGGCAAACGGAGAATCTATTTATGTTGAGTAAGCAAACCAGACTGCCAGAGCGATGTAGTGCACACATTGAATGGGCTTTTTGAAGGTACTCAGCCTTAATGGGGTGGAGCATTGGTCTTTGATTGTATACGCAGGGCGGTTTGGAGAGGAAGACCGTGCCGGAAACATCCCTGGCACTTCCGGTCCAGGTGCTCTGAGTGCTCAGCCTGTTAAAACCACGAGGCGAGCGGGAGCAGTGGCGTGTGTGAGTTTCCACTTTCCCATTAGCTTGTTATAGACCATCAAAAGCTACCAGCTGAGAACCCCCCCCCAAAAAAAAGAAACAAAAAAACAAACAAACAGTGTTTAGGCTATGTAAGGCTTGCTTGATTTGACTCATTGCACTGGAAAATAGCGCAAATTTGTGTATGATGATGGCTTCGTTTTGTGTGACAAACATCCTCGGAATAAAAACAACTGATACAGCCGTTCGTTCAAGTGGCGGACGAAATGCGGTGGTAGCCCGTTTTCCATGTCCCAGAGCCAGAGCTCCCCTCAGGACAGGATGTAAGACCAAGGACCATACCAAGGAGACAGGTGCCCCCCACCCCCCAAGGGCAAGTTTTATTTTCAGAGGAAGTGTTGGTTATGCTTGGGAATGGATTATGGCAACCCGATCCAGGACTACGGTAAAGCTCGGAGGCAACTTGTCTCAAGCGTGAGGACACGGAGCCTGAGGAGAGAGAGATACTGTTCCCTGTGATACGGCGCGGTGTGGCCGCCACACACTCTGGTGCACTTTAGAGCTGTGGTGCCTATTAGAAGTGGATTATCCCCTCTGGCTATCTAGCTCTCTGGAGGTCGCCAGAGAACAGCTCTTTTCTTTTTTTTTTTCTTTCTTTTTTTCCTCTCTCCCACATGCGACAGAGCTTACTGTACCAAGAAAAAGCTTGCCATTAAAATGGAAACAGAAGACAAAAGCCAACACCTACATATAGCAACTGAAAAGAGCTTTCGCAAATGGGAAAGCTCTGATTCTGGACATTCGCACGCTTGTGGATTAGTGCCTCGTGTGCTTCCGGCAGAACATGCACAACAGGGAGCACCGGCAGATGCCAACATGCAGAGGCCGTCAATTAACAAAGTCACTCTGAAAGCCTTAAAATGGCTGCATTATAGTCTAACCAGCTGTCGGCTGTCTTTTCTGCCACAAATAGATTTTCGCTCTTTAATTCCATTAGCACTTAACAGGTCTGTGTTGCTGATTTATGTGTAGACAGTTACAGCCACAGCTTTGTGTTGCTAGACACTTTTTCAGATACAAATGGGTGGTACACCAGACATGGTGGAGCTTTCATTTGATCAGCAATAACCCGAGGGGCAGCTCCTGCCACGTATACCCCTACCTGATGATCTACAGCTGATCTACCACATATACCTATACCAGATGATCCACAGCTGATCTACCACATATACCCATTCCAGATGATCTACAGCTGATCTACCACATATACCCATACCAGATGATCTACCATATATACCCATACCAGATGATCTACAGCTGATCTACCACATATACCCATACCAGATGATCTACAGCTGATCTACCACATATACCCATACCAGATGATCTACAGCTGATCTACCACATATACCCATACCAGATGATCGACAGCCAAATTACCACATATACCTATACCAGTTGATCTACAGCTCCTTTACCATACATACAGTAGTGTGCAAAAGGTTTAGGCAGGTGTGAAGTCTTTAAAGTTAGAAAAAAAACAACATACAAATATAAATGTTAAATGCTTATTTTTTTTATCAATTCACAAAATACAAAGTGAGGGAGAAGCAAATCTGGTGTGACCACCCTTTGCCTTCAAAACAGCATCCCCTGCCTAAAACATATGCACAGTACTGTATATGCCAGTTGTCACACAGTATGGCAGACGATACTGAAGCCTGCTTTAGGCTACATCTGATTTACACTTAGGAGTGGGCTCCGTCAAACCATTTATCTGCTCAAGTCCCCACCATACAACTGCTTATCTTAATTGGATATGGAACGTCAGATTGATCATTGGTTTTAATAAATGTGTAGAGCGTAGATAAGAGTTGGGTTCAAATTACTGCCCAGCGCCATGATGGTGAAGGGGACATCTTATCCTAGCAAAACTCTAGTGCCCTCTACATCTATAACCTATAGGCCGTTGATAGACAAAGAACAGCATAGGTGGCAGGCCAGTACGTATACACGACCCACTATTGCTACCTCTAAATGTTTCAAAAACACTCCAAATTTGTACTTGTGATCTCTTTTGATTCCCTTTGAAAAAAAACCCAAATATGACCAGATTGATGAAAACAAGAAAAACTATTATTATTATAATTATTATAATTATTATAATTATTTTTATTATTATTATTATTATTATTATTATTATTATTATTATTATTATTATTATTTATTAGGCACATATTTATCCCAGTTTGGCTAACCTGGGCTATATTTAGCAGAAAGTGGTGGCTAACAAAATAATCGAGTGATAGATGAAGACAAGGAAAAGGAGATAGATTAGGTATTTAATGATGACTAATGTATTGACTTATGTGCATCTGAGGGCCTGGGGAAGGAAAACGTTGTTAAATCCTGGAACGTACACAAAACATGTTTATATCAAATCAAAATCTGGATACTTATAAAATCTGTTTTTAGTTTAAAGAAGCAGTAGTTGTACTAAATTGGTTAAATGTAAGCTCCACGAAGGACGCCGACAACATCTCTATCCACTTAAGAGCGGCAAAAAGAGTTGGCTTGGGTTAAATATATTGTTAAATAGCTAAATGTATTGTTTTGAACCAACAACCGCTCCGGGAGATCTAATTGCTGTCCTGTCCGTTAGCAGTGAGCCCGCTGAAGCGACGTTGGTAATTAGCGGCGAGGGAGGAGGTGAGTGGCTTCACAGCCGCATCACATCCCACGCCCCATACTGCAGGAAGTTCTACTCCTCTGTCTTTTGTTAATTAGTAACATTAAACTAATCCTGGCCTAATCCATCAGAGGCCATCAGACCCACACGGGGCCAAGGCACAACTGAGCCAGCAGCAGCGGCGGCGGCGGCGGCTGCAGCCAAATGAGGACGTAGAACAATGCCAATTCACCATGCGTGCCGAGACGGTAGAATTTCCTAAAAATATCTCTTTGCTGCTTCGCCCCGTCTCCTCTTGGGGTTGTGCTTTGATAGTGTCCTCTGTGTAAGATGGAGTGCTGCGGGCGAGAGGCGTGGTGTGATATGAGAGAGATCACAGGGAGCTGAAGTTTTCTATGTATGTGTGTCTGTATTAACAGTGGCATGCTCTACCCCCAGCTGTGGCAGCAGCCAGGAAAGTGCTATGTGATTTATTAGCCTGCCTCGACAGCGGGGGAGCAGGGGGATAATAGATGCCTTTGACATGGACCAGGACTGACTATTAATATCCACCCCCCCTCCCCTCAAAAAAAAAAGAATATATCAATAAAAAACATTGCATACACCTGCAAGTCAGACATTGTATTAGAAAAAATGACTTGGATGATCAAATCCTCAATAGAGATGTCTTGTATGAACAACTGTGTTTGAGTTTCACCAGTGCGACCTCGAATGCAAATCAAATACACAGAGTGTACTTGATTTAGTTTAATATAGTTTTAGATGAGGTTATATGTTTGCAGTAACTCCAGTTCTCTACTGTATTGTGCACAGGGCCTGTTGGTGTGTGCATCTCAAATTCTGTCCGTTGTACAGAATGGCCTTCCTGCATAATCTATGTGTAGAGTTTCTTTCTGGTGCCATCTTTTCTCCGCCTGAATAATTTACAGGTGTTCTCCGCTGGATCCCTAGTGACAAACCTCTAAGTGTCCTCACCTCTCGACACCCAGACCTTTCTCTACATATTAAACCACTACTTCACACCTGATCTGTTGGCGCAGCAGTCACAGCACAGCGGAACGACGCGCGAAAGTGCCCATCATACATTGTCATGTGGGTACTGTAGACTGACCCATACAGTATGCACATTTCATATTCCCATTGCCTATAATATGAACCTTTTTTTCAACAAGAATGATAGGCTATGACTGATTCCAAGAGATTAGCTTAAGATACATTGTCTAATGCTTGCCACACGTGTGCGCTCAAGCTCAGCCGCAGCTGCTTGGCGATGAGTGAACTTACAGTGACCATCGTCAAAGTAACCATAACCCTAACCCATCACAAGGAGAGACATATGAAATAAAATAAAAAAAAAACAGATGAAAATGCCTCACCCTTACCAAACTGTTACAACAAAACTAACACGCTAATCAGCATATGTGACGCTGTATGATACAAACAGCCCAGCCTAAATAAGTGCAAGTGACAAAAAAAGGTGGGATGAAATAAACATGATTAAAGAAGAAGAAGTGTGCTACGTCTCAATTGTTACATCGCACGTGGCTAGTTCATTAGCTGCTCTTGTTTTTTAGCTTTTTTTTTGTTTGTTTTGTTTTTTTACTGCTACCTGTGTTCAACACTTTAGTTGTATACCGACGAAACATAGGCAATCATATTTAAAGCACCAATCCTAAATCAAGTCACATTGAAAAATGAAGCCTAAAGCATTTTGCAAGCTGCACAAATAACACATGAATCAAGTGAATTGTCTATTGCTATTAGCACACCTGTTTCCATCTTTTGGGAACGTGTATGTTTTTGGGTGTTACACGTTACTGTCAAAGCGCATTGTTTCTGAGTTATTGATTTCCCCATCCGTTCTCATCACACCCCTCCTGTGAGGGAGAAAGTGGTAGAACTAAGACGCCGAACGTGACGTAAAACTACCAGTGTTAAACCTCCAAAGAGCACGCTGACAGTCTCTGGGGCAGGAGGATTGCTTTGTGCCGCTCTCCTCGTCTGTCTGTCTGTCTGTCTGTCTGTCTGTCTGTCTGTCTGTCTGTCTGTCTGTCGGCATAGTAACGGAGGTGCGGGAGCCGCATGAGGCAGCATCAGCAGTGCGGGTGTCTGGGTGGGGGCAAAGTCTCAGCTCCCCCCACACGGCGCGAGAGAGAGAGAGGTTGGTGCCAAGGAGGGAGCTGATGGGGAACTCTAGTGGGTGCCAGGGAGATCACAGTGACCTCTTCCAGGGGCGGGCGTCCGCCTGACAGACCTCCCGAAGCCAAAATAGAAGCCTCTCTCGGCGTCGGCACAGGACTCCAGGATGTCACTCTCATCACTAGACGTGTCTTAAAGGAGCCACATGTAAAGAGTGGCTTGGCTAAGCCTCTGAGGGGCGCGCTGAAGTGCTCCGACGACGTACTGCTTGGGAACGCTGACCACCTTGAGACTGGAGACGAGCCTCTGACAGGTCTCCTAGAGTGATTTCAATCGAAAAAAAACATGCACTGTTCTTTTAAGCATCGTGACAAAGGGGGGACTCCAGGGGTGTGTGGCTTTGTGCTTGCTTCAGGAGCTTGTCATCTCGTATATGCACTTCAATTTGTTAAAGTCTTCAGTCAGTTCAAAACAATTATGAAATCCTTTTTCAATAAGTGGGAGACGCATTCTCATCGTTGGTAGTGTGTTCTGCATAATTTATTGTTAAATTATTTATTGTGTGCGGCACTTATCAGCATCAGTATGACCTGCACATCTTCTATTTAATGACAAATATTGCAGACCACAGCAATGCCACCAACTGGCAAAACGTTCTGATGGACGCATGGACCTCTTTTTTTCCTGAACCTTTAGGACTAATGTATATCATAAATGGATCAATAAGCCTTCCAACTAGCTGACATCTACTTTGTTAGTGGTATGGTGTTACACAGTTGTTAGATACCTTTACTTAGGAAATATAACATTTGTAAAAACAGATATCATCTTTTAATTAAGTATACATCACTCCCACAATAGTATACTTTCCAAACTGTCTTTATGTGTAGTCAACATGTTGTTTATATTGTTTCTGGTGTGTCTTAAACCCCCTTTAACAACACATACTCAAATAATGAGTTATGATGAAAATATTGAGCCAGACCCAGCTAACTGAAATCCTGATCTTCACACATGGGTGGTGTGATTAAATAATCTTCGGTTCTACTTTTCCAGCGTGTCTTAAACCCCCTTAAAGGAAACATATGCAATGATGCAACAGATAATGAGCTAAGATGAATATGTAGTACCAGACCCAGCTAATTGCAGCTAATTGCGTTCTAATATTCACACGTTGGTGGGGTGATGAAACTAACTTGGTTCTACTGCTTCATGACAAAAAGGCAGGGACATCTGCTGGTTAGGCGTGAAAGCCGTATTATACTGAGATGGGAGCGCGGCACGTTTGGATAAGCCCTGGGTCTGGATCGATAATGACCCCATTGACCCCCTCAGTCCCCAGTGTCTTTGTGACAGACTCCCGAACCGGGATGGTCTCACAGGTCATCTAAGTAAACACCGAGCTAGGAAAAAAACAGCTTTTAGTTATTATGCTCCTAGAGCATGGAATGAGTTTCAAGATGCTCTTAAAATAGAGGCCTTAATCTCAATGGGTAAATTTCAAAATCGGTTCAAAATACTTGAAGTTGAGGCCTGCCTGTGTTTTAAATAATGTTGCTAATAACATAACGTGTTGAATGTAGAGGATATTTTTTATTATGAATGATGTTTTTTGTATTTTTGTTTAGGATTTCCTACAGTAAAATGTAAATTATTATGAGTGTGATTGTGCTTTGTTAAACAGGGCACCATTGATAATGAGACCTTGGTCTCAATGGGCTTCCCTGTATAAATACAATAAAATAAAATAAAATGTAAATAAATAAATCGAACCCTCCTACCTATTTAATTTGAATATGGTGTTGTGAGGTGTCCAAATAGAAAGGATGATTCGATTTGTCTTCTTCAATGAAAAGATAGTTTGCGTTCCTTATTTTCATGAGTAAGTATTTCGAGTTCCTCATCAACAAGTGATTAGAAAGTCATATCACCCGTTCACACAGTGGGTGGTTTGTTTGAAGTGGAAATCAGCCCGATGCAGACAGTTGCTATGAAGCCAATAGCTTGGCAGGCAAAAAAAAATTCCTAAACCATGAAAATACCACACAAACTGATTTTATTGAAGAACAAGTGGACTCCATGAGTTTGCATAACAAGGCTCGGCATTATTCATTTAAAACACATCCAGTATCAAATTCTAATCTCATATGTCCTCAGGCCATTCTATTTTAGCCTTAGGCTACTACTTACACTGAAAGCTTTGAAATGGCTGTCACACACACACACACACACCCACCCACCCACCCACCCCACCACACACACACACACACACACACACACACACACACACACACACACACACACACACACACACACACATTCACACTAGACCCGAAGAGTTGCAAAAAGTGGTAGTACAAAGATTTAGATAACTTTAAAGACATTCACACACAAAATGCCCAGAAAATAGATGCACATCGGCTCCCCCCCAAAAAAACACTGTTGCCCTTGAGCATTTTGAAACATCCCTGCATTGTATCAAGTATCGACACAGGGAGATGGACATTTATGCCCCTTCAGGACAGAATAAACTACTTCAGTAAAGTGTCAAATGTGAATATATGATGTGAGGACAATGAGAAAAGCTCTCGGGCAAACAATAATTACGTTTTGCCACTTTAAGCAAACACAAACACTGGAGCCTGTTTATTTGTGAGATTCGCCAGTACATCTTACGGGCTTATTATTGTACTGAAAGTCTTACCTGGCAGTGTGTTTGACATACGGGTCAGGGCTTTCAGATGAAGCCATATTCACCTTCTACAGAGTCATTACAGCTCTATGCTAGTGGCAATGTCATCCCACTGGGCACATATGAGGTAATAGCATGTAAAATAAGGACCAGTACACTCTGTGTACAAGTAGTTCCCGACAGCGGTTATTAGCATTTAAAGCACCAGGCCGGCCTAATTCTCATTATGGCGGTAAGGTCCCGTAGTTATCTAAGCTAGGCACCGGCATCAGGCACTAAATGTGTCCACAGGGCCGCCGTAGAGCGGCAGATCCCAAATGCCTTTCCACAACATGCTAATGGCACCGGCCATTACAGAGAGACACAAACGAGCCCGTTGTTTACCTAGAGTCAAGGTCGACCCCCGGGTTATCAGTGCTGCAGGACGACAGTCTCATTTCTCAGGGATATCCCCCCAGCACCGCCTCCAAAGGTCAGTCATTAACTATGCCCAGAGAACAGAGTACCACTTAACAACTCTCCCTTTACCGGTGGGGAAAAGAGCCATTTGAGGCGGCTTTCACAAGGGCCCGACTCCTAAAAAGCTCAAGTTTATAATGAAAGGGCTGTCATTTCACTCGGCTGCTCAAGGGGTTAATGTCCCAACACCCTGGTTGCATTTGCATGGTGTCAGTGCTGCTGCATGATTCACGACGCCCAAAGTGAAGCTCAGCCCAATCACTAATTGTTTGCTCATCAAGCATGCAACACCGGAACATAAGGCAACCATTTCACTGAGACAAATCAAATAAAAAAACGCATATAAGGCTTGTTCCGAAGTTTATCTGCTGGCTGACGAGCTGCAGTTTACAGTTGAGCTCCATCGCTGAGTAACTCCTGTTTAGCTCAATGGGTCTCTGGAAGGTGCGGCTGACAGACAAAGTGGTTCGTTTCACTGCGGAGAATCCTTTGGTTCCTGTTTTGGGACAAATGAGTTTCGCACTCCACCTGCAGCGATGAGTTAAGAAGGTGTGAATGGGCACCGGTGGAGAGCGACAGGACAAGACTTTAGGAACCGCGGTGGCACTCAATTAGCCCTGGGGCTGCAGGAGAGCTCACACTCTCCATTCTACACCTGGCATGGAAGGCGTCGACAATATGCTCAAGACACTGCGCTGTAGTTCATAGGCGATATTCAGAAAACCCTCTCCTCCATCAAAATCTAAAGGTCTGCTAGCCACAGACTTGGAAACTGGCAGAGAAAGATGATGCAATGGTTTGAAGGAGCTCTAAGTTCGTAACAAGGACTGTGAGTAGACAAAAGGTGGGAGTGTTACACCCCAGGTGGGAATGGAAACCAGATCGATAGCTCTGTTTCCTCAAGCATCACTCAACACACACACACACAAACACACACACTGCATTCATCACATGCAGCTCCTCGTTAGGTGACAAACTAACGAGACCGATGTTCTTTCGAGACCAATCACATTTTTAGAATACCAGTACTTGGTAATTGTAATTGAATTGAATCCCATAATAAGTTCACTTCTTGTGCCATTATTTTGCTTTCATCGCGTCTTGTGGTCAAGAGACGGCAGCTGTTATTTGCTTTTTCCCCATCTTCACCTAAGCATTTGTATTTAGAATAATAAACAGACTTCCTGCCTGTACAACCATTATACAGTACAAGTAGTTTGTGTGTTAGTTGTGTCAAAAACAGGCAGGATCTTAAGTACAAAAACAGCATTTACATTACACCTTCTTAAACCCGATGTTTAATGTACTTAGTCTGCTTATTTATCTCATCTTTTAATTGTTTTTAACTATAGGGCCTCCTTTTATTTGTCATTATACATCCTTGTATTTGTAAAGTGTCTTTGGGTTTCTCGAAAGGCACGCTTACATTAAACTTCTTCATATTATGATTATTATGAACATTACTATTACATGGTGATTGGGTGTGAGTCTTAATTTAATACACATAAAGGTCTCGTGTGATTTGACAGCAGATAAGCATAGAGCTTGAACGGTCGATGCCAGACGTTTCAAAACACACATAGTTGTCAGGACATAATACTAACAGTGAGAATGACTGCATTAAGCCTCAATTCCATGGGAAGGCATGACAGCTTCAGTAAACACTTTAATCACATAACGCTTCCACGCCTGCCATCTTCCTAATCCAACCATGTCCCTTCACTTCTCATCGACAGTCCAAACTTAAGCGGCCTTTCAACAAAAAGAAAAAAGCGAATTAGATAAAAAGAAACGCTGAAATCGGGGGAGTGACTCAACATTTTTTGCGGCGTGCCTCACATTTCCCCCGTTGGATGTCATTGAGCACAATCAATTGTCTGACGGACGCGGACGGCCATAACCTAGTAGAGAAAGGGAGAGGAACGAGCAGAGGATGAAGGCAAAGGGAGAATTCCTGCTGTCACACGGTGACAGAGTGGATGAATTTAAGCCGTCAAGAGAGGGTGGTATTGTCAGCTAAGATGGCCCGGAGCCAGGGACTCTTGAATTCCTGACACTAAGATGCTGTCAGGCTGCCCCAAGGAATAAGAGAAAAGGCTTTCCATATGACATTGATCTGGGGGAGTGAATCTGACAGACAAGAGAACCAAACTAGTGCCCTACTTTAAATTTTGCAGTCAGACTAGGGGACTGGTGGTGCTTCAAGATTTTTATTCTTTCTTTCTTTCTTTTTTTATGAATAAAAGGATGGAACAGCTGTTGTTGTTTTGTTTTTACAGCATGAACATGTCTCCTATTGAATTGTGCCGAACCAAGGCTGAATGCATGTTATGTAAAGATGACGAGTCTAAATCCGATCTACATATGGAAACATAACGTAAACATGAACAAATGTGGACCAGATGCTAGGAAATGAGAGCTCGCATGGGCTAAGTGTGACCGGGTTTGATTTACTTAAATAAAATAATAGGCAAATGCATTACAATTACAAAATAAAGCCGAAAAGCAGGTGTGGAGTACTAGCTCCATTTCTTGCCTTCCTAAAAACACTTTAAGCTGGTGTGTCTTGGACACAAACAGACGAAAATAAACAGCATGACAGCAACGTGTATTCTACTGGACATGATGAAGGGACAGATACACAATCTGCTCAACAGCTCAGTCATAAAGATAAGGAAGCCCTGTCTTATGTTCCTTTATTGCATTATACCCGTTGTGGTTAGCCCCCGGACATGGTGTTTGGCAGTGTGCGTCACAGGCTGTGGTGACAGGTTGGAGCTCCGCCATGTTGACCTGTACATGATATCCATGGCTCTGTTTTAGGGGTCAACTGACTAATACACCAGGGCCCTCCACTTGCTATCATACTTATGCGCATGCAAGTGCATGGACATGTACGGTTGTTTGTGCGAGTGTGCCTAAGACACAAATTCTCTGCCCTCATCATTACACTACAGCACAAGTCCTGCACCCCAAGCACCATGTTTCCTAGCCTAACTTCTCAGTGGTTGATTTTAATCAACAGGGCAGGCTAGCCACGGCCTTAGGCCACAAGAGAAACCACAGGGATGCGCCCAAGTCTAGTTTTATGTTAGACACAACACATGAAACCAGCTGTCTGTGACCACAAATGCTTATTCAAAATAAGGGCTATTCACGATGAATTCAGAATACAGCCTCTGCTTGACCCTCAAGGTACTGCTAGCACAACGGCAGGCTCACACATGGCATGACACGGCGCGCTGCGTTACTCCAAGATCACTGAGCACGCTCGTCGTGTCGAACTGGAAAAAAACGAAGTGTTAACTGTGGCGTTCAGTGCAGACGCGAGAAGCCTCGCGTTTTCTCTTTTCGTCGGGTAATCACACAGCCGCATCCTCTTGCACTCCTCTCTCCAGGACGGTCGTATGGATTCACGCAAAAAAAAATCCCCTTTTTCTCCCCAGGTGTCTGGTTGCAAAGTGTTCCGTCCAATTGCAAATTCAATTTACTCGCCTCTCGCATTGTGTGCACACGCTTTCCTTTTCTCTGCATGTCTAAACCATGTGAGGGCAAACCATATACTGGGCAAAGGGGAAGGAGTTAGCGTAAACTGTGTCGTGCCCCTTAGAAAAATAGTTGAAATAACTAGATTACAAATTCATATATAGCAATTTAATCCTCAGGTCATTTGAACTAACTTTCAGCAGGTAGAAATAGCTTTTGTTAGATAAACATTTAAAACAGTAATATTCTAATCGTATGAAATAAGAAGAGTAATATTTAACACAGCTTATTCATTATGACAGATAGGTGTTTTGTTTTCTGAATCCTTTGCACCTGTTCTGTCAGTGCCGTGCTCCCTAAGGTGGCTTGACTAATGCCTGAGGATAATAAAAAGACCCACAAGTCCCAGCAGAACCAAATAGGCACACTACAAAAAACGAAGTCAGAGAAAAAAAAAAAAATACCGCTCAGGGGACAAATTCAAAAGAAGTTAATGGCGAGGGTTTCCGGGATCATTTGATTCCAGTCCTCTTCCTCTCAGAAATGTGCTCCACTACGGCTCTCGCGCTGCACTGACCCTGGGGAGAAGCGTTCTAGAGATGGGCTCTACGAGTGGCTAAACCTTTTTCATTTACATTTCAGTACGTCTTAAAATGGAGGGTTGTTTTCCTCATGGTACTCGACGGTCAATAAAGCAAAAACGACGGAACGTAAGACAGCGCCATTCCACCCGTTATGAAGGCCACAAGATGGATGGGAGGTTTCTAATACACTGAGTAGGCCCAGAAAAATACCTCCGTGATTCATCGCAAACTGGACCAAGATCACTTATATCGGTATCAGTCAAATTTGATAAATATGCCGATATCTAAAACCAGCGGAAAGAAAAGAGAAATAACAATTGTCCAAACACGTGGTATGGGTCCAAATGAAAACAAGTAACATAAGCCTCTAACTTAATGAATAGCATGCGCCAAATAGAGCGAAGGAACACAAGTTTAGATTCAATGCTTCCACAAACCCTGTCGCTCTTAATTATTTATGATAGGACTGCTGTCAACCAGCCTGGTGATCAAAAGGCCCCCTGTCTGCACCAGAATTTGGGAGTTCAATATCCACTCACGATCAATTAGGATGAAAAGAGAAGTGGGTTTTCTCAGACATTGTCACCCACCGAGGGTAAGTCACTTCTGATCCAAGTGACACAACATTGCACCATCTTTCACCAGATCTGAAACACAGGAAGCTTGAAATACCCACATGGAGCTGATTAAATTCCTCCAAATAACCCAAGGACGTGTAGGGATTACTGCAGCATAAAAACAGGAGGCGAGTTCAATAAAGCCAACCGTACACGGGCAGAGCCGTATATTACACTCCCACGCCCCCGCACGAGCATGCATGCCTCTCACTTCGCCCATCTTCTGTCTTACCTTAGGACTCACAACGGCTCTGATTACAACAATGTTGATTTGTGTGTTTGTGTGTGTCTGCGCGCCCGTGTGTGTGTGTGTGTGTGTGTGTGTGTTGTTCCTATTAAACAAAACCAGTTGGTCTCTGGCTCACAGAACGTCACCATCAGTCACACATATGTTTTGACTAACGGTGTCTTTGTGACGTCTGCCTTGAGTCCCGTTGCCGGGGATCCATCTAGCAGGCTTAGCAACAGGAGGTCCTTCACTCTCTGTTGTAGCCACAATCAACCAGAGGTGAGTGGGATGTAGAGAATTAGCTCGTGAATAGGTTGCGACTGTCCATTCCCAAGCAGGGCATTTACAAAAGACAATGGGCTATCCTTCATGTCTATTGTTTGTACAGGATACAAGTGAAATCAACTGTGAACTCTCGTTCTTTAACTGCCAGCTGGAGTGGTGCTCTGTACAATAATAGGTCAACTAAAACAAAAAAAAGCATGGCTCCTTATATAATTCAAATGAACAATTAAAAAATGTATAACATTTTTTACATCGAATTCTAACTGCAATTGACTGTACCACTTGTTTATATATATATATATATATATGTATATATATATATACAGTACTGTGCAAATATTTTAGGCAGGTGTGAAGTCTTCAAACATAGAATACAAAGGGAGGGAAAAGCAAATCTGTATCAAATCAACATTTGGTGTGACCACCATTCGCTCTCAAAACAGCATCCCCTGCCTAAAACCTATGCACAGTACTGTGTGTATATATATATATATATATATATATATATATATATATATATATATATATATATATATATATATATTTCTTTTATATATATGTTCATCTCAATTAACATGTGAACATAGAATGGAGCAACAACTCAATACCAGTGTCATGCCCCATATGTTCAGGTAATCAACCGTGTAAATCTGTGAGTAACTATCGGGGCTGCCATGGGATATGTAAGACTATACCAGTGGAAGACAGAGTGCAGGGTGATTGATTGGTCGGGCTTGGCCTGGGATTGATTGATAACCCTGTAGGGGTGGGTGGGGGTGGGTGGGGGTGGGGGGTTGGGGGGTCAGTGAGCAGGACTTGCAGGAGAGAGCAGCTGATGAAGACATCCTCTGGCATCAGTTCCACTAGATTAGAACTAGGACTCTCCCCCACACCATGCAGTAAAACAGAGGGAGAGTGTTGGATCTCAAACCCCACAGCAAAAAAAAACTCCACTGCCATCTGTCCCAGCAGCTAGAACAAATACCCATATCACTTAAGGTGTAGTGACGCAACGGTGCTTTACTATATGGTCCACAGAGCACAGCAAGCCCAGAGTTTCTGAAAAACTGTCAACTGTATTTACCTTGTGGTCAACTGAAATTCAAATTCAATAATGCTTACACATACTGTATAGAACGGCATTTGTATATGTAATTTAGAGGGACAACTGACACCTTTAAAAATCAATTGTTCCATATTATAACTAGCTATCATTGATGGACTTCAGTCCACAAAGGTCCTCTCGTAAGTGTTCTGAGGGAGAAAGGTCTGCTAGGGAGAAATGGCTGCAGTTAGACAACTGAGGGTCGGAGAGATCAAGAATCACTGTGACGGCGGTGCGTGACCCTGCGTTAGCGTAAAGCTCTCATGTCCACAAAGGCTGCTTCAAAAAAAAAAGCCTCAAGTGAGAGCATGAGGACATGGATGATACTGGGCTAGTGCAGGGATAGAGTGGAACCATGCACTTGTGTCAAGTACTTAACTCTTCAAAAAGTAAATCTTCTTACATTTTCATGAAATACCCATTACATCCTTAACGAGGGAACTTTTAAACTGGCTAGGTCACCGACTACTGCACTGTTGCTGAATAAATGCACAGCATGTGGACCAGCGGGGTTCAATGGCACATATCATGACAAGCCACCAAGTTACTTGTACTTGCACAAACCACCAACAACCTTAAACCTTAGTGTCCCCTGAATTTGTGAACTATCGATCGGTTCACCTTGCCAAAAATCTCACTAAGTAATTTAAGAGAAGGTGTAGCAGAAAGATGTGCGCTGCTATTTTAGTTCAAATTCCACGGAACTGTGTTTAAAGCATAACAAAGACGAAAAAGGGAGAGAAAAAAAAGCCGGTAAAGCCTGCCAAGTCTGTGAATTAACTGCTCAAAGCTTCTGACAAGACTTTAGAAAGCAGAAAAGGCTGAGCGGCGGAGGGAGCTTGTTACATGAGACCAGACACAACAACAATATGGTGTGCATGAACGAACAGCAGCCTTATCTCGCTACCATGAACACCATATGAGGACAGCCATTGCCATCTTAAAAAGAAAAGACGATCCCACGTTGAGCGATTACTCCACAGGCATAGAAAAGAAACACTGATGACAAGTTTCAATATACTATAGGCTACAATGTAGCTAGGCTATTACCCACACTGACATTCATTTTGTATGAGCTGCCAATTGACTTGTTGATAGCAACGTTAAAAAGCATTGTTACATGCAGAGAATGCCTTTCAGCTGGGATAAATATACTGTAGAAGCTAAGAGCTGTCTATACATGAATCACTACCAGCAGTTATTGATCTCTCCCTCTCATCGGAAAACAACTTAATGAACACTCGCCTGGGCGTCACACAAAGCATCAACTTGTTCCAGCGGATAAGTGTTTCTTGGGATTGGCAGGTGAAAAATAGAAGGCCAGAGGATTCTAGAGTCCAGTCTGGGGTGGATCAATTGATTTATTGAGCCTGTCCCTCCATTAGAGATGGGAGAATAATGATGTTCTGAACGCCGGAGCTGGGACAGAGAGAGAGAGAGAGAGAGAGAGAGAGAGAGAGAGAGAGATAGAGAGAGAAAGAGAGAGGGGGGCCTGGCAGATCATGAGGCAGAAAGACGCTTTGGTCTACTGGATGTGGGGATGGGGGGGGGTTCCATTTTGAAAGCACTCATACTGGTCCCAAGGTAGTGTTCTTCATCATTAGTATTGACCCCTGTCAACTCCCACTGAAACACCATGGCATTTTCTACTGACTTGAACAAGCTTAACAGCAGTCTTAGGTATAATGGTGTTTGAAGGCAGAACACCAATTCAAAACATTACAGTAGTCGAGTCACATACGTGTACTGCTATACCAAAATCATTTAGCTAGGAGATATTGATGAAAAAAAACATCTACATGCCTTAAAGAAAGAACTGGCCTTTAACAACTCAAACTGGGTTTTAGACAGCTATAAAATGTTTTTTTTATTTTTATCTTCTTACATATTCCCATTGTGAAAAGTATTTATTTCCCACAGGTCTACAGTACACAGCATCATTATCTCACCACATTTTTCCCCGGAGCACTTTACTCTGCAGTCCTCCCCCCTAAAGGCCAGCATAGTTCTCTGTTCTCACTACAGTATACACTGTGATCCACTGTCCTCACCAGATGAGCTCCCTATTTAACTACTGAGGCTTTGTTGCTGTGATTATAATGGAAGCGGTAAAAAAAAGTTTGCATCAGAATCTCCCGTCTCCCTTCCCTTTCTCTACATGTAGAAGGTTATCTGTACACACGAACACACTTACACAGACAAAGACACACACACACACACACACACACACACACACACAGATGCACATACGCACAGACAAAGAATGCTTTTAAACAAATCTTTTCAAACATAGTTACACCATAGCGTATATGATAAACCATAAAGATTCCATTAAGATGAGAGATGATATCAGCTTATCTGTCTGATGGAGATTTGAGGGACTCTGACGTGACTGTAATATAGCTGTTTAAAACTTGCACATCTCACTGACTGATTGTGCACTGCATCATTAATCATGATAAGCCAATTGACCTGTCAAACGTGTGGCATTGATCCCGCTCTCCGTTCTTTAAACCTTGTGAAGGTCATATTGTGCATTGTGCTCCGGTCACTGTACAGTTACGGACATGAGAACTATAACAGTATGATTTACAACCCAGCAATAATTTGCGCTCTGCCCTAGACATTTGCAAAAAAAAAAATCTATATCTCATTTGCTGTGGCATGCCCTTTTGTCTTTCTGTGCGTTTGAGACCATGAAAGGTCATCTACAGACAGCTGAGCAGGAAAAACAGCAGGAAGTCATCAATATGAATCAATATGATTCTGTCTATAACTGGAATTATCTGAACAATAGAACATGTGATGGCACAGTAAACTACAATGTCATCTACAGCACATTATCCTAAGACGTTAAAGTGGGGGAGCTCTGGTTGAAATGAGCGTTTTCAGGCTGAGCAGCATATCGGCCAACTTCCTGCCAAATGGCCTATACCTCCTGCCAGGATCCAGCTCCTCTTAAAAAACAAAACAAAGATGTATTACTTTTGCATCTTCTGTTTATATTAGGTATAACTCTTTGTTTAATCGTCTCTCTCTGAAACAAAGCGAACGGAGCGGCATATGCCTTACAGTGGCTAATAGCAGAGAAGCTGTGAGCCTCTCTCTCTCTGAGTGGTGCACACGGAGACGGGGTCCCTAAGCTGAGCTCCGAAGCAAACACCAACAGCTCCATGCTAAACCTTAAACGTCTCCTTCTCCGGTAGGGGCAGATCAAAGCCAGACGCGGTACCACACTCTTATCGGCGCACAAAGGCACTACTTCACTGAGGCGGCAAACTCGGCCTGCGAAAGGGGATTGGTGCTTTTCAAAAGCGAGTGTTTCCAGAAAGGGAGGGAAGAAAAGGGGAATCGTTTGGAACACAAACATGTGGCTGTTAGAGATATCAGAAAGCGGAGAAAAGACTCGCTTTACATTTGCCTACTCGACGCACGGGAAAGCGGGGAAGTTGAAAGCCTACTTTCTTGCTTTTCGCATCCTATTTGACAGCTTAGCACTTACACTGAGAAAATACAAAAAAAAAACATGGCTGGCTGGCGTTGGCAAATAAACAACGTGGAACAGAAATAATAACAGAGATATCTCCGCCCGGGGAGCCTTGTAATCAAACCATTACATTCTGAATGTGTGGCGAGAACGCGGCATTTAACTAAAGCAGTCCTATCATACCTGATCTATACACTTTACTGATCTGATCTATGAAAGCTAGGGCTCAGCAACTTACAAGGGAGTGAGGAGTTATAATGTATACAAAGCCTGCTGCTGGGAGGAGAGCGATAGCAACTACAAACATGATACACTAAATGTGTGTATATATATATATATATATATATATATATATATATATATATATATATATAAATGTTTAAACGGCACAGGTTACAATAAGGCTTATCACTGTTGATAAATGTATACTGTAAATAATACTATATATATATATATATATATATATATATATATATATATATATATATATATATACATACATATATATATATATATATATATATATATATATATATATATATATACATATATATATATATTATATATATATATACATATATATATATACATATATATATATATATATATATATATATATATATATACATATATATATATATATATGTATATATATATATATATATATATATATATATATATACATATATATATATATATATATATATATACATATATATATATATATATATATATATATATATATATATATATATATATATATATATATATATATATATATATATATATATATATATATATATATATATATATATATATATATATGTGTGTAAGTATACAGTATAGGCACAGTAAATAACAATAGCAAATGCCTTCAATATTGACCAGTCAACAGTCGATGGTTATGATTGCATTGGTTTGGTTAAAGGCAAATGTGGAGCTGTACGCTTATCCAAACCTGGTAGAGAGTTTGCTATATTTCAATATACACATGATAGGATGTTATAATATCCATTATGCCATACTCCAAGATGAGCACTTCAAAAGCCAACATTTTAGAATGGAGCAGATAAGTCATTGGGGTTATCAAGCGGGCACCCTCCATCCCGGATATTTCGTTAATGCGAGCCCACGACACCTCCAGAAGGCTTAACGGTGAGCAATGACGTCTCAGATCCACCCCCCTCTATATCCGCTCTCGGCACGGCAATATATATAAAAAAAAAAAATCTTGTTTGCTGCCTCCCAAACTGGTGAATAGCATGGAGAACTAGTATTGTTCCCACTAACATGCGGAGGGAGACTGCTTGATCGCACTACTCTAGTTTTGAACCGTGACAGGGTTTGCAGGTAGCCAATGCTGGCACTTCTCACTAGCTATCAGCGGAATCATACCAAAATATTACCATCCACTATTATAAAAATATAAATTGTCTACTAGTTAAAAGTCTGATTTGAGGTATTATTCATCAATAGTTTTGATAAAAGAAGGATATGCACGAAAGGCAGTATTTTATGAGAAGCACTTTGCATTTACTTATGACTGCAACAGATGTCTTCCACCGCACCGGAGTGTCATGTCTGCCTTAACATTGCTTTTCTATAAATGATCTCCCTCTAAATAACAGTAATCAAGTCCTCCCAAGGACACCCCAGGCTACATGTTCATAATTGTTTAACAAACATACTATTATCCCTACAACACACTATTGTTAAGGACTAGAAACACCCTCATTTGATAGGAGGAATAAATGCATTCACCCATTCTTCTGCTGTTTATCCTCGGCCTGGTGAGTTAACATCTATTTATTTTTTTTAATTCACTGTCACTCAGAGTATGCTGTTAACAGCAAGCGATCGGATTTTGTTTCTCCAGATTCCTTTAATATCCTTGACAACAAATCAATAAGGAAGTGTCTGGGCAGGTGGAGAGATTTCCAGTCATTAACTACTCCTATCAATCTGTCTCTTCTCCAAAGAAAGATGGCTCACGTTCTTCCTCGCTATTCAGATAGCAAGCAGGCTGAGAATGCAGCCATTATCAAAAGAAAAAGGGAAAACATGTGGACAGCATGAGGTCACCACATCCGGGAAATACCACACATTTCCACTAGAAATCAATCCGTTACATTTATAATTTTAGATACAAATGTCAAGGCCCAAAACATTGGCACATTTATAGTCTCAGAGCAGAACCAAACATCGACGCCAACACTAAGAAAGCCAATAGCCCCCTGCCACTGTGAGGAAGTCCAGGGCCAGGTCATTGTTTTGATGGTGAAACAGCCTCAGCAGCACAAACAGCCGTAACACAGTGTCGCTTAGTTTTACCAAAGTAAAATGACAGCATCACTTACTTTAACTAAGGATTACTTTATCGAGTAGATGCATTTCCATAGACCAAGTGTATAACTAGAAAGAACTGTGAAGATGAATCAAAACATACATCAATAAATAAATACAACTAAAACCCACCCGGACACCGCATAATCGTTTGTTGGTAATATGTGGTAATAGCTGTCTTGCTTTTCCTAGGATGTAATCGACAAGGACCACTCAGAAGATCAAATAAAACACCTGTGGGCTGTTTCCCACCCCTAATGATGAGCTATAACACTGTTAGCTGTCTTTCTTCCCTCTCTGTTGTTGTGTGCTCAACAATTTAAGCGTTGAGAACATATCCACAGGCGGCCCACGTCAGCGGGCTGACCTACTTTGTACTCCGTGAGGTCTCCCAGCTCCCTGAGAAACCTCTCCACAACAAAGACTCCATTTTGTCTTCAGTACAGACAAAGCGCATAACATTGCCTCTAGTTCAGTCTGGTAGTAAAAGTGCTGTTATTGAATCCAGGTTAATGTGATCACGACACGTATGCATATGACAAAGAAGCAAGAGTGTTGGATATGAAATATACACACTGACGGCTCTGAAACAAATACGTTTGAGTAGTGTGCGTCAGTTCCCTGTACCTAAGTGGAGTGGCGCCTCACCACAGCTCAAGCCTATAGGAGGATCACACACTGACAGTCCTCGTCTCCCTGAACCCCCGCCCCCCCCCCCCCCCCAAGTCCATTACCATTCCCACCATGCAGCTGAGTCCCTTTAATCATTAATGCAGTTCAAATTAAATAAGATTACAAACCGTGATCAATGATGGAATTTTAATTACTGGTAATAACTGACCATCTGCCTGGTGGCCAAAGGGGTAGACAGTGGCAGAGAGATGCCCCCAGATGAACAGACTGGAAATGTTAGCCAGAGCTATGAAATGCCAGTGCTAATTGAAAAGGGAAAAAAAAAGAGGCACATCAGGGTTGTCCAACAGAGCAGAGGGAGGACGAGTGTTGAAATGCTAAACGAGAGCCATGGACAGGACTAAACCTGTGTCTAGCACCATTGGAGTGCTTCTGGACTGGAGCCACACCTGGCTGCTGTAGTCCTAATAAAACGACCGCTAGTGCCATGAGCATGTCAAACCACGCGCGACTCCCTGTGACGCACACGCCGACACGCCCCTGACAGAGTCCACGTCACGTGACGCTAATGATTAGACCTACCGCTGTAAAAACTGACTGATTACAAATAACAGCACCCCTACCAGAGCTACTGTGGAGCACCTCATCAGGCCGGAGTGCTTTTAGCGTGTGGTGTCGATACACCCCCCTCACATCTCCTATACTTTATTTATTTTCTTCTTCATGTGAAAGACTGTTTCCGTGGGTCCATCGAGCCAGCGAGCATCCGTGGAGACAGTGCCGGAGGACATGTTACTCATTCACATGAAGCCCTGATTGCCACGGCCACAATGGACTCATTGGGGGGAAAAGGAGAGGGCTGGTCTTTTGAAAGGGACCCAACATTATCTGTAGGGTATGTGGCGCTTGTTATCCCTGGAAAAAGACACCAGAGAGACTGACCCAGTAGAGCCATCATGCCTTGAAAACCAGACAGTCTATAAGGCGGTCTTTTGACTTGACTTCCTTGCCTGTTTTCTTTTTTTTTGTACCCAAACCTGTCTAAGCTCTGTGTTTGCTGAATTTATGCAGCACATTTTGATAACAGATTTATCTAACTCCATCATGCTTACAATTTGTGGACCATCTGCCATACTGAGATCAGTAATACTGGTAAAAGCAGAATAGCATTTGCATTACACAAATATATGACAAATTAAAAAAACAATATTTAACCACTGAACATTAACAATGGTCACTTAACATAAATAACAAATAGCAATGAAAACATATGTTATGTGTACAAATTTAAGTAAATTAATCAATAATCCATAATACCATGACACATATTTGACACATAAAACACATATCACTGTTTCATCACATTCATTGTAATGCAAAATGCTCTAATTATGTATGTTTATTTTTTAATCTCTAGTCTATATTAAGTTATTATAAATGTAAACACAATATTACACTATGTGTGAATCCATCACATATCTGACAAGACTTTCAAATCACTGTCTTCCTGGCAATCCTGCTCATGACATTTGTAGAATTGAGAATCTGGAACACACTACTATGCAAAGAATGAGAAAGTCATGTGTCTTTCAATATTTCCACACAGTGAAACCTGAAGACATTTCCTTTTTTTTTTCTTTTTCTTTTCTTCCAACATCAGAGCCCACCAAACCCCCCGGTACAGCATCCGGGACTTACCTGGAGTGTCTATTGATATGGAACTGTAATTCCTAAGTTTCCATGAATATATATTTTTAGACTGGTCCGTGGCTGGTGTAAACACAGCGGGATTGCAGAGTGATTACCCATCTAAATAATGCCACGCGTGTTCTCCGCTGCACCCCGACGGCTCACCATGGGAAGCGACCGAAGGTGACAGGGAAGAGGAGAGGAGACGCTTTCCCACAAAAGTCTTTCCATGTTTCCCTTCCCCACACCAGCCCTAAGTGGTCTCTGACTGGAGTGATGAGGAGGTCTGGCATACTAAGACATGTAGCTATTCAGACCAGAAAAGGGACCACACAAATGAAAATAGCACACAGGCCTCTTGGCTGACATGTATCTTGGTTTGACAAAGTAGTTAGTGTTAAACCGTACTTTTAAACATGGTCAAATTAATGTGGCCATATTTATTGTAGCCTTTAAAGTAACTACCCTAGAAACAAAACTGAATCTGAATATGCCACTACATGCTACACCACAGACATAGAGAAGTATTCCAAAGGAATGATTGCCTAGGTAGCAATGTTGAGTCAAAAGATATAAATAAATATATATATATATATATATATATATATATATATATATATATATATATATATATAAAGTTTCATTTATTATCTGTATGAAGCACAAAGCACACACAAAAGCAAGTCGTGACTTTGAACGTGTGGATCAAACAGCTTTATCTACACAGAACATACACACTGGAGATTGATAGCGCTGCTGGCAAAATTCAAATCCAAATCTTTATTTGTCTGAATAATGAAATAGAAACTCTATTTTTTTTCAAGGACATGAGATTAGCGAAATGCAACAATAAAGCGTTATTTGTGTCTTAGGATCACTGCGAGTGTTTGATATAAGGGGGCCCTCTTACCCATTTGCAGAGGCATGTTATTCCCATAGCATATGGGTTGTCATTAAATATCGAAATCAAAAGAGACAAAAGTAAAGATCCATGAAGTTTGGTTGGATTATATAAGTTGTATACCGCACAGCACAAAAGATAAGAAACAATAAAAAAGAGGTTATTGGTAGGGAGAGGAAGAAAAATGAATCAGCGACTTGAGTGGAACTCACCAGGGAAAAGAGGAAGAGCTATTCTAATAAGTTGTAAAAATGGTTGAAAGTAGCATATGAATCACTGAACCCCTCTGCTTAACTTGCCAGATAAAGAAAGAATGTGTTCACTTCCAGGTATGACGGTCTCACAATAATATTGAGACTGGCTTTTTGACAGCCCTATAGAGGACAATTGCAGTGGCAAGGGTGCCATAACTATACCCTGGGCAGCCATCTTGTTCTTCTCAGCACACAACCCAGAGCTGCAGTAAATCCACTAGGTCCCGTTGGACGGAGCCGCCAGCTCAGCAACCCCAAGCCCAAATGAGGACTGGATCGGGCCGGGAAAACCAGCCTCTGCTCCAACTGAAGTCCCCATTAATCATGGCCCATTGAGGATGTTGCACAGAGGACAAAAGTTTTTTTTCCCCTTTTTTTTCCCTTGCAGTTCTAGTTCTGAACAGTCAAACAATCTAACTAAAGACAAGCCTATCTGAACCACCAGTCATGGGAAACAACCTCCATAGAATTTCCATCATTTCACAGGTAACCGACAAAAAGAAACCCAAGGAAGATAATACAATAGGAACCAACGATGATCAGCTCTTTGCAAAAATAAACTCGGAAACTTGGGAAGTCTTTGATCCTTTAACTTTGTATGCACTCACAGGAGGAAGAATTCCCTGGAGGCTGATGGAAGGATTAGGTTTTATCACGTGGGGAAGAGGAGCGAGAGGTCCTTCTCTGAGCTGCCACAAGCACTCAAGGTGACACGCCAGAGCCGATACCCAAGACACTTTACCAAGGCCACGACACCACCAACCAGGGACAAAAAAGTCTACAAAAACATCACTACATGATTGATAAAACAAAAACAAAAACAAAAAAACACTTAGCATTCATTTAAAACATGCAGTGCGGTGAATTAATCAATTGCTGGTGCAACTGTCCAAGGATAATTCACTTCAAAATATGACACAGCTAGTAAGTGAATATGTAAAACAACTCACTGATGCTTGATTAACTAGAGTATGCCATGCTGCTAGGAATTTGAATAAAAGGACTTAACAAATATTTTAAAAAGTATCCAAATATAAATACTGTCACCTTTTAAAAAACATAGACATTTTCCCCTATCAACATGAGAAATACTTTAATGTATTCTAGCATGCACTATAACATAGAATCATTGCTACTGCAGCACAAAGCTCTGGGAATGATGAACATATTTTCATTACAGTAGGAACCCTATAGATCTGCAAAGTGTAATAAAATCAGATACTTGTTGCATTAGTTATATTAAAAACAATATGGTAGTAGCCCATTGGGGGAAAACACAATATCCATCACTGCAACTCTTTTTCAATAATATCAACAAAAAACAATTCTATATTTGCTTACTGTACAGTTAGTTCACAACATAGACTGGAATAAAGCACAACGCGTGACCATAAACCACATTAATAGGCGTGTATAAGTCCGACATTAACACATCTAGGTTTAATGTCCCTTCTGAGACCATGCTGAGACTAGAAGACTGTTTAGTGCAGGGTTGCATTTCCCTGGCATCCACAGAAAGGCCCCTTGTTCTGCTCTAGAAGCCCTCCTGTGTCGTGTTGAGCTGTCAGAGATGGATGTTGCACTTAGAGGGGGGGTCAGCGGCGAGGCCACCTCTCCTGGATAGGCCAGGTGTATGAGCCACCCTGGGAGTGGGTTGTGGATGGCGGTGGAGGTGAGGGGACATCTGAAGAGAAACTTGCTAACTCTGTATTCCATTGTTGACTCGGACTTCTCTTAGCCAGGTGTACGCTACACGCTAACATTCTCACTAGTACAACACGCTAACATCCTCCCTAGTACAGAACGCTAACAACCTCACTAGTACAACACGCTAACATCCTCACTAGTACAACACGCTAACATCCTCACTAGTACAACACGCTAACATCCTCCCTAGTACAACACGCTAACATCCTCCCTAGTACAACACGCTAACATCCTCACTAGTACAACATGCTAACATCCTCACTAGTGCAACACGCTAACATCCTCACTAGTGCAACACCACGATTTAGCAGAAAGCCGGCGAGAAAAACAGTTTAATCCTTAGAGGTATTTTTATTAGTTTTTTTTTTTTGGGGGGGAGAATTCAAATTGATATCTGGAAGCTGCATTGTCTAAATAAGGACAGCTGCAGAGGGGCCATGGCCAGGCGTACAATGGAGGAGACCGAGTAATTAACATTCATGGCAAATATAAATATCAAAAGGAGAGCTGTCACAACAGCGTCTGCACACAGCCTGCTGACAAAAAGGCCATGTTGGCAAGAGTTGACATCCTGGTAGAGAGCTTCTCTTCTCTCTGGAACGGGGAAGTGGGGGCTGCGTGTGTGTGTGTGTGTGTGTGTGTGTGTGTGTGTGAGGGGGGGGGGTGCCTTTGTGCTGTTAAGGCTGCAGGAGAGCTGCACAGAGCCAGAAGATAATGCCACTCACTCTTTGTATGTGGTGTGGATGTCTCAGTGCAGGGCAGAATGTGTGACTACGGACCGTACATGAAAGGCCCGCGGCTGGGAGGCCAGCCATAATGCTCTGCAGCAGGGATGGTCATTTTCCTCTCTCCATAATGGGCAGCCGTAAGGAGGCCAGCCTATTCAGTGGTGTAATGGGGAGAAGCCACGGAGTACCACAAAGGTGGGTGACTCACTGGTGGAAAGGTCCTTCAAAAAGGACACGAGAGGTCTGATTTGCCTGTGCTAAGTGTTTCGCTTTCACATCTGGGACCAAAGGAATCCTTTGGTTATCTGGTAATGTACGTCACAGGCTCAGAAACATACCCAAATGAAGCGGTGGGAGTTGATCAATGCATTGACACGAGTGACGCGGGTTGACCTATCGACAGAGGTCGTTCTCCATGATCCAGTTCGAGTTATAGTTCTCTGGCTAATGTATTGAGCGGTTCACTTAAATCTCGTCCCCCCCCCCCCCCCCCCCCGACAACTCGACAGACGGGCCCAGGGAGAGCCATCCATCAACAAATCGAGACGTTTGAAAGGATCAGAAGGAGCTGCCTAGTTTTCACCTCTCCCCGGGATTCTCGGGAAAAACAAGAGGAGAAGCGGCTGTGATTGACAGGCCAATTAATCGTCCCATTTATAATCGCTGGGCCAAGTCACCAGCTTTAATCAGGTTGCCGCAGAGGGAAAACAAACAAGAGCAAGCCCGATCCCCAGGTTGATCTCTCTCTCTCGCTCTCTCTCTCTCTCTCTCTCTCTCTCTCTCTCCCCCCCCCGCCCCCAGCCCACTTTTTCCAGTGCTATCTGACGACACAGCGCCAGTGTGTACCTCTCACGGTGACATTCCTCCGTCTAAATAAACATACAACTCGGTAATGAATCGACTCCCTAGATGACCGTGTGCTAATTGTCTATCGTGGCACAGCATGTTATATCGGCGGGGCTATGAGAGCGGTGGTGTGATGTTAAGGCGCACCATAGTGAAGATTAAGTCCAACATCCTCCAAAAATAAACTCAGGCCACAGTGTGCATTGCCTACTGTCAGCTTGGCAGCCATTAGCTAAAAACCATGTGGAAAACTAGAATGCAAATGAAAACATGCGCTGTGGCTCTGGGGAACATCCCATGAATCATGGATTATCTTGTTTTATGTTTATGTCTGTGTGTGCGAGTGTGTGTGTGTGTGTGTGTGTGTGCGTGCGTGCGTGCGTGCGTGCGTGAGTGCGTGCGTGCGTGCGTGTCTGTCTGCGACTAACAGCGCATCACATGGCACACTCATGAGAGCAGTGCAGGTGCTAACGTGAATGCGCGTCTCCTTGGCATTTAGCCGTGCAAAGTCGCTCCGTTGAGAGAATCTAAAGCTCCTAAATAAAACAGAAAACGAGTGTAGAGAGTGTAATTGGCCTGCCATGTACGCTTACCATCAACGTCTGTGCCACCAGGTGCACCCGCTATCTAAGGGATGGCTATTTCTTCCCTTCTTTATGAAAATTAATCATTCCACAGCCACAGTAAATGACATGCCACATTTGTTTATAGGACCGGAGTGAATTGATAGTGAGGAAAACAGAACTGGAAAGGGTCGAGTGTGGTCGGTGACCCACGACGGAGGAGTGCTTCATATACATTTATGATCTCTTTATCAGGAAGCCTTCTCCAAACTATGGGATGATAAAGATTGATCTGGCACCGACGCCAGGAAAAACGTCGAGGGAACCGCAAATGGATGTCTCTGAAAACCTAAAACGAGGTCCTGTAACCTGCGTGATATGAATGATTCAAACACATTTGACAGCCAGCAAAACAACTTTCCAACGCCTCTGTGAATGTTAATGTAACCAAAATCAAAAATAAAACATGCAAAAAAAATAAAAATAAATCACAATTCTTAATTGGTCGTAACGCTTAGCATTAACCTTCGTCTGCCTACAGTTCCATTCCATAGCTGGTGACTCCCTCCGAAAAGCAAACGTGGGTAACACGGAGGGATAACAATGCACTTTGCTACCACACTCATTCCCGTCCTCTCCGCTAACGCGCAGCTCGCGGACGGCTGCCGTCAGGTCAAACTGAGGAGAGGGAAAAACACGCGCCGTGAGTGTTATTTTTGTGTTGCCTCTGCTTGTCCTCTCAGGAAAAACAATGGGGATGGTAAATATTTCACAGGCTCCTAATTGGCCCTCCTTGATATGCTGCTCCGCGTGTCCTTTCCCTGCCTCGACCCTGTCTTTCGGCTGTTGTTACCCCACGCCCCCCAAGGCTTCGGAGAGGGGGAACCTAGACAGCAGCTCAATTAATATGATAGCAGCCATGATGAACTGGGCTGGAGGGAGAATCGGCATCTGCTCGGCATATCCGGAGCAGCTTTTCCCGGGACTCTGTCAATATGCACCATTCTAGACAGGTTACAGCAATTACACTGAAGGGAATGGATAATTGGATCATTCTTGGTGGTTCATGAAAAACAGTGTGCGCGTGCGCGCGTGCATGTGTGTGTGTGTGTGTGTGTGTGTGTGTGTGTGTGTGTGTCTGTTAAGCAGGAAGAGTCTCACTAAGAACACTGGGGAACAGAGTAACTGGAAGCTCTCAACACGGTGGGATGCTCCACAGGAGAAACAAATACGTAAACCCAAACCATAACAATAATAGACGGCTAGTTAGCAAGCTGAAGTACTTGGAAAGCTTTTAAAATCTAGCCTTGAACCAATGGCCATGTCAAATAACAAAGCCAGAAGGCCAACAAAAAGCTCCCCCTCTACCCAAACTCAGTGCCTCAGTTACCGTCCAATCAATACGCTTAATATAGAAGCAAATGATGACACCAAGTTGAAACCGCTAAATCCCAATGCTCAAAGGCAGAGACATGACCCAAGGTGCCAAACACTGAATAAACCACGATGTGAATCAATCGTTGTGGCTTTCACTCTCCCACATTGTCAATACCTGGTAATCCCCCTAGACTGTGTCCGCTTGTCAAATATTCCACACAGAGCCTACGCAAAGAAAAACCCTGACACAACGACGCCATCATATCTTGCTGGTGTCTACCGTTTGGAAAATTAATATCCCTGACATGCAAAGCAACGCGAAAATAATAACAACAAATAATTAAAGAGCGTTTTCAAACAGAGGTGTGCTTGTTCTATTGAAAATGCTAATAAGCTGGCTCTTTGAAGTGGCCTTATTTGCAGTACAAACATTGTTTCTTGAACTCACAGCAAAAAAAAAAAAAGACGCTCCGTATGAAAGGCACAGAGTTTGTGAGGAAACTACAACCTCCTGTTCTGCAGTCACCGCAGCACAGGTCACTAGAGGTATCGGTGTTTGCATGAAACCTGTCCTGGAATATGTTTTCTACAGAAAAAGGCTGCATCGCCGACTCGCCCCGGCTTTTCCATTCAGCCTCGTACAGTGGCCTGTCGACATCCTGAAAAGGCCTCGTTGCCAACCCCTCTGTCCTCCCACAAGGAAATGATGAGCAACAAAAGATAAATGTAATCCCCAAATAGCAGGCCATCAATATTCAACAGGTGTCTTTCTATTGGCTTTGTGGAGCCGACAGGATGACATACCCAGAGGCCCTCTGTCCGAGGCCAGGAGAATCAGTCACAGCTGAATTACCCAACCTTTAGATCCATGCAGGCAACAGTGGGGAATGGACGTAAACAGTCAGCGAACAAGATGTGGCAAATTGGATCTAAGCATCTTACTGTAGATATTGTATCTTACACTTTTCTCCATTGAAATCCCCACAGGGCTACTGAAACACACTATACATGTACAATAATATACAAATAGGTATGTGTATATATATATATATATATATATATATACACAGAATATATACCAATATATATATATATATAAATGTATACACACTATACATATACAATAATATCTTTGCCTCTATCTCACTTTCTTTTCCAATCAGGAGGAGAGACGTAACAATCTTAAGGTAGCGTGGCGAGGTCACGGCCGGGGTCAACACTGACCACCTGTCAGCAGCCAAGTGAGTAGCCACTGACACTTAAAGGCCTTTTCCACCATCTGCAACCGTTTCCACTCAGATTATCATTACAATCAAAGAAGCTGGGGTCGACTGCTGGATGATTGCACGAGCGCAAACCACAGAGCTGATGTGGGGGGGGGGGGGGGGGGGGCGACAATGCAGTGAGGCTCTTAGGAAATGCCATATCTAAAATAACCCCCTGCATTACCAGCAGCTGTCAAATCGACGCGGCACATATGCATGCAAATGCACGCGGCCAATCAGGCTCACCCAGATGCCAGATGAGATGTGATTTTCCTGAGGACTGCAGGGATATGGAGTTCCTGGGCTAGCCACTACGGCAGCCTGGCCGGTCGTCCCGCAGCACGCCGCCTGTGAAGTGGGCTTTCTACAAGAGACTGCTGCTGATGACTTTTTCATGCAATGGTAATTCAGAAGTGCTTGAGTGATTCAGCGCTGGCTGGGCCTGGAGTGCGCGCTCCGCGGACCCTTTTAAAACATTAGGGCACACGAGCATGGTGTGGCGCAGCCGAGCATGCCGACATTATGATCCTTAACCTCTTCGACCCCGTCCCCCCTGGCACCGGCTGTCAGATTTGAACTCTTTTAAGGCCATGCATATTTGAACGTGCCGCGGGTGTCCTCTTCACCTTCACCGACGGGCCAAGTGTCCCTAAATGGTCGGAAGCGAGCTGTGCGGCAATCTGCCTGCTTTTGAGGGAAAGCAATTAATGTGAAACGCGGGCCGCATTTCAACAATGCGCCTCAGTCTGGTCTTCTGAAATCTACCGCTACCTCGAGGTACCACACACTTAATACGTCAGAGTCGAAATGAGAAGTCGTTGTCGCCTCAATGTAGACTATTGACTACTACGTGCAGACACTGAGCCGAAGGATTGTCATTGATAAATGGTGATAGATGAACTGTGTAACCGTTTGGCAATCCTCTGAAAACGGTCTCTTTCCTAAATAGGCTGGAAAGGGTTTATCAAGGAAAGGTTATTAGTAATGTGATTGGATGGCAATGGCTTCATTGCTGGGTTTTGTCCATTAATCTAGCTGGCATGTGGGACACAGCCTACTGGGGCATGCCATTCTTCATGGAAAAGCAGCCCGCTCTCAGCCCCGCAGTTGAGTCAGCAAGTGGCTCGCTGTGCCCGGAAAATACATAGCCATAAGACCAGGAGAATGGCATCAATGATCGGTAAGTTCCTAGTGGTGAAAACAACAACAACAATAAAAAAAAAGAACTGCAAAAACAACAACTATAATCTCGAATGAATGCATTTTTTTTTTAAACACATTTCTTTTCAAATAAAGAGCAAATTCCTCACAATGCGTATTTACCATATGTATGCGCGAGGCCTGCCGCGCTCAATCGTCTGCCAAGGCCCCGCTCTTCATGGGGCTGGAGACAAACAGTGGAGAGCAGATCTATCTCCGCGCCAGCGGGTGACACCAGCAGATTTACGAGCCACCGCCAGGCGCAAGCCACATCTCTTTTCCCCCGAAAGACAATAACCGCTTCATTATCATTTTAAATCGCGCCTTTTGTTTCCCGCCGTCAACACGGCAGCGAGAGCGCCAAACGAACTAGTGGCTCCGCGCAATGTCCTCTCGACGCCTTTACGACGTCTGTGGAGACCGGGGCTGGGCACACGATGTGATGGAGAGGATTCATAAGACGGCTCCGTCTCTCACAAGGAGCTTGGGGGGGTGGGGAGAATCCAACTGAGAAAAACTATGTACGTGATTCATGGAAAATCAAACAATCTGTATTTATTTTTATATTTTTACTCCTTGTGATTCATAGCTACATGTGGCTCCTTCATTACTTTGAAGACGTGGTGCCCGCATTATATTGAATAAGTCATGAACATGAAGCGTCATAGCTACTCGATGCAACAACGAGCATGCATAATTCCCTGGTTTATAGGGTCTATTCTGCCTGTTACAAAGAGCCAAGAAAAATACATCAAAACATGGGGTGGGGGAAACTGCACATGGAACAAATGAATAAACAGGAACACGGCGAACAGGGAACAGCATCGCCCGTGGCCTGAATGGATGTCTCTCGTCTTTGAGAGCAGAGGGAGAGAAAAGGGTCCGGTCTTGTCAGCAGGCCAGCTGCATTAATATCATTTTCCACAGCCCATTTTACCACTTAGTCATCGGCGGAGCACAAAGGAGCAGCAGAAGGTGTGAGTTATCAGACAGAGAGAGAGATGGGGGGATGGGGGGGGGGCAGAGGCAGCCAAAACACCCACACACACAAAGCTAAATAACCCGTCCAGTTTGTCTCAGCCAACAGGACATTCTCCTCCCAACTAAACCGAGTTCATTGCGGACTAAAGTCTGCCGTTGATGGTGAACAGTTGAAGATGGCGGTGTGTGTGCGCGTGTGTGTGTGCGCGTGTGTGTGCACGCGTGTGTGTCTGTGTGTGCGTGCGTGTGCGTGCGTGCGTGCGTGCGTGCGTGCGTGCGTGGGTTCAGATGACAGCGTGGCGGCAGGGTGAGACTATCCAGCGGTGTTTGTGACAGATGGAGGTCTCGGGGGCCCCCTGGCACAGAGAGACTATCAGGTGTCACCTCCTTACACGCTCCACACACTCTCTGCTCCAACGTACAGCCGACCTCTTAACCCACATGCTCTGTGTGCATGCACGCATCACACATAACCTTTCACGTGGAATAACTATTCCAAAGGCCATGGTCAAAGTCACTGTGTTGTGATTTGTGTGTGGTAAAGTAAATACAAAAAAAAAGATGTGACAATTAAGCCACTATGTAAAAAAATGAACCACATTCTGACAATAAGTACGTTCAAAAATTTACAGAATGACGTTCAATTGGCCATACCACCAACAAGCTATTCTAAATTGACACACAAACTCCATCAGTATGATAGAGTGTCTACTCTCTTGGGTTTCCGACAGCCAATCTCAGGCCGTAATCGTGTTAAACTAAGAGAGGGGACGTGTTACAGCCTTGTGCTTAGGGCTTGTCTCTACAAAGCGTCATCTCCCTGTGGGGAACTGAAGTGAAGCGTACAGGCTTGTTACTGCTCTCATCCTACCTGCAGACAATGGCCGCCACCTCAGGTGTGGGAGAGATGCATTATTAGGATGGTAGGAGGAGGTCAGGGTGCCTGGCAGGCCACAGCTCCCGAGCCTTTCACTGTGCTCTCAGCACACACCCCGCCGACACACCCTGTGCTTTAATTCGTCAGGTCAGAGAGAGGCAGCGACGGAGGCCAAGAGCAAACAACAATGGGCAGCACAACAAGAAAGCCTTTGTGCCGCACTCGCGCACAGTCGTTTACCGTTTACAGTTTTACACAATAGCGTCTCACTCCACGGTTTCAAATGTGTTTTCTTTTGTTTCCACACAACGTGGTTTTGTGTATAGCGGCTGGAATAATCCGTTATCTTATTCCAGTTGCCATGTCAGACTGGTCACGTGACAGAGGAGGCTATTAAATACTTTATTGTATGCATTAAAAGATATCCCGTGTTCTGTCCAGGGCAGTAAAAGTTTAGTTCCACCTCAGCACATCTTATCTCTGTTCTGTCTCAACTTCACGGATCACAGCGACAGGATTAGCACAAATTCTATTTCAAGTTTTCCATCAAACTCTTGCAGGAATACGGGCTGGCACTGTAGCAGGGTTACTGGGAGTGATTCAAAGGAGACAAGGACGCCTTGCCGATATGCGCATGGACACCCACCATAGATATTAAAAGATAGTATATATTATATATATATATATATATATATATATATATATATATATATATATATATATATATATATATATATATATGTGTGTGTGTCGGCTGGGATAGGCTCCAGCCCCCCCGCGACCCTGCATAGGATAAGCGGTATAGCTAATGGATGGATGGATGGATGGATGTATGGACACCCACCATAGATATGCGCATGGACACCCACCATAGATAAAGAGATAGTATATTTTAAAAAGCAAAAGACAGATTTGCAGTACAACCATACAATAATAATAAAAAAACGTAGGCCGATATCACCACCCTACGAAACAAAACGTACATGCATCTGATTTAAGAAATAGAAAAGAGAAATCCTTCTTAAAAAGACTTCATTCGTCTTAGCTTATTATGAATGAGGCCAAGTGACACAATAATAATAGCAATAGTCTAAGAGGATTTCAAAGACATTACGACAATCATCAAAACCAATCATGAATGTGATGCGCTTTAGAATTATTCCCACTGTGAAAAACGGTGCCAAAAAAAAAAAAAAACCTAGTGCATTTATTTCACCAAATCATGCTCACAAACTCCCTATTAAAATCCAATCCACTTTGAATAATTTAAGAAACCACAAGGGGGAGAGCACTTTAAGGTATATTGCAAAATGCATGATGTCCTCTTCAATCTGACTGAGAGATAAATCACAGGCATATTATGGGATTTACTTCAAAGAAATCCTTTTAAGAGCCTTATCTCCAGAAAGCTGTAGGCAGATACGCGTGAAAAAGGGAAGAGGGGAGGAACAAAAAAAAAAAAAAAAATGAAGAAGAAGACGAAGAAGATGAAGCGAAACAACGCCATCCATCACAGGGCGTCTGCACACTCAGCTCCGGCCTGCTGGTAAACTGTGGGTGACCTCTGATGAGTGACCAAGGGGAGCCCGAGGACAATATGGACGCTGTGTTTACCCCCCTCCGTCGCTTTGTGCCTGCTCACCAAGAGCGACCGGCCACCGAGAGCTCTGACTGACAAAGCGCTGCAGGGCGGAGGGCTGGTAGCTGGTAGCCATGCTGAGGGATGGATGCCTTATCCATCACAGCTGCCCTGGGCGGAAGAGAGGGAGGGGGTGGGGAGTGAGGGTGGGGGGGGGGTAAGGGGGCCGAGGCGCGGCACTGAAGGAGAGGTGGTCAGCGAGGAGTCAGCACTCCTGACTGCTCTAGATCCATCATCCACACAATGGCGGGGAGAGGATCTGTCGGCCCTGAGCAGGCCGGCAGAACGCTCCCCGTTCCTCCTGCAATGTGCTGACCGCGGGGAAAAACCCGGCTGCAGAGAGCCAGGCGGCTCCACAGGATGGAGGTGGGGGAATCGGCAGAGCCAAAGAAGGAGGAAGAGGAGGAGGAGGAGGAGGAGGAGGCGGAGGGGCAGATCTCAGGTCATCCATCTGAGCACACGTGGGGGCACCACGGGCCACCCTGTGATCAGCTCTGTGGAGAAGTGCTGATGAAGAGATACGGTAAGCAGTACGTCACATTGAAAAGACAGCCATGGAGGGGGAGGGAGGAAATAGACGAACGGGGGGGGGGTGGAAGGGCGGAGGAAGGAAGACAGCCCAGCAGGACCCCGACCCCCCCCTCCGGGGTGGACAAAGATTATAATCCCATCACAGATGCACGACCAGGCCATCCTTGTAGACGGCATCAGCACTTTGTAAAACATGGCTGTGGTTGGCGGGTCAGAGGGAGCGTGACAACTTCAAGAGATCCTGCTGTCGCGCCGCAGCCTAGCTAAGCACCGCTGCTCCACTTTAAACACCCCCCGAGCAGGCGCTGCACGCATCTGTCTAAAAACGAGGTGCGCTCCGACTGTGAAACACGCTCTGCCCAAAGCCCGAAGGTTTCCCGTCCTGCTATGAGGTGTCGTCAGATGCTCGTTTCTTATTTACAGGTCCTCGCTCCGAAACTGTTTCATCTTAAAGCTAAATACAGTAAAAAAAAATGTCGGGGGTCTGTGTGTTAGGCAGCCATGACTGCCGAGTCGAGTGTTTTCCTCCGCCAGCTGTTCACCGCTGATCCACTGATGCAGGTCTTTCCAGGTGACCCTGCGGCCGCTCTTCAGACGGCCCTGTGCCTGGCACGGCAGCCATTTTGGCTGGCAGCACAGCGAGAGGTGGTCTTCAGCATGAAGATGACACAGCTGATGAGGGTACTTGGGCCACGGGGTCCCCACGCGCACGCGCACGCACACACACACACACACACACACACACACACACACACACACACACACACACACACACACACACACACACGGGAAAGGTGGGCAACAAGCAGAAAGCCTGCTGCGACGGAGGGGGAGCATTAACCCTTTAGAGCAGCTGCTGCTGTGAGTCACGCCGGCTTCCATTCAGACTCTCTACCCTAGCAGAGGCATGTTAAGAGTCGTGCGGAGGTGAGACATGCATGTTCTTTACGGTGGTGTGTAAGACGTGTCTGTCACACCATCTGTGAGGCAGTGTGTGAGGTGAACTGGAGAGAGAGAGAGAGAGAGAGAGAGAGAGAGAGAGGGAGAGAGAGAGAGAGAGAGAGAGAGGGGGGGGTGCTCGTTAGGAGGAGGGGGGAGCATTCACAGACAGGTATTTATAGCTAATCCTCTCCTCCAGGAGGAAAGAAGACAAGGGAGAACAAAATCTTAATTGCATCGCTCCAACATGGCAGCTGACGAAAACAGAGTAGTATGGAGGACCCTGCAGTCAAAGAATGTGAGGGAGAGAGGGAGGGAAAGACAGAGAGAGAGACATAGAGAGAGAGAGAGAGAGAGAGAGAGAGAGAGAGAGAGAGAGAGAGAGAGAAAGAGAGAGAGAGAGAGAGAGAGAGAGAGAGACATAGAGAGAGAGAGAGAGAGAGAGAGAGAGAGAGAGAGAGAGAGAGAGAGACTGATGTAAGGTGGGAACCGACCAATTTGCTTTTGCTAGCTTCATAAGAGAAGATCCCCCCTTCTGTTGTGACAGTCTTTGACTATGAGTATTTGATGGTATTCTTATATGCTTTTACGACACAATATAAAAGCTAAAAGAAAACGGACAGATATTTATTTATATTTATATATGTAGAGAGAGAACAGTTAGACAGGGATATTTGTTTCTATGATACGATTTAGTACAATACAATATTATTATTTTGTGTAGGTGTGACTGCTTTACTCTCCCATTGTTTTCCCCTCTGCTGCTTGCAAACATATTTTAGCCTTTGACTCTGTCTCTGTCTCACTATGTCATGGTGGGGAATAATTACTGTGGGAATACTTCAGATAGACCATTGCACTGCGGATGATCCTGACGTCTACACTGTGTCTGCTTCGTCACTCTGGAAATGAGCAGCCCAGGAGAGGGATAACAATAACACACGGAAAGAGTTAAAGTCCCTAAGAAAGGATACTTATATGTATATATAGATATATATATATAGACAGTACTGTGCAAATGTTTTAGGCAGGTGTGAAGTCTTTATTCATGAAATACAAAGTAAGGAAAAACCAAATCGGTATCAAAACAACATTTGGTGTGACCACCCTTCACCTTCAAAACAGCATCCCCTGCCTAAAACGTATGCACAGTACTGTATATATATACATGCAGAAGTCGCCCTGTAGCTCTACCAGTGTGGAGTGATGGCACCAGGGATGTTGCTTTCAGCTTACTGAGCCCTCGGCGGCCAGGGGATGAGACAGCTGCTGGGACGCGTCTCGGGTTTCTTCTACACAGATACACGCAAGACGCTCCGACGAAATGAATTGCCGACAGCATCCAGGTAAACAGCCCACACACCACACACAGAGGGTTCTGGCTGGGGGCCGAGTTTAAATAATGCATGTCTCTTTATCTCACACACACGACAACTCACAACAGGTACGAGCACATGGAATACAAAGCCACAGGGCTTAGGCAGCGGGGTAAAAGTGTTCACCGCATCCAGCTACAGCAACACTGTTCAATGTCACTAATCACGTCTCCCTTTCTCAGACGTCACAACGGCCCCTAAGCTTTAAAGGAGCTCTCTCTCTCTCTCTCTCTCTCTCTCTCTCTCTCTCTCTCTCTCTCTCTCTCGCTCTCTCTCTCTCTCTCTCTCGCTCTCTCTCGCTCTCTCTCTCTCTCTCGCTCTGTGGGTCTGTATGAGAGAGACAAAGACAGTGAGCGTGAGCAGAGAGGGAGAAACAAAGGTGGGGAGTGTGTGTGTGTCTGCCTGTATGCATGTGTGTATGCGTGTGTATGTGCACGATGTGTGACCGTGTTCGTGTGAGAGTGGGGATTAAAGAAGAACAAAATCAAAAATGATTCGACTTATTAGTCTAATCAGATCGATGGATTCAATCAGCCTCCTGGCGGCGGTGCCTGGCGAGGGCATCGCGCCGTCCTGATGTGCAATCTCCCGTCCAATGGAAGCCCCCAAACGACAAAAGCCAGTCAGCGGCGCCGCCAAGTTTTACGGCAGTCTGCTTCCAAACACAGCCGCTTCGACCCCCGCCCCCCCCAAAGCAACCCTCATCCCAAAAAGCACAATTACCCATCTATTGTCTGTTTTTTACCAACTCCAAACAGCACAGCAGCCGCTTTCCCCCTCAGTGGCTCACAGAGTCACATCACACTGTATGCTGGAGAGTGTCAATTAACTGCACTTTGCAGAACAAAGGAGCAACACTGCGTATGCTAGACTACTCTCTTTCATAAGTCATTTGGGAATCAAATAGTGTTTTAGCAGAAATCTGGAGCGGCTTTTATTTCCTTGCGTCGCCATGGTAACGTCGCCCCGCGGAGTGACTGGCTGTTGTGATGTGCCTGCGCTTCATTGTCCTCGCAGGCTTTTGTTGTTCAAATGTGCCAATTGTTTTTGAAATGAGCCACATAGAGCAACATGAATCCTCAGGCTAAAACCCCACATAAATTAGTGGGTTCAGACTAATTGAGCGATGTGCGTGGTGTCCCGTTTGTTTTTCCGCGGGAGGAAATGTCTATTCCCGGTGTAAATATTCTTCTAATCACAGCCGCTGCAGGCAATGCTTCTCGGTTTCGTGCCAAGGTGACCCCAAACGCAACGCAAAATCAGTTCACACAAAGGATAGAACCAGGAGCACGCTTTCTTGATGAAAGAAAATGATCAAGAGGAATGCCGCAAATATATCTGGCTAACTTCAATGTAAAATAAAAAATAAAAATTCTATTTTGTGTGTCCCTTCAATGCTTTTTTAAAACGCAACCAGCAACTGTATCATGAATAGAAGAAGGCAGGCACAGAGTGTAATCACGTCCTGGTGATTATGAAGGAAACGCATCTCATCAAACTTATCTTGACAACATAATTGATCACGGCAGGAGGCATAATAAATGCTTTGTACAGATATGCTTCAAACTATATCAAGAGGCCTGTGCATTATTGCTTAATTTCATTAGAAAAAAGTAATCAAATTAAGTCTGGAAAAAGAAAACCGATCTTATTAAAAACACCCACCTATTTTTTTTTGGTCATGCAGCTCAGTTAATGAAGTTAAGAGTTCTCCAAATGTCCCACCGAATAAGACCAAGACCGAGTATAGCCACAATCACACAACAGTGGTCACACCACGGGAGCGGAAAGGATTCCGCAAAGACACGTAGTAGCAGTGCGTGCAAGAAGGACACCGTGACACCAGCCTCTGACGCAGGAGTCTCACAATATACCATGTCAATGCTAAGATAGGCTTCATGCAATTATTCCTTGAGGGTTTTTTCTTCACGTGCCTCGTCTGCCAAATAACTGAGAAAAACACCTGGTCCCTGCTTTTCGTATTGTGGTCTACCTGAATGGTCCTGGATGCCACAGAGCAAGATTATTCAAACAATCATATTGAAGGGGTAGCTACTTTGACTGTCTACTGCCAGAGAGTGAAGCAGGTAGTCTCAGGTGTCAAACGAACTGCTGTGGTTTGAGGCCTCGATGTCCTGCGGCTCTAAGCTTCCCTGTTGCTCTCTGGACGTCCAATGAGAAGTTTTATTAAAAGGCTGAGAAATCTCTCTCCCTCTCTCCCGGTCACTCTCTGCTTTTATATCTCTCCCTCACTTTCCCTAAGCACTTCCATTCAAACAGTCCTGCACGCACAGACTCGCACACCCACCCACTCGCACACCCACCCACCCACACACACACACACACACACACACACACACACACACACACACACACACACAAATATAAACAGAAACATACACACACTCTCTTTCACACACACACACACACACACACACACACTATACTTCTACTAACAGGCTGCACTTTCAAAGCCAGTAATGAAAGCGTCCCAGTTGCGATTCTAATCAAAAGCTCATCAATCACCGTGTGCATCCAAAAAGGCCCAACACGACTACAGGAAGGGGGCCAACACGAAGCAAATCCTAGTCAAACCCCAGACACAATCTAATCATCTGCTAGTGAAAAGAATGCCATGCTGCAGACTCACACTCCCACGCTGCACTACACACCATTTAGACAGAGAGGCAGTCCGAGGGCTTTGACGAAAACTGGCAAGATCTGGTTTTAGCAACCTCACGCGCGAGTAGAACAGAATAAGCGCGTGAAAAATGAATGAACGCATCGCCAAGGACAAGGCAGAAATAATTATTTTCCATTCATTTATTTCTTTATTTTCGCTTTCCGTGTCGGAAAGGGGACATGCATAATGCATGTTCGCTATGTAGGTCTGCAAAAACACAGTCCGGCATCTCTCCCGTCGCTCAGGTTCACCAGCGACCAGAGGAAATCTATAGATTGGTGTTAGCTGTGAGGGTGACCTCCGTGCACCCGCGTGATTGGCTGAGAGAAAGAGAGACCACGCTGCTAGTCACGTGGGCCAGCCTCCTGGTACGGCGAAGCGCGCGACGGGAACTCGGTAATGCAGCGCTCTAAATGCTATCGACCGCCATCTGAAACGGATACGGGCCGGGGAGGGTCCTGTCCACTGGCAGCTGTGATTAGGTTCGGTGACATCCAGGGCTGTGCACGCGTGCTCGCTCACAGAATAGCCTCGGCCATCGAGATTGACTCTTAAGATGTACGCCAGCACAGCAGGCTACAATGGAGGGGCAGAAAGAAAAAACAAAGTAGAGCTAACTGGACGGAAAAGGTTATACGCCGGAAGGGTTTGTTGTGAAACCTTGAAAGACAATGGGTTGTGTTTTCTTGGTCGGTAGAGAAAGAGCATTTCGAAACGAAACACAAAAAAAAAGGGAGGAGGAGAGGGGAAAACAGACGAGAGGAGAAGAAAGGATGTAGGTTTTTTGACTGTACAGTAATTGTGAGGGATAAGGTCACTGGTGGAAATACCGACTGGGAGTCTGGGGAGAGTCCCTGAGAAACATTCAAATCCTTAAATCTCAAGTAAACACCTCCCCTGGGGCTGGGAGTGTGTGTTTTGCTTCTTTTTTTTTTTACTTTCCATCCCGTTGAGTCTAGGACGCCTCCACCCATGGTTATTATTCAATGCTCATTATCACTGCTCTGATTAATAAGAGCGATTTTAGGCTCCCCTGACAATACGGACGGGGGGGGGGATACAGGGAGTGTTGTATTTTCCCTTCTAAACACACTTAGTGTGCTACTTAGACTAAGCAGGGGGGAGGGGAGCGTCAGACGCTGTTTGTCTTGGCATATATTACCCGTACTGCTCAGCTCCCTGCGTCAACAGCAAGGGATGTACTAATAAGCCAAACCCACAGGGAAAACGCTAGCCCTCAACCACTACTGGGCTCCAACTAGCCTTTATAATTCTTTTTTTTATTTCTCTTCAAATGCTTGCTTACGCTCAGCACACAGTTGTGAGTACAAGTTAGTGTCAGATCACTCCATCCTGAGAGCTTTGGTAAACAGCCCGCTCCCTGTTATGCCGGCGCCGCGGTGAAGCGCTGTGGCCTTGTTTCAGTAATTGCTAACTAAACGTGTCTCGTGGTTTGTTTCCCGCTTTCTCTCCAGCTCATTGGGCAGCAACCGCTGCCATGTGCTTCGTAGATCATCTGATGGGGGACATTTCTATAGTTCTGTGTATGTGTCTAATTCTTCAATGAAATACCGTCGACGTCTCACACCCACGTGTAACTTTGAAAAAGTTTTTGAGACAGCACTTAGCTCATTTGTAATTTGTACTAGTTATACAGGAAAAGACATGGAAAGACAGGGACTATTAACTTCTCAAGACAAAAAGGAGCTTTAGAAAAAGACTGATATGAGTATTATAAATATATATATATATATATAATAGAAACGAGAGGACAATCTCTTCTGTGCTTCCTTTCATAAACCTCCATGTTCCACAGCCCGCCGTTCTTACGGACTCATTTTTCCAGCTTGATGTAGCGACACTGGCAGCTACGGCTGCACTGCCATTGTGAGTGTGGGGTGATCTCTGTTAAAGGCGTTTGTGAGGTGTAAAGACAAAAAAAAATAGAGTTGCTGTGAAGTCACCTTCAAAGAGAGGCCCTATAGTGCCAGCAAATTACAAAGCTGAAACTCTTCTTTTTTCTTATTTCTTTTTGTGGAGAAGGAGGCGATTATATTATTCTTTAAAATGCAGCGCCATGGCTTTTATGAGAGTGTGGAAAAGCCATTTGAGGAGCGGGTCAGGAGAGCGGGAGGCTTGGCCCTGAGCGCCTAGTGTCTTATCCTTCTCCATTTCCACCACCTTGTCCCTGAATGACGGGCAGAGCTCGTCGCTGCCCCCCCGAGGCTAATGGCTTCTCATGGAGGAGAGCAGATCAACACAGCAACACCTCCATGGGTAATCCCACCACATTACCAGAGACATGTCACGCACGTGCACACACACACACACACACACACACACACACACACACACACACACACACACACACACACACACACACACACACACACACACACACACACACACACACACACACACACACACACACACACACACACACACACACACACACACACACCCCCCCCTACTGGGGTCACAATGGACCAGTGAAAGCTGTTACAAAACCTCTGAGATGGAATCCTTCAGATAGACTGAATATGCAGACAATGATCATAGCCTAGACCTAGATGATGGCATGATTCACTTATGAAGCCGGTGAATGAGGTCAGTGAAATGCCAATGGAAGTGGATGTGCCCTTTTATGCTTTGATGGTAATAGCCATTCCATAGAGGGAAGTAAAACAAATATATATATATATATATATGTATGAGACAGGTTAAGAAAAACAAAACAAAAACTCATTCAACAATGTCTTACCATAGGGATCACCTCTGGTTGAGGTCAAAAAAGTTAAAACATATAAATCTATCAGAAAACATTGTGAACAAGATTTTCAAAGACGGAGTGGTTGAAGGGCCTGTCATTTGTCCCTTGTATAAATGGTGTCTAGACAGGGGTCAAGCGCTGAGGCTCAGACTCCTGTCAATAAGACCACTGGAGTAAACGAGGCGGCTATAGGAGGCTCTGTTCTCTTGTTTGTGTCTCAGAGTTGCTTAATAAATTTTTTCTCGGCGTGCTATCTGTTTTTTTTTATATATATATATATATATATTTTGGAAGCAATTTATCTATTAATCAATTCGGTGGAAGAACATGCCATAGGCAAATGCATATCTAACTGAACCATTGGCTGAGAGGAATACACAATATGCATGCCAAACTAAGGGGAACAAACACATATTTTTGTTGATTCGTATTTTCAGCAAACACTCGTATCTGAATACACTTTATGCTGTTTGCATTGTTAAATGGTTTTAACATTGCATTCATTAAAAGGCGCTTCGGCGAGGTCAAAAACGCATGCGAACACTCAGACACACGGAAAATGCAAAGTCTTCAAACTGAAGTTGATGTTGGTGAGACCCAGCTGTATGCACAAACACTGCATTATTCAATCTGGCTCTTGGTGAAACTATCCATTATGTTATAAAGTCCCAGAGCATCAAATACCTTGAACGTATTGCGTAAGATCCACTTCAATCTTGATCATACGTGAGAGGGAACTAAGAACACACTCCTACTGGATATTGCACGTTTAATTGCTGCTCCAATTGAAAGGTTAATGAGAAATAATTAATGACTATGAAAAATCACATTTAATGACGACTGGACAATAGAGACGCACCAGAGTGCTACCCACTGATGTGACCTTACTGATAGGCTTTGACATGCTCACTGAGGCAGTCCCAAAACTACGCCCAAGATAGCGCCACATTCACACAAGTTTTGGATAAATGCATTTGCATTTTCAAGTCGTTGGGGGAAAAAAAGGGAAAGCCAGAGAGAAAGACAACAGTTTTTAAAAGGCAGCCTGCCACAAAGATAAATAGCAGGAACAACAACCAGGCTGTTTGATGAGGAGCATTGATCAGGCTGACCGGCTTCAAACGGCTGTAAACGGGAGGCCGTTTGCGTAGGAAGGAGAGGTCTCGCATGAAACAGTGTCCCTTTAATCCTCCTCCGAAATGGGTTCGAACATGCCATTGAGCCACTCTCCATCTGCCAAAACAGATTTGTGCTCTTCGTCTGCACATGAAAGCACCACGTCACCCACCCACTCCCGAAGCCCCCGTCCCCCCACCACCACCACCACCACCACCGTTCCACCACCAACACCACCACCACCTCCTCCTCCTGCACCCTGCAGGATGGTGGGAAAGCAAGGACAACTTGATGCACAAAAAAGGTGCATTTCTGTGCCGAGAAAGTCAGAAGCTGTTGGTGAATTTTAAGTGCGCGTTTGTGTGTGCCGATGTTCAGATACACAATCTAAGAAACTGTGTCATGAAATATGTCTTCATCCGGCATTAGCACTGCATTCTTCCATCTCCCCACTCCTCCTCTCCTTTGATCCAATTGTCATGGTGCAGAATATGCTCATTAAAGAAGGTACGAGAGAGAGAGCAGAGAGAAAGATAATGGAGGAGGGAGAGGGGGAAGAGGGGGGGAAAGGTAAAGGAGGAGGGAGAGAGGGGGAGGAAGAGGAGGGAAAGGGGAAGGGATGAGGGAGAGGAAGGAGGAGGGAAAGAAAAGGGAGGAGGGAGAGAAAGAGGAGGGAGAGGGGGAGTAAGAGGAGGGGAGAGTACCTTGCGGCTCCTCCATGCACTTTCCTCCCACACACAAGCTACATAACTACAGTCTTTTTTGGAGTAAGACAAAAGTAATTTCCTATAAATATATTTCGATGCAGGTTGTACAATGACAAAAAAAGATCACAGCTTACTAAATACAACTCATTCAGTGCCAAACACTGTCACCCCTTTCAATTCCTGTTCAAAGTACATCTAATCTAGTAAATGTGTTATGAGGCTACACTCAGATTAAGAAAGGAGGCAGGCATCTTTCACTAAACACGAGGCTGAAAACTCAAAGACTATGCAGGCAAATGTGGGTGGCCACTCCCTGATCCCTAGCTCCCAAGGGGCATATAATCCACGTTGACCCCCTCGGGCTGAGCTCCGTTTCACACTCTTTCAATCTGGTCCTGAAGTCTCTTCACACTATCACACTCACCAACATTGGCGAAGGCAAAAACAGACCAGAGGCCAAACAGGGGGGCTCGTATAATGGCATCTCCTCTTTCACCCAGACCCCACAAGCAGTCGGGAGAAAAATCGCTCTCATATGATTCCATCAATAAAACAATAAACCAAAAGGGAATGTAATCAAAGTTCTAAGAGACGGCTTTGCTTAAGGAAAACATCAATACCCATTCACCCTGTTGCCTCAGATAGGTGGTTAATCTTGGCATTGCTAAATATAAGTGAAGCTGATAAAGTGGAAGCGTATTTCATCACAAAACGATTTCTCCACTGTGGCCGATGGTTAAGGTAGCGCCACCCAAACCCAAAGTATGAAGCAAGTGGATATCGACCGGCTGCTTACATGTACAAGTGGGTCTATTTCCAGATCAGGCAGTCTGCTGCCACTTTTGCCTAAAGTGAATGGACATGTGGTGTATGGGATGGCTGAGTCCAGGAGCATTCCTTAAGCAGTGATTCATTTGGAATGGCACAGCTAACCTGGGCACAGTCCAGACATCTAGTGACATCAAAGTGTCTCGTTGCTGGGGGCATCTGTTACATAATGCACACCGCAGAGCAGAGACGTTGTTAAATATTTAACTAAGTCAGAAAGCTTCCCAAATGAATCCCTCGGATTGTATGAGGACTTGCAAGTTGTCCTCAAATGATAAAAAGCTATCCAAAATTAAATAAAGTTTTGATGATTACAGAATGTATCATGCAAAAAGCAAAAGTCTGGGTTAAAAAAAAAGCGATCAGATAAATCAAATGACTGTTGATTGAAGTATTGCAAAACAAAATTCCGTTATTATTTTGAACGTGAGCAGAGATCGCATCGTTTTGCCCTCGGACCTGGATTCCTCACCCCACGGATGTGTGTCAAGTATGATTTTCCCTGAAACACATCAGACGTAGATGTAAAACAAATAACCAACAGAGATGAGAACAAAAGTAAAATGGGCTTTTTCACTGAAATGTGTCTCTCTGCTAGTCTGGTGGTCTCTGAGGCACTGGGGGAGTTTACAAGGTTGGCTGGACACAGGTGAACAGTTTCTCTCCAGCCTGGTGGCATAATAGCTCGTCTGAATGGACCTTTCAAACAAGAAGAAGGAAGCTGCGGAATCCAAGACACTTGTCAAACACAATGAAGACCCCTCCTCACTTTGAATCTGTACAACTACAATTCAATAGATAGCTGTATCAAAATGAGTATAACTTTTTCAGCACGCACACACACACACACACACACACACACGCACACACACACACACACACAGAGCTGCCTGAAGCGGTGTCAGCTGATTCAGTTAACCCCATGTGTGCCTTACTAGCCACCGCCCACATGCCCATATTACAATCCAATCCTATTATCTCTCCCTGTAAGGCAAATAAGATGTGCGAATCATGGCTTTCAATAGTCCAAAGAATCTCCGAAGTGAAACAAAGAGCTAAATGGTAGCTCTGATGGACCATTTGATCTGTAATGCCACGGCGTGGAGCTGGTGGACCTGGGGTCAACCCCATAGCTGGATCTCCCCGACATCCTTTATTTAATCATTGACCCTGACATTGTTTTTGTCTGATTACACCAAATGGCTATTCGAATTTCAGAACAATTGCGAAAGCAATGAGCCAGTTGAATCTTGGCAAAACGTAGGGACCAATCAGTCCCGAACATTGGTGATGACCTGGACTTAAATTTGAAATGTAACAATTCGCAGGAACTGTTCACAGCACTTTGTACCCACTAAAATCAGGGTTTCTGCAGGTTTGAACAAGTTGAGTTTAAGACTTTTTAAGACCTTTTTAAGACCATTATGAACGCAATTTAAGACCCGTCAAGTCCATACTGGCAAACATCTACAAAGACCATAAAGGAAAATCTAAGTCCCAGAATTACTTGCAAAGTAAACAAATTTATTGAATTGAAGATTTTTTGTAAATAACTGTCTGAATGGCAATTTAACAAACAAATTCACATTTGAGAACTATCTTTCACAGAATTCACTTTTTCTTTAACTAACTGAAGTGTGTGTGTGTAGATAGGCTGACACTGCCGCTCAGTGTCTGCCTGAGTGAAGTCAGAGGACAAGCTTCCTAATATAATCGTCACAGCATCCATAGAGTATAGGCTATTCAGAAGCCAGCTCTCCACACATCCCAGAGCAATGACAGAGGAGTGGTGTGCTTGTCTGTGTGTGTGTACACAAGAACTAGGCTACATTAATCTGAGCTCTTCTCCCTTAGCAGCAATCTCCTCGACAATGTTGTTGAGCTCAGCTAACTTTTTCTTGCAGCCCCTCCTCAGTGCATTGGACTTTGTTATGAGCTGGGCCATCCGACTGCCAGCCTTGCCTTCAGCCTCTTCTGCAAACCTGTCTGCGTCTCTGGCCAGACTGTCAGAAACCTCTTGGATGGTTTTCCTTTTCTTTTTTAGTTCCTCCAGGTAATCCTCTGTAGCCTTTCTCTTCTGACCCTGTGCATCAGACTCCAGCTTCCTTCTCTCTTGATCGAGGTTAACACGGTACCTGGACCTGGCTGATGTCACAGAAGTCATGAGCTCTTTTGTGAGGGGAACCTTGGTAACCCCCATGTAGAGTGACATATTCACACACAAGCCTGTGTGCAACAACAGTGTCCTCCTGCATGTTGCAGGTCTCTACTTCCTTGTTCACAGAAAAGCCTCTCTCCACAGAGGCCTGTCCATGGGACAAAATGAGCAGCTTCTGGCAAAAAGCCCAAAGCTCTGGATAGGGCTCGCTAAGGACACCACACAAGAAGATGTCCAGCCTTTTTTGCATCGGTGGGAAAGAGAGGAACTCCTCGCTTCTGCTCTCAAGGGATAGGAAGACGTCAAATTGCTGGAGAATGACGTCACCTATAAAAAAACAGATGATAAAGAAACAAGGAAATAAATGTATTGATAAATTATTACATTATAACAACAACCTGTAATGGTTATTATGGTGAACGAAATCACTGTTGTAACTACATTTTGGTTTTAATGGTGTACAAATCCTATTGAAATATAGCAAGTAAGCCACTGCACACAGAACATGCGCAGGACCATGAGAAGAGAAAACAACTCAAATAGGATATCCACACTATGCTGCACAGTTTAAAAATTCAGAATGTCATAGTGCGGAACTCTTTGTTCAAAGCCTATTCCTAGCTATTCCTACCAGCAGAAACACCTCCTGCCAGCTGTTTGTCTTGCAGAAATGTCTGAACAAGACCTTCATCTGCCGCTTGCACCTGTCTGGGTCTGTGAACATGACAGAGGGGTTCAGACAGGCCATCTGCCTAACCGTTGGATATTTGAGGGGGCTCTTCTCCTGCACTTTTCTGATGATGTTTGACAGTCCATGCATGCAGTCCCTTCTAAACTCAAGTACTCTGAGCTCAACACCTTTGCTGCTCTGGAGGGGGACAAGTCATAAATAATTGTAAGTATGTACAATACAATTATATTTGCTGCTTGCATCCTGACCGGGCCCAATTCTAGATTGCTTCAATTGGGGGGGCATTTAGATTGGCATTGCCCCACCGTGCCCATACCTAGAACCGGCCTCAATCCTGATTATAATAAAAAATATATTATTTCTAAATTGACACTCTCTACCTTGAGGACTGACTCAGCACCCAAGCCAATGTCAATGTCTTGTAGTTGGAGCCAGTTATTCTTGTCTGCTACATCCAGTTTGGTTAGCTGCAGTGTACTAATGACCTGGAGGACCTCTCTCTTGACAAAGCGTCTAAGTAGACACTGTCAAAAAAGAACAAAAGTAAAGTCCCTGTATCCACATTTATCATAAAGTAACATGATCCTAATTCCAATGTTTTAAGAATTGACCTGTTCTTCATTAACAACAGTGTACATATAAATTAGGACTAATCAACAGTGACAAGAGTTTTATTGTGCAGTGTTTCCCATATAATCCATTACCTTGATCAACTCAGCCAAGTCTTTACTGAGGAAAGGCATAACCGGCTCGTTTGTTTGATACTTCTTCAGAAAGGGAGTGAAGGTCCTGGCGACAGTAGTGTAAAACTGTAGCTTGGCCAAGATGAGTGGATCTTTCAGGGCTTCTTCTATTGTGTTGAAGGATGCTGTCCCAGGGTTTGGGAGTTTTTTTCTTCTCACTGCATCCATATACAGTAGAAGTGATGGCCAGACTACAAGAGCCCTCTCTACCACAGGCAGGTTCTCGATCCACCGGTGGCCACAGAACGATAATGGGAAGACTATGGATTTGGTGACAGCACTGTAGTCTTCTCTCCTTGCTGGTACGTTGTGGAACAGTGTGTGCATTGCTTTCAAAAGTTTGTCCAGCTGCCACAAGGAGAAGCCACTTTTAAAAGCATTGTGTAATGTGTGGAGTCCACAGCTCCCGACAGAAACAAGCTGAGCACCTCCATACCGTTCTGCATGGTCTTGTTGGAGAAGTTGAAAAAACTTGAAATTTACGTTGGGCCCATCCATCGAGATGGACACCAGACTCCTGAGGTCAAATTGGTCCACGCACTTCTAAAATAAAAAAAGTTTTACTCCGTTATTTCTAGTATTATACTCCATCTACTAGTATTATGCTGTTGCTAAGCATTGCACATTAAACAATAAATTGATGATTAGGGCTAAATTGTTAACTTTCTTTGCAACTGTTAAGGGATAATTCACCCATTTCCCAAATTTGTATATATACTCCTTATCTCCAAAGTAGTAGGCCTAATGGCTACTAGCATGGTTCTAGCTGAGCTTAGATAACCATCTCCCACGCTTTATTTCTTAATAATTCATCATCATCATCATCATCATTAGCTATACCGCTTATCCTTTGCAGGGTCACGGGGGGCTGGAGCCTATCCCAGCTGACACAGGGCGAGAGGCAGGGTACACCCTGGACAGGTCGCCAGTCTATCACAGGGCCAACACATATAGGGACAGACAACCACTCACACTCACATTCACATTCACACCTATGAGCAATTTAGAGTCACCAATCAACCTGCATGTTTTTGGACTTTGGGAGGAAACCCACGCCGACACAGGGAGACCATGCAAACTCCACACAGAAAGGCCCTTGGGTCAGGTGGGGTTTGAACCCAGGACCTCCTTGCTGTGAGGCAACAGTGCTAACCACTGAGCCGCCATGCATTCATAATAATTATATAGGCTAAATGCTTACTAATAAATTAAACATTTACTTACTTTGACATTTTTCAGTAAGTCCTGGGCTGTCGCATGCCCCATGAATTGGGACCCCAGGTACCTTGACTGTACCTGCTTGCCTTCCCAGAAACGTACATGTATGTCCAACTGCTTGGTTTTGTTTGTTTGATTTAGAGTTTCGTCGAACATCAGCACGAACGGGCCCTTCACTTTTGATATGAGGTCTCTCTTAATAAAATCTGCCAATCCAAATCGCGTAATATAAGACGTCTTGTCCTTTCCACACTTGAAGGTTTTAGCAACGTTAGAATCAGGGAACATGGCTTGAAAAAGCTCACCTATGCCATCATTGCTTTTGTACGACTGATGTCTGGCCACCGTGTGTAAGGTCCAGAGCACCTCTGCCTTTAATGTTGGCTTAGATCCAAACGCTGTCCGGAGGTCGCTTACCGGACTTGCAAGTGAAGAGTGGGTCGCGGTGGGGCCGGACTCTGATGCTCCCGAAGAACAAAATTGGGTGATGGCCGGTGTTTGCTGTTTACTTTTTCCCGCGGTTTTGTGTTTTTCAGATTTCCCATGGGACTCTAATGCCTTAATTCCCAAAGTTCCTAATTTAAGAGTTTTCTTGCACAGAGTGCAGTGGGCTTCAAATTCATTCTTTTCCACGGGCTTCAACCAAGCAATAAATGCGCTGTTCTGCAGCCAAATCTCATTGAACTTGCACTTACCCATACTAGTATCGTTAACAATTAGCCTGCTTCTAGAAGTAACATTATATTTTTGGCCGAAAGGATTAGCGCCACTTGAGCCAACACACAAGCTAGCTGGGTGTGCTACGATCAATTCTGACCGCTGCAGTTGGCATGAGTGGTTATTGGTTCCCTATCGTTTCTGTTTTAGTCAGCGTGACCAATAATCTTTTTTCTCTCTCCCAAAAAACACATTTAAAAGCGAGACTGAAGTTAATATAACTTTATAAAAGTAACGTTAACCTATAATAAACTACATTTTTAAGACCTGTCAAAGTCTAATTTAAGACATTTTAAGGCCTAAAATTCAGATTTCGGTATTTTAGACTTTTTAAGACTTTTTAAGGACCCGCGGAAACCCTGTAAAATGGACATGTCGGTACACGACCCCTATAACCCAATGGGATTCATCGTGCACACATACACAGCCTGCGACTCGACAGAGAGCCACGCGAGGTCTATTCAACAGCCTGTCCGTCTGAGCCACACGGACTCCTGTCTTTCAGCGGAAGGCATAAGCCACGTGAGTCCCTTTCAAATGGTAACGGTGGGGGTTAGCTCTCCGTGGGCTATCAGGTGACAGCCACAAGGATTAGCACGCACCTGCTACAGCTGTTTATCATCATCATCATCATCATCATCATCATCATCATCATCATCAGGTGAAGCAGATCAACAGGACCAATAACGCCGGGTTGAACGTAGAAAACAGAATCAGACATGAAACAGATGAGCCATGTACACGTACAGAGTTAAGAGTCCTAGTATAACATTATATAGCAGTTTCGAATTTAGTTTTCCATTTTGGTTGTGTAACAATTTAATTAGTGTGTGTGTGTCACGACTCAAAATGGCGTCACGCAAACCGAAAGGAGAGCAACATGTAAGTGCAATGCAAACCAAAAGTCAAAGACATAGTTAGCGATGAGCCTAGGCTGAGCAGGCAGCAGTGGCTTGTGTGTCTTGGGGCCATTGGGTCTCTGCCTGAAGTTTCATTATAAGCCCGATGGTCCACCTCTGAGAAGCCAGGGGGCTGCAGAGCAGAGCAGGGTGACACAATGATGAGGAAATTGAGAAAAAATAATTGGAAGGTCAGATTTGATAATGGCCACTCCAGTGGAAAAACAAGCGCTTAATTGGTGAAAGGTCCGTTTGGTGAATTTTCAAGGTAGAGTGTGAAAGCAGTCATTATCTGTTCCTTTGGTGGTGGCTGGTGCTGCCTCAGAAGCCCAGAGACAGACGTGAGCCTCCATCCGGGTGAGTTCGCAGTGTTGAGCCCCCAGCTCCCCGGTTTCAGATGGACACCAACCCCACTCTAATGAGCCATTGAAAGACCATTAGAACAGGGCAGGAAAGGGTTTCGGAGGAAAAAGACGGCGGGCGACGCGGAGAGAGCGAGTCGGGGCGTGAGTCACGAGGAGAAAAAAAAGTGACCTGTTGTGGTTAAGCGTGTCGGGGTACAGTGCGTGCTTAAAGACAGGGAATATGCTCGCGCTGAGTAATGAGCTCCAGTGTTGACTTTGTCAAGAGTTCACTTTTCCTCCTGCTCCACGTTGATCTGTCCAACTCATCAGTTTCCACTATGTGGCCACGTAACGGGATTGGGGGGCGAGCGCGGCTGTCTTTTGGCCTGCAAATCCCCGTAAAGCCCCCCATCCACCCCCTGGGAGAGCGGGGAGCTGGGGAGCGGGAGTAAGTCGTGCATGGGTGTCAACCTCCTGGAGGGGTGCTTTCACCAAGCGTCCCCGGGACTCTGACCCGGCCATCTGGGAAGCCAGCAGATACTAATGAACACACACGGAGTGGTTACCCTTCTGCCACACTGGCACACACACACACACACACACACACACACACACACACACACACACACACACACACACACACACACACACACACACACACACACACACACACACACACACAATAATAACAATATATTGTGCATGAAAATGATAAAGGCCTAGCAAATGATGCAAAGCTCATGTTGCAGTCCCTTTCTGTTGGAAGATGGAGGGATGCAGTGCAGGGGAAAGAGCAGGGAGGATTTCAGTGAATGGGGGAGGATCTCTCTCTCTCTCTCTCTCTCTCTCTCTCTCTCTCTCTCTCTCTCTCTCTCTCTCTCTCTCTCTCTCTCTCTCTCTCTCTCTCTCTCTCTCTCTCTCTCTCTCTCTCTCTCTCTCTCTCACTCTCTCTCTCTCTCTCTCTCTCTCTCTCTCTCTCTCTCTCTCTCTCTCTCTCTCTCTCTCTCTCCTCCGGGAGCCTTTGCAGAACCTTCAGAGGAGCGCCCTGCTGGAGACACCAGGGTCAGACAGGGCTAATTAGTCTGCTGCACCCCCTCAAGTTTCTGCCCCGGGATATTAATGAAGTGATCCATAGGAAAGCAGCTGCTCGCCACCGTGTATCCCCCCCCCCCCCCCCCCACAGCCCCCTCCTCTTGCCGGCCGGCAGCTCCACCTAAGAAGGGCAGCTGCTGTGCCGGGGAAGGAGAAGATTCCTCTGCTCTCCGTCGCGAGGAGCCTGACAGCATCGGATCGATGGCGCGGGAGCGAAGCCGGGCGAGCTGTGCGTGTATCACCGTGCCAGGAGAGGGTGACAACCGCCTGACTTTGCATTCTATCCCACCAGCCGCTGAAATAGAAGCCACCAAGTGCAAGGGGGCCGGGGCCAATGGCTGTCTCGTCGGTGCATTTCTCTCCTCCCCCGCTGGGTCCTCGTGCGCGGTGCCACAGCACCACAGAGCTGAAGCTCATTAGGGGATCTTCATTAGCAGCCCCCCCTCTGAAGCTTATGCCAGAGGCTACTGTCATCCCCCAAGAAAGAAAACTACGGGCATACAGGACATTGGACACATAACTCCTATGCATGGACATAAAACAGTTCGAAATCATTATCTAAAGCGATTCAGAAAAGAATAATACCCAAGAATAAAAACTTTATGAACATGGTCGCATTTTTATAGGCGTTGTGGCCTCCTCACACATACGTGTACCTCTTAGATATTAGTCTTGAAATGTAACACAGGCCATATTAAAGTCAGAATTCGGTTAAGGAGGAAACATCAACCAATAAATATACTTTGTGTGGTTTTATCCCAATCTGCAATCATTAAATGTAGACTACACTTCAAGTTTTGAGGACTTTAACAGACATATCATAATGTATTTCAAAGGGTCCCCCCCCCCCTTCCCTGCCTGGAGCAGCCTCTTTAATGCAGAGGTGACATTTAAATAACTCTGTGTGGCTCATGCCTATAGAGATCCAGCGGGCAGGCAGGCAGGCAGGCAGGCAGGCAGGCAGGCAGGCAGCATCTCTGTCTGTCTGGTCCTCTGAAATCGCCGACATCCTATTCAGCACACAATCAGCAGGCCGGAGCAGGGCCGCCGGGGTTGAGGGGCAGGAGGCCAGCATGAGTGACAGTGCTGGTGCTACTGACAGAGGGTCGACGGGAGAGGTCATTCACTGAATGCAGAACCAGGCCTTGGAACGATGCCCCCTTTACATCGATTCGGTGTGTGTCTCTTCAGATTAGGTTTCTGATACAGCACACTGACTTTTACCCAAAAGAGTGAATTGACCTATTTGAAAATAAGGGGAGGGAGAAAAAAAAACGAGCTTATTTGAAAATAAGAACTGTTGAAAAAAGAATGATGCAAACTACGCAAGGCCCCGAAAAAGCATGTTGTTAAAAAAAAACTAACATATCGGGTAGGCATAAGCATGCATCTCTGTATAGCTTTGTAAATGGCTGGTTTCTCATTAGGGCTAAAACCTCCAAGTGGGAACACTATGGGATTCTTTTGATCATCCACCGGGTTCCAATCTCGAGGTAAACAATCGCCAGCGGCAGCCGGTAACGAAGCGTTTTACAGATGTCATGTGCAAGCTCCGCCAGGAGCACCTCCATTTCACCCAGGTGTCAGAAACCTGACCCCCCTGTCTCACTTTCATCTTCCCGGGCTCTTAATGAACAGCCAGACGCCACACTTTTCCCCCCTTGTTTTTTTGTGTGTTTTTTTGGCCGCTGTCTACACGACAGTGATAACGGTGGCGGCGGTAGAGGAGGAGGAGGAGGAGGAGTAGGAGGAGGAGATGCCCGGGCGGTCTGGGGAATGCGTTGATGACTGTGTTAACCCCTCGCTTGGCTCCGGTTTACTGGCGAGCGGGCTCGGCGGCCAGGGCTCATGGGTAATTGAACACTATTGATCATGAGGTCTGAGGGTGACAATAACGAGGCCAGAGATCAGGGAACTGTAGACACAGGTGGCCAGAGCACAACACTTCACCCCCAAATCATATCAAGTCCCACAGGCAATGGGTCCCTGATAAGACCCTGAGCCCATCTAGATTGAGTATAATCTCTTGTACCATGCAATCAACGAGCTTGGATTGTGGCAACATTTGCTGTCTCTCTCCTGGTCCGCCATGCTGTGTCGATACAGACCCCCCCCCCCCCCCCCCCCCACACGCCCCTGAGAGTTTGAGGCAGTATTGACATTCAGCTCAAACCCACAGCAATGAGTGGAGTCCGGGTGTCGCACATGAATTATGCATGCGCTGACGCCAGGATGCTGAGCAACACTAGTGCCATCATAATTGAAACAATTGAAAAGACAATACCAGCTGGGTCAATAATTAGACAGCAGGGGAGGGAACCTGATCCGGGCGCCCCCCACACACACACCCCCCTGCCCACCCAACCCACCACATGCTTGGTGGGGACCTTTCTTTACCCACATGTGTTGGCCTCTGGCTGAGCACCGTCATGTGCTCCCTAGCTGGGGCCACACCGTGCTGACATGCTCTCACAGGTTTGCGCACTAACCCTTCATACAAAAATAAACCAATCTTTAAGATTAAAACTATAGTTTCTTTAGCCATACACCTAAAATAAAACCACCTAGATATATATATTTTTTTAAATGTGTATGCTGTTGATACCTATAGATGTCGTGATGACAGCGCTTTTGGAATATGGCCTATGCATACAACATACATTCAAGTTGGGACAGTGAGGGAGCAAAACAGGGAAGTCCAAGTGTACGTACTTTGTCAGAAGCCTGTCACCTCACATTATGCCCCAGACATTATTCATGGGTTTGTCTGGATCCGTGAGGGAGAGAGGGGGGACTATCGACCCACGGCCCCAGCCCTCCACTTCTATAAATCCACACTCAGGCCTCCCAACAGATCCATTACATCGGCTGCTCTCCTGGCCAAAACAACAGCTCAAGGTGATCACTATAAAACTGCTGGACCCAGGGCCGTTTCTCACCGTGGCCTGCTTTAAAAGCAGCCCAGGGAGAAGAAGCAGGCTGACAGCACACACCTAATCACTACAAGCATAGCTGGCTAACCCAGGTAAAAACACCCAATCACTGCTAGCATAGCTGGCTAACCCAGGTAAACACACCCAATCACTGCTAGCATAGCTGGCTAACCCAGGTAAACACATCCAGTCACTACTAGCATAGCTGGCTAACCCAGGTAAACACACTCAGTCACTGCTAGCATAGCTGGCTAACCCAGGTAAACACATCCAATCACTAGTAGCATAGCTGGCTAACCCAGGTAAACACATCCAGTCACTACTAGCATAGCTGGCTAACCCAGGTAAACACACCCAGTCACTGCTAGCATAGCTAGCTAACCCAGGTAAACACATCGAAATAGCAAAACAGACAAGTGTCTTAGTAATCAACCAGTAAAAGTCGCCTACAGTAAATGATGCAAAGCTCACAAACCAGTGTGTTGAAATTATTTTTTACAAGCTGAACCACAACCCTGCTGAAAACACATAATGTTGAGTTTTGATCCCGATTCATTCCAAACATAGAATTTAAGAAATGGTCTGTAGAATCAAATGTAGATTCTTACATAATCAGATCATTGTTTTTGTCTGATTGTACCCGGGTCGTTGCTTTTAGTGAATTTCTACTAAAGAGGGTTATTACCTAGGTGTAAATCATACAAGAGGGAAATCAAGTCCTGCAAAAAACCTCTCTACAATGGTGTACATGGTTCTCCATTTTGTTGCAGTGAACAATGGAGAAGTACGGAGAGTAATGAGAGTGATCGAGGTTAGCAATATCAACTGGCCTTGGCTATTAATTCTTGCCAGAAGAATAAAAGAGGGCGTACACAATTTAATTACATGGGAATGTCCACATTTTAAATGGCCCCCTGACACAATACAAGGCACAAATCAGAGACGCACTCCACACATTTATGAAATCGAAAGAGTTTTATATGTTTTTTTTATAGGGTCTCATTTCCGCATTTCTCAAAGCGTTGCTCCTGAAAGCACACACAGTCTCCTGTGCATCGGTCTGCTTCCCCATTAGGCTTTATAGACAGCCATATGCACTTTTATTGGTGGGTTAATGGTTTTTAAAGACCCCAGTGCAGGTCTAAATCCACAACATTAAACCCAGAAAAAAAGGCACCCTGGGATTTGTAGGTCGCATGATCATGTATTTAACATTGAACCGGCTTTTTAGCTAGCTCACTACAGAACTGATGTCACATTACCCCTGGAAACCCAAACACAAAAAAAGTCAGTTGGAAAAAGAAAAACATTTTCAAAATGGCGACTCCCGTTAACATTTTCTGTCTCAAAAGCCTAATGAGTGGAAGTAACCGCAGCAATTTAGTGAAAGGAACATCAAGGGCTAGGAAAAGACTATTTAGGCAGGCTGCATTCATGCATAATTAGCTGTGAAAATGGCTCTACAGGAGTCTCATGCTCCCTGTTCTTAATTAGTTTTTATCTTGAGTCTTGGATGAGACGTGAACAACAGCAACAAAGATTGCAATGGTACTTCAACTTTTTTCTTTTCTTTTAAACAACAATGTTGCAGATATGAAGAGACAAGTTCCCACACTTCAATGTAGTAATTTCAGCTCTGAAAACGGGTGACAATTATGCTTATAATAGTCCTCATCACAGTGTATGCATAACTGCACATAACAACTAGGCTGATGCTGTTAACTTTGTAGTCACTCTGCCAAATATCATAAATACTGACAAATGTAATAAGCAAAAGGGTAGCCTTGTTACTCAAAACCCCCACAATGCACTATCCCGAAACATGACAAACATTTGGGGGAGGAAAATTATGGACCAATAGAGTGGTGTGTGTGTGTGTGTGTGTGTGTGTGTGTGTGTGTGTGTGTGTGTCGGCATTAGCGCCATCGGTAGGTGATGAGCCCTTTAATGACAGCTCTCATTAGGCCAGGCGGACCACAGACAGACAGATGGGAGCTGTGTGAAGAGAGAAGGCAGGACTGCATTAGGACTGCCACATTCCACTTCAAACCTGACCTTCCCGCTCTCTCCATGCCTGCACACCCCCGTCTCCTGATGCATCAATGTCATTCAGGCTCTCGGACACCCACCCCACCAAACCCCTCTCACCCCCCACACTGAGCAGAGTAATTGCCTACCACCCAGACTGTGCCTTCTCCAGCACAACCTCTGAATTACTCCAACACCCCCCCCCCACCCCACCACCACCACCCCATCTACTCTCTATTTTTCTTCAGCCATTTCTGATTGAGACCACCACATTCTCCTACCCGTGGTGTTTAGCCAACCGGTCATGATGCCTCTCCAGCACCCCTTAGTTTCCGGGTGATGGATGACCGTTGGCCATCTCGCTGACAGCCAGGCAGCTGATGCCACATAATTACAGTATCAACGTTTAGGCAAAATTACCAAATTACACCGGTCCTCAGGAGGCCCCAGAGACTGACAGGCCAGCCAACAAAGGGGAACCCAACTCGTCATTGGAAAAGGAGAGAGAGGGGGGGTGGACTGGGTTTGGACCTTTAAGTATGAGCAGTGAAACAAGGTACCTCTCTGCCTTGAGAGAACATCAATTACAGCCAATGAGAAGACAGAGGGCCAGCTAATTAATGTCAAGCAGCACAGACGATTTCTCGCGAAAAACTATTTAGAAAACATCTGGTCTCTTTCATACAATTTCCTCCTCGTTATGCTCCTCAATATTTTTTTGCTACTAATCTCAGAATCAGAAGTGTCCGCTCACAAATGAATCAGTTGCCTTTCATCCACAAAAATGTTACTGCTGAATATGCTTGCAGAACGACCCTTTGTTTTTAATTCTAGCGACGACAATTCGTGCAAAAATTATTCAATTGCATTTTTGAATGGCCTTGAACCAAGTAAATAAACGAGACCGTCAATTGAAATGTGTAACACGCTAAGGTTCAGCCTGAGTTCGTAGACAAAACGGTAAAAATCAGAGCCTTGTTGGGTGATTCTGAAGTGACATTTATGACGTGTTAGCTCACAGTGTGCAGCTCTGTAGTCTGTGGATGACTCATCAACTTAGCCTCAACAGCATTAGCACAGTGCTATGAAGGCCACCGTAGTGGTGGGGAGACCACACCGATGCACTGGGAATCACAAAGGGCTTTTATTTATGGACAAAGTTAAGGATGGATTTATGAAAGCAATTTCGAGCCGCAGAGCCTTGACACCAACTTCAATGTATGGTAACATTACTGCAATAAAAAGTTAAACACATTGTTAAGTAGTTCTGACTGAAACACATTTAAAAAACATGTAGTGCTACTTATTTAAACATTTTACATTTCAGAGCAAATTGTTAACTTTTTCCCCTTTAAACTACACATTCATATTTTTAGTCTAGAAGGAAACTAGATTTGTTGAGCCTTGAACAGTGTCTAGCATGCATAGGCATCATCACGGAGCAATGAGGTTTACAACAGAATTAAAATCCCTCTCTCACCAATGTACCTCATATACTAAAGCCTTCTATGTAAAGTGATTGCTACATATTTATTTGTAAGGCCATTTTAGGCTTGCTTACCCTCTAAATTGAGTGCCTTTGTATCTTTTAACATTGTTGGAAATTACATTTTACGTTGACAGGATGTGTTTTTATTATCAGTCCTGAAGACTGGGATAAAGAATGACAAAAGGGCCTTTATCCAGTATGGCCTTTTTCCCAAAATGTCCCGCTACATATAGGTATATATAAACAGGAGGAGGTGGGACTGAACATTTTAAGCCATTGTCAAGGGTCTGGAGACTATTAGTCAGGGATCGCTATTGCTATTGTTTGGTCCATTTTATTCTCTCCTCGGCTTATCTGATTCAGAACTCCCATCTGTTTTATTGTAAATGGTATATGTATATTACTTTTCTTTTAAAAATACTGCAGACCTTGCCTGTCTTGAAAAAATAATAATTTTGGGAATTTTTAAACACAAATGCCCTACCTAGACAAAAAAAAAAGGTTCAATAGCAAAACAAATATGATCTAGATTCAAAGCTCCTACATGGCTTGAAAGTAAAGTGTGGCAGGCAATTTGTCAATAAAAGGCTTAACCCCACCCCCCAGTCAATAACTACGTGAACACAAATCAACAAATTGGGCAGCACTGTCCTCTGGCCCTCTACAAGTGTCAACCCTGCAGTTTGTGACAGCAGGGAGGGGACCGCCTTGACAAACGCACTCGGCGGAATGATAATGTTTCAGGGGGTAATTTCATCAGAATGAGCTATGTGTCACTTACTAATAGTGGGTACTTTGCTGTGATTTATCGGTGTTTGCCGAGCTGAGAGAGACTAACAGACGACCAGGTACCAGATTAAATAGGGCATGGGAGAGATTTCTCATGCTATCATGGAAGGGAATTCATCACCAGCTAATGATCACCATTATTAGTCCAGGTGCAGTTACTGTAAGTAGCGGCGAGTCACATCTGGAGCCCATTGGATCTAGTCGACCAGGACTCGACTGACCTTGACAGTTCTCTGGACTTGGTAAACATGCAGAACCTTGCGCTGAGAACCTTGTGCTGAGGTGTATATTTGATTATGAGCAATGTTTGATTATGTTTACCTGTGGCTAAGAGATAAATGGCTGGGGGACAAACTAACAGAATGTAAGGGTGCCAATGAGGTCCAACAATAATCTCTAGAAAAATACTTGCAGACAATAGTAAAGCAGTAAATAAATAATAGTAAAAATAGTACACGTTCAAATACCTGAGGTTCCCAGTCCAAACGGGTCACTGGAATAGGGCGCCAGAAAGACAGGATGGATGAAATCTTTTTCAGAACGATCAACATCATAAAATCAAATCTCTACTTGATTTGACGTTATTAAGTATAATTGGATGGAACTAGCAATAGAACAGAGAGAAGAAGAAGAAAATAAACCAGTCCCTCTGATGTTTGGAGTTTACCTTTTTTTCTTAATTTTTTTTCCATTTTCTTTTTTTGTTAAAGAAGTACGATTATCAAAGTTGTAGATACTGGGAGGATAACCCTGTCCCTAATGTAAAGCAGTAAGCTGAATAGGAGCAATACTGATACACTAAAACACATAAACCTATAAACTATTGAACTAAAAGGTGAAGCAGCTCCATGCTTACTTCTTCTTTCTTTGAGATAAAAACAGTCAAGACTATATGAAGCATCCAGGTGGCCCAAGAGCTATGTTTAAAAAATGGCAGAACACAAATGTAGAACGAACATGCAAAGACGAATATACACTATATGCCTGCTAATTTACACAAATGGCAATTCATGCCATTGATATAAACAATAAACAATGGCTATACTTTTTGCAAAAAGCCCAGATTGACGTAAAGTCATCATTAAAGCACAAGCTTATAGAAGTATAAAATGGGACAAAAAGGGTTTGAACTGTCAATCTAAAAAAGGCCCAAGGGAGGATAACAAAACTGAGGAAAAGATTTCAGATGAAATTGGAGTGGAAAAATGAACTTTTCTTTTTTTTTTTTTTTTTTCTATCTAAACGTCCCTCTGGGACATTAACTTTCTTTTCGGAGGCAAGAAGACTTCATATTTGAACTATGCATGCCTTGCAGGTTTTCTGCGACAGCCAGGACATAGTCAACATGCAAAATGATTCCATAAATACAAGATGGAAGCATAACAAATAGTGTGACAATGATGTGGTATTGTTCACCAGCTACAAAATACATACATCTTTCATGATACTTTTACATTTTATGTACTTATTACATACTTATTAATGTCTACTACACCTGTATATCCACAGTATGATCTAAATTACATTTTAAAGGGAGTATAGAAAGTAAAAACAATAAGGAAATTTGGCCCCGCTGCACAGCATATCTTCAAGAAATACGTTGATTATAGATATAAATTGATTAGATTTTGATTCATAATTAAAGACTCAAATGCAAAAGCAACCCAGCCAACCCAATGCTTTCATCTAACAAATTATGTAAAATAACAGTCAGCACGGGGGCTCGGTGGTTAGCACTGTTGCCTCACAGCAAGAAGGTCCTGGGTTCAATCCCCACCTGACCCAAGGGCGTTTCTGTGTGGAGTTTGCATGTTCTCCCCATGTTTGCGTGGGTTTCCTCCGGGTACTCCAGTCCAAAAACATGCAGGTTAATTGGTGACTGTAAATTGTCCGTAGGTGTGAATGTGAGTGTGAGTCGTTGTCTGTCCCTATGTGTCGGCCCTGTGATAGACTGGGGACCTGTCCAGGATGTACCCCGCCTCTCGCCCTGTGTCCGCTGGGATAGGCTCCAGCCCCCCCCCGTGACCCTGTACAGGATAAGCGGTAAAAGCTAATGGAACAGTCTAATGAAACTGAAATAATATATGAAGTAAAAAATTATTTTGAACTTTTTATTTGGTTTTCAGATTTTGTATTTATATCATAAATGACCCTGTTTTAACAGGTTTTCAAAGAGCAACTACAAACCGCATCATATTATTGATTAATAATTAATTCTGCATGTTGCAAACAAATGCAATTATTTATTTGTCCGACAATGTTACTGTGAAAAATAAAAAGTATTCAGATGAAAGGCAAAGTTTCCAAACCGTTGAATGATGTATACTGTACGTAAACTAACTGAACTCGGTAAATGTAAAATCCATGAAATCGCCATCATTTCCCTAAACACAAAGCTAAAGGTTAATCGGTGGGGGCCCGTGATCCTGATGTTTCTTAAATTGGTCAAAGAGTATGAGTATGTATCACATTGATGACAGACACACTGTTTTATTTAGGGCCAACATTACAGAGAAGAGATAATAAATGTCCATTGATTCATAATCCTTGCCCAGCCTACAATTATCAGTCCTACATGTGCCTGGGCACTCTTTAAGGAGTAGCTGCAGAGAACCACAGACTCAACTGCTTAGAGGAGCCTAATGAAAGGCAATTTCCTTGTCTCAAATTGAAGTAAAAACCTCCAAATGGCTGGGTTTAGACTTGTCATTTTCCATTGCCTCAGCCTGTCAAGTCTCCAAACAAGGAAAAGTCTATGATTTCAGATCAGTAATTTGAGCTACTTCCCCCTCCCAATAGCAAGGCAGTCTGGTGGACATTACACCTTGGTTTGAAACATGAGGAAGCATTTTAGGCCGTCGCCAATAGCAATTTTTTTTTCTTCCATTTGTACCATTTCCCAATATTAACGGACAATAAAGTGGTCACCCCATGCTTTTCACACATAACAAATTAAAGTCAATGGGTGGGTTGATGTCTTACCCACACGATGCAAGTTCTGGGAGGGGAAAAATGCATGTTATAAAGATGGAAAACATTGAAGAAATGAGCGAAGTCATTTTGTCATCTTGTTGTTGGCAAAGGTATGAGTGCGTAGTGCTGGGGTTACAAAACCTAGAGGGAAAATAGAGCTACAGCCCAAAATAACCAGACATCTGAATGATTTTCTTCGTTGCAGCGAAAAGGCTACAGATCGCCAATTGAATGGCTTGCACTGGGTTGACTCCCAATGAAGAGTAAAATCTCCCAAAGATGTTTAACAAAAACAAATAGGAAAAAGTGTCCAGTGTTCTGGCGCATATAGTAGATGGCGAAGTGCTCATCTATGAGAATAGATTGAGGTGATACACAGCTAACATGGTATGGTAGCCTACAATGTTCCTTTTGCAAAAAAAAAAAACCTCTTTATTAGACTGCCCAGTAATCATAAAACTCCCCGGAAATAATTACTCCATCTATATTCCCCAAAAGACCGAACCTTAGAACTACAGCTAATAAGACACGGGCAGAAATGTAATCGAAAGGCAATAAAAATAAGGGAGAGGGGATCATATTCCCTGAGTCAGAAGTGAGGCAATGCTTTCGCTTCATATGTCCATAATTGTACTTAATTAGCATTAGCCCAAGGATGGGTCAGCATTGCCTGTACTTATCGAATTTCCAATGTGACACAATCTATGTTATGCTTCAAACAGACAATTTTTCCATAAAAATGAAATACACATAAACACATATTTTTGTTTGAAAACCTGCTATGTCTTGTTTGATGACTCCACCTAGACTGAGCACATTTAAGGGGGGGGGGGGGGGGGGGACGACGAGTTTGAAGAGATGAGTGGCTGGACAAAACAAATATGTCACCTCAGGAAAAGCAAAAGATAGATGGAATAGGATAGAAAGAGAGAAAAAAAACATTGTATCAGATGATATCTCTAGTGAAAGTGAAGCATTCCCCCGAGGGGAGTCAAATAGCTGTCAATTTTCAAAAGCAGTCAGGAGTGACAGCAGTGAGGATGACAGTGACGTGTCAGAGCGGAGGGTTAGATCCGAACAGCATCAGAGAGATGATTTTCCTTTCTCGTACGGAGTCATGCCACTTTCTAGAACAAACTGAAATGACTTGGATGATTTTTTATTTGTTATTTTTCATCTAACCCTGCACCATGCGTGTTTGTTTGGTTTCTACTACTTGTAGAGGAAGTTATTCAGTTGTTTAAAAAAACTCTAAGTGAACATGAAAGTAGGGGCATAGGGTTGCTCTCAGATTCTGCCATTGTCAGTTGATTAAACTGTCGTGGTGTTGGTAACTGGAGCTGTCCACTGCATTGACTTATAGCTTCATCCACATCTTCAAATCACATTTATGGCAACACAACCCCATTTGAACTTTGTTTTAATTTGTTCTTTTGAGGTTGCTTTGTGGAACCAAACACAGACATTCTATCGACTGATATGTTCCACAGGGACATGTATTTATCTTGGCAGAAGCATACCAAAGGATAACTCTTTCATGCCACCTTTTAAAATATTCTCTCCTTTTTTTTCAAAAGGGTAAAAGCGACAGCCATCTTAAAGTGGCGGATGCCTTATTAATAAATACCCAGGCCTCTTTGTAATTCTCTATATGCGAAGACATTTACTGAACTACTTCTGACATCTCAAAAGACCCGAGAAGAATAAAGCACAAAATACCCAACACGTAACGGGTGTGTTTTTACAAAACATTACATCCCTGATAAAGAAGGAAAACAAAAACAGTATGGCGTGCACCTCCTCCATCAGCCACTAATGGGAATGACAATCTTCATAACTCGCCAGTAAGAAGTATGTGAACCATTAATGGAATAAATCAGGGATGAAATATCAATCAAATTACCACCTAATAGTTCCCTTAATGTCTTTGTTTGTGTGCAGATGGCACCTTTAGCTAGCCATACAACAATAAGTCTTCATAATAATTTTCCTCCTAATTATATAACCTCATTATTCAGTGATGGCTGTTAAGAACTAATAAACTATGATACAAATGACTTTAGTTTGTAGAAGTGGACATTCGAAGACTGGTGCCCAGCTGCCAGAACAGCTAGCGTCCACAGATGTTGTGACACTTAATAATATATTTGGCTATTTAAGCACTCCTTTATACCGACAGCATCGTGAAGAAGGAAAAGTTAAGAGATTACAGAGAATTACGAAAGCAAACCATTAGCTGAGAAATCGAATGTGTCATTTAAAAAAACAAAAAAGTACCCAACCATGTGACCCACCAAGACTCCGCCATTAGCCATTAACACTGCATTTACCAGAAGAGCAAATGTGGTTAGATAAGAAAGCGGCTGGTGTGTTCTGTGCCTCGCGATAATGACATTTGATCTTTGTGATTATGCTCCTGTGGGACTTTATTGGAAGCATTTGTTCTCTCCACAGCTCAAATCCATTCATAGTTATGGGTACTCACGTTTAGCAGGGAGATCGTAGCCACAGGTGATCTTGGCGTTGCCGGTTTCACAGCCATTTAGCGTGTTGCATTCATCGTAGAGGCAGGACCCTGCCGCTTTGTGTATGCAGCCATCAACTGAAACAGTCAGAAGGACGCTCAATAAGACACACTGGGCACACAAAAAAACCCAAGCAGTGCCATGTTTACTTTCAGCCCACCTGAAAGCAGCGGGAGAGAGCAAGCGATGGATTAATTGCTTCAAAACAAACATGTATTCATAGGAAGGGATGAGTAAGCATTACATTTTCAATTCAATTATGTATAGCTATGACATGTTCCTCTGAGCCATAACTGAGTTGTGATCTAATTATTGTTGTTGACTAGCATTGTTTGTCTGAGTTATTACCGGGAAAGAAATGTATTCCTGCCGCATGCATTTCCATCCCTGCCTTATCGTAAGCAGGCCGATGGAAATGTCTCGGGCTTAATTTGGTCACCCCGGCACTCGACCCATGCTGCTCGTAAATATTGACAGAGGCTGAGTGAGGAATTAGCTGTGATGAGATCTAATAACGCCTCCATGCAGACACGCCCTAGTGGAAATGAGGCTGTTCTTCCTGTAATCCCTCTCTCACTGTCAAGAGCTGTGCCCAGTCATATCATTAGCTGAGTTCTCTGCCCAGGGGCGGGGCTGTTTTATTTATCATTTGCGATGGGTTAGGCCTGCTAGGATGTGGACCCGTGTGCTGATTCTGTCGCCCGTCCTGGTTGATGTGTGCACTGGGTTCTACGCAGACCCCGCCCCCCTAAGGTTTTAATTTCCCCGGGTTAAGGCTGCGTTGGGCTTGATTGATGGGACGTCGTACACGAGAAGGCAGAGAGATAGAAATCCAAATTATCCATCTCCGAAAGCCTGACGCCCCTCCAAGAGCCCGTTATCAATCACACTGAAACATCATAAAATCCTACTCAAGTTGTCCTGTACAAATCCTCACGAGCCGTCGGAGGAGAACACACTGGGGAGGAGGAGGAGGAGGAGGAGGAGGAAAATGGAGGACTATGAGGAGTTGGACAAACAGAAGCGTCTTTATTCTGCTCTTTCCACTCACTGTCAAAGCCTGCATTTGTGCCATTGACCTACACAGCGGGGATGATAGTCCTTTCTCTACAGGTCATCAAGGCTGGGAGGTAAAAAGAACCTAGTCCACACTTTGGTACCTGAGGGATGGACATGCTGGGAGATCAAACCCATCATCCATCTACGGAGGTTTTCAAACACATGCTTCACACGTCACTTAGTATATGTCCTCTCACGTTATGCCAAGAAAGCTGATTGAAGTGTGGAAGGAGGAGGGGTTAAAACAAAGTGTGTTCCCACTCATTGTGATGGACATATACATTTTCTGTCCATCTGAAGATAAAGTCTATTTAGGTCAGGAAGCTTTTTTTTTATATATATTTTTTTCTTCGCTCCTCCATCTCACAGGGAAAAGTCAAAGACAACAGCTGGGGAAAAGATTTTTCTTATCTATCAATCATCTCTAATGGACTGAGCGACAGCTAGTTGACAGAGACCGATCCTGATGGCTTCTTGAAAAAGTAACATGAGTTTGACAGAGACGGGAACGCGAGAAGGGGAAACACGCCTGGGCTGCTCATTTCCAGAGTGACGAAGCAGACACAGTGTAGACGTCAGGATCATCCACAGTGCAATGGTCTATCTGAAGTATTCCCACAGTAATTATTCCCCACCATGAAACAGTGAGACAGAGACAGAGTCAAAGGCTAAAATATGTTTGCAAGCAGCAGCGGGGAAAAATAGCGGAGAGTATAGCAGTTACACCTACACAAAATATAAAATATAAATTGTATCATAGAAACAAACATCCCTGTCTAACTGTTCTCTCTCTACATATATAAATATAAATACATATCTGGCCACTTTCTTTTAGCTTTTATACTGTGTTTTAAAAGCATAGAAGAATACCATCAAATACTCATAGTCAAAGACTGTCAACAACAAAAGGGGGGGGATCTTCTCTTATGAAAGCAGCAAAAGCCAAAATGGTCGGTTCCCACTTTCCATCAGTCTCTCTCTCGCTCTCTCTCTCGCTCTCTCTCTCGCTCTCGCTCTCTCTCTCGCTCTCTCTCTCTCTCTCTCTCTCTCTCTCTCTCTCTCTCTCTCTCTCTCTCTCTCTCTCTCTCTCTCTCTCTCTCTCTCTCTCTCTCTCTCTCTCTCTCTCTCTCTCTCTCTCTCTTCCCTGCCTGTCGTCCCTGATCTACAGGGAGCCCTGGGGGCGAGAGCTTCCCAGGCTGCAAAGTGGGCCCCCATGGGGGAAGGGGGGTCTTGGGTTCAAGTCCCCTCTGCCACGCAGTCCATGTACTTTCGATGAGTTTGAAGATTATTATCTGTGAACCCACATATCGGCCTGTTTGTGGTCTGTGGCTGGTCTTTGATAACGATAGAGGAGTCCAGGTTGTCACTGCCAGTTGTTTCTCTGACAGAAGGCTGGGTCCCGAAAACTGGATCTTTGCCCAATGTGCCATTAAATGGAGAGGAAAATGCATCGCTGATCTAACTGATAGCCAGAGTTTTTGGGTGCTTACCGTCAAAGCGATCGTTCCCATGCTTTATTTGGTTAGACCTGTCCGCGGAACGTTATGTGTGTGCGTGTTTGGATGTGTTTGTGTCAAGGCAGGCTTGTTTATTCCATTACAATTTCAATGACTTCAAAATGTGTCAATCTGCGAGTCATTCTGCCACGGCAACGCTAATTATTCACACCACACTTTCTAACTGGGAATTTGTTGTACGTTTGTGATGAATACAAACACAATACCTGCCTAGGAAATCTGGGACTTTTTCAGTAAAGACACTGCTACCTAAAAAGCAGGACCAATCTTTAGTATGCGGCAGCATGACCTAGATGCAGGCTTGCTGTCAATTTATTTTGCAATCTAGGGGGGATTTGGGCGTAAGTCCCCACTGATTCTGCGGGAGCGGACGGCGGTGTGATCAAAGTCAAAATGGTAATGATACTCATTTACTAAATGTGCCATTTAGAGCCAACACAGAGAGGGCTAAAGGAAAAACACAACTTTTCCTTGTAGCTACTGTTCCACAGCCAGTAGTTGTGATGTCCTTAACTGTGGGAGTGTGCCATTAAAACCCAGAAACAAAGTGAAAGTTTTAAAGATACTCCAAAAAAACAAAAACTTTAAATAGCTGTCTGTAGGCTAAACGAGGCGAGCGCTGGGATTATTTTGGTAGTGCCACATGTTCCAAGTGCATTGCACAAAGGCCCTCCTGAGGTATGCTAGCTTTCTTCAATCCTCGGGTTCCAATCGCCTCTGACATTGCACCTGTCTCCGCCAGTGGAGGGCAGTCGGAGCGATGGCTCCCCTCTTATCTTGAGTCCTCTAGACAGGGTCATATTCCTGCCAAGAGCCCCGAACGCAGAGGCCGAGGCAGGGATGTCCAAACACCGAGTGCTTCGTTTCAACTAGTGTTGAGGACCTCTTAATGGGGGACTTTTCATTGAACAGTCTCCCAAAGCCGACTGGAGCATCTGCTGCTGTCCACGCCCACTGCTGGGTCTCCTCAGCCAGGCTGACATATAACAGCCAATAGCTCATCTATCTCTCTCCCTCGGCCTGCCACTGCTTAAGGCAGGGCCTATGTGGGACACAGCATTTATTCCTCTTCAATCCGCGTCCCTCACACTGAAAGCTTCCCCCACAGCAGCACTCCACCACGTCAGTGCCACTAATGAAGATAACTCTGAGCTGTGGTCGGACCGCATCCTTCTCAACTCCTACTGAGCACAGACGCACAAAGAGAGAGAGAGAGAGAGAGAGAGAGAGAGAGAGAGAGAGAGAGAGAGAGCCAGAGAGATAGAGAGCCAGAGAGATAGAGAGAGAGCCAGAGAGGTAGAGAGAGAGCCAGAGAGAGAGCCAGCGAGAGAGAGCGAGAGAGAAAGCCAGAGAGAGAGAGGGAGAGAGGGAGGGAGAGAGAAAGCCAGAGAGAGCCAGAGAGAGCGAGAGAGAAAGCCAGAGAGAGGGAGAGAGAGAGAAAAGCCAGAGAGTAGAGAGAGGGAGGGAGAGAGAGAGAGAGAGAGAGAGAGAGAGAGAGAGAGAGAGAGAGAGAGAGAGAGCGAGAGAGAGAGGGTGGGAGACAGGCAAGGAGAGAGAGTCAGACAGTCAGTCCCGTGTGGTTAGAGTGAGTCACTGTGCGGTAACCTTGGCTCTGCCATTGTCTGAGACGCCTCTCTGTATGGTCCTCTCTCTCTCTCTCTCTCTCTCTCTCTCTCTCTCTCTCTCTCTCTCTCTCTCTCTCTCTCTCTCTCTCTCTCTCTCTCTCTCTCTCTCTCTCTCTCTCTCTCTCTCTCTCTCTCTCTCTCTCTCTCTCTCTCTCTCTCTCTCTCTCTCTCTCTCTCTCTCTCTCTCTCTCTCTCTCTCTCTCTCTCTCTCTCTCTCTCTCTCTCTCTCTCTCTCTCTCTCTCTCTCTCTCTCTCTGGGCCCCGTTCCCACATGGATTACAGTGTGCCCAGCCCCCTCGCTCTCCCCAGGCGGCCCCCAGCCAGACTCAGACTCCTTTAGACACAGCGAATCCCCGCTCTGCTCTCATTACAATACCCTGCTTTTCAGAAATAGTGTCAGCTGCAATTTTCTCTCCTAATTATTTTTCCGCTCCTATGAGGCCTGGGGTTCAGGACTGGAGCCAGAGGAGGCAGCAGAGAGTGGAGTGGAGGCAGGCAGGCAGGGAGGGTGTGGGGGTGTGGGTGGGGTGAGGTGGCGGCGGAGGGGCTCTGCCGTCTATCTGGGTGAGGAGAAGGGGAGAGGCTGACTACTGGGTTCCGTGGCAGACAGAGGGATAGATAAGACGTCCACGGCCGGGTCTATCAGTGGGGCTGCTCCCCCGGGGGGCGCCGGGAGCACAAACGGAGGGTCCTAGATATAGAGCTCCAAAACCACAACCTTCCCAGAAGCATTGAGTCACGTACAGGGAATCTGACCGGGGTATTTTATCTATGGTGTCCATGGCAACCGCATACAGCCTGAGTTACCCCGGTTGGAGACTCGTTGGAGTTTGGTATTGTTGAGGCCACTCCATCAGTCTCTCTCTCTCTCTCTCTCTCTCTCTCTCTCTCTCTCTCTCTCTCTCTCTCTCTCTCTCTCTCTCTCTCTCTCTCTCTCTCTCTCTCTCTCTCTCTCTCTCTCTCTCTCTCTCTCTCTCTCTCTCTCTCTCTCTCTCTCTCTCTCTCTCTCTCTCTCCCCTCTAATCCTCCTCTGTGATTTACGACACCATTTTCTACTCAACTAATTTTACTGAAGGAGATAATGACATGGATTAGTTCCTAATCAAGTGCCAATCAGAGATCCAGGCTGAACTAAATGTCAGATAGCAGGCTTCCCAGCTCCACCGGCTATTCCCTGTGGGCCTGGATTATGTTTCCTAATCACAAACATTTCGGTGGAAACAATATTCTACTGTAACGGAGTCACTGCAGCCGGCATAATCTCAGAGGTTCCACCTGTAATGCCTGGGTAAACACGGGATTAAGACAATTAGAACCCCCAGTGAGAGGTTCTCCGTGGTGACATTAATTCAGGTTTACAGGAGTCCACTGAGGCTGATCGCGTCCAGATCACAATGATTATGGTTACTAGGCTAAAGAATTATGAAACGGTGTGTGTGTGACTTCAAAAAAAGATTAAATTGTGGAATAGCAATCCACTTAGGGTTTGTTCAAATCTGGACCAAAACCAGTTTTGACAATTTGTCTAATGTTCGAGTCAAAATTGACGTTAAGTAAAAAGTAAAGAATAAATCGAGAATTTCAACAAAATTCATTAAGTGTTAGCATTAAGAGAAATAATTTTTGGTAAGTGCTTTTGTTTATTAGAGTTGTTTCTTTCACCCGTTACAGTTAGCAGGAGTCTGGCAACAGCAAATGAGAGAGAGATGTGCATGTCATATTAAAACGCAATACAATGGCTTAATCATTACCCTGTGAAGACCCCACAAAAGAGCCATGCTACCTTCTCAACACAAAAAATAAGGATACACACTAGCTAGCTTCAGTCACAGTTTACTTCTGTAACATTCTAATGTAATCTGGTGTAGGCTGATGCAACACTATTCTCTTTAGGAGACCTCCAGAAAGTATCTCTTCCTAAAATAACACCATCACAGGAGTGAAGCTGAATAGCAGGGAGCCGAGGGCGAGGCCGGCCACTGAGGGTGACGTTCCCATGGTCGTAAAAGGTCCTCCGGGCCAGGTTGGGTTACCACACCTTGTTTGTCTGTTCCGTTGAGTCTGGCTGGGGGGGGGGGGGGGGACAGCTGCGGACGACTCGGGGGGGGGCCTGGACTTCGACAGTCCGGACGACGCGGGGTCGCGGCCCCAGCCTAACACTCGGGCCGTGTTGGTTTAAGCGCGACGCCTTGTTGTTGTAACGTGCCTGACCGAAGAGGCGGAGTCACTCGATCCTAGCAGGGCCCTGAGTGAACGGTCGGGCTCCTGGACGTGACACGGCCCCTCGTCTCATCTTAACGGCAACGATAGTCTGCCTATCCTAGACGGCCAATCGGCTCAATCTTCTTCCACTTCATCTGGGGCTCAAGAGCGGCTCCCTTCATATCATAGTGTGAAGCAGCCCTCCTCCCACCCCCCAACACCCCTCCCCACAAACCCCACAGCCCAACACACACACACACACACACACACACCACTTACCTCCCCACACACAAAACAAACGCTTTCACCTTCCTCTCCTACCTTCAATATCACACTCATTTTTCACCTTTGACTTCTCATACAGTCTCTTATTACAAACAAGCACTCTGTCGATGTGGCCATTATCGACTCGTCTCCCAGGTTAGATTACCTTTGGCACCCTGGCTTTACAATTACGCCACCATGGGAGAGAAGCAAGAGGGAGAGGAAAGGAAAGAGAGAGAGAGGATGCCCAGGCTTGGTTTCTTCTCCTTCAAAAACATTCTCCAATCGTGTGTGTCAATGTGTCTGCATGTTTGGCTTATTAGTACATCCAGTCATTCCTGGGAATGAGCCAAAGTATTAGAGGGAAAACATGACACATCGTTAACGCGATCAACATGACAAACGGTTAATTCTTCCTGCAAGGGATTCAGAGATCAAAAAAGGCTCCCACACGGGCCCTCATCAGAGCTGTGCATCTCCCGCACAAAGCCAGTCAGCGTGCTAGCAATCACAGGGCGCCGGTAGCCACTTCCTCCTACTCAGCCTGGCCTTTATCCACTGCTACTGTAGGAAAGATTGAATCTGCAACACTGTACTCCACCGAGCTCATTTGAAAGTCGGGACAATGAGAGCACGCCTGACGACCGCTCCACGAGAGCACAGGCCAGATGTGAATTATTGATCGGCAACGTATTGTTTCGAGAACTCATCAAGGCAAATGTTCCAGTTCAATCAATGCCCTCTGGTGTACTTCGTATCGTTCTAGCTCGCTAAAACATGTCTGTGTCAAACAGCGTTATCGCCGAGTTGTCTGCCCCGGACTGCCCCGCTCTCCGCTAGGTACACGTGTTGACTCTCAGGGCCCTGCAGGCAGGTTCACGCTCGGACGCCAAACACTTTAGAACCCACTGAAACAACACACATTTTAACCCCGGCATAATTAAGTGCTGCCCCCTGTTCAAATTGTCCTCTTTGAGAGAGCGCGTTAATGACGAAAATTGTGTAATGTTGAGAAAACAGAGTTAGACAACCTGTTAGACCCGATACGAAGCCATTTCGTTATAAATTACTTCCTCTGCACAAAGTTCAGCACCGAGACACTTGAGAGAGCAGCCAGACTGATGGTAAAGGATAGGTTTCCAAGAGCAGCCTGGCCAGAGGTGAAACTCCAAACAGGAGAGCTTTGTTCAGCGTACAGTGCCCCCCTCAAAAAAAACCCACCAACATTGGTGAGACAAATGCATGCAATTAGCGTGCAATTGGAGCGGCATGCTTTGAGGCTCCTGAGTGCAGAAAGTAAACATGGCTGCCGCTTCACACACTTGGATCCGTGGGCCAAACTCTCTTAGCAATATGGCAAATAGGGAAACGGCGGGGAAACGAAGCTACTGCTTTGTGTTAAAATGCATGAAGAGCTGCTGCTGTTCTGAAAGGCTTTTTTCCGCAGGCTAGTGCAAAGCCCAAATCTTTACTGTAAGGCTACAACCTGCAGAGAGGACTATGAGTATTTGAGTCATTGTTCATCTATTCACTTAGCCACAAAAATACAGGTAGGTTAAATGTTGTTTTAATCTTTCTGAAAGGAAACCAGAAAGGTCCACATCATAAAAAAAAACTAAAATCACTCATCCAGGCAGCGAGTCTGCAACGCGTTCCATCCATTCACGGCTAACCTTGAGAAATGAGTCAGCAGACAATCACCTGTTGTAGTTCTCACTTGAAAATGTGTCAGCTGGCTGCCTTTCTGGCAGCCATAAATTAAGATGGAGATCCCAGAAGCTCAAGTGTTTATTTTAATAAGGCATACCAAAGTCAAGCCCAAACCCCTGCCAGTGACAACAGCTTTACCCACTACTTTCTTAATTGGGATTGTTCTTTAATTTGCTATCTAGTTCCCTTCCAAGCAAACACTGAGAATCCAATGTAAGGCCATGTGAAGACGGATGACACATTAATATTGCACTGTGCAATGCAAGTCTAATGCCTGACACGTTGTTCGTACGCCTACGAAACATAATGTCGATGTCACAAATCAAACGTAACGGCGCACAACCGTCTAGAACAATTGAGTGGAACTGCATCTCTCCGAACGAATCGCTAACATTAATGGCAAAATAAGAGGGCGCTTTGGCAGAGAGTGAACTGTTGTTTGTCATACTATTACAGAGACAAAGAAGCATTTCTGCTGCTTAAGTACTCCTAGCCCCCTCGCCCCCCAACAACCACCCACCAGTTACATAATGGCACTGTTCTTTAACCATAAATGCTGTGGGTGAATAAGCTGCAGCTGGATCCAAGCACAAGTTCAATTGATTTTCCTTTGAGTTCTTATGAACAGCTGTCATCTCAGGAAGTTAAAACTATCACCGGGGTTGCTGCCAGGGGTGGAGGTCCATAAATAAATACAGATCTATATTTGTCATAAACAGCGGAGTTTTTTTTTTACTTGAAGGAGACAAATTGAATTATTATGTTGATTATTCTTTTCCTATTAAGAAAAAGTGTACAAAGAGCTTATAAACGGAAAGCAAAGAGAGCACGTCGGTAAAACGGGCGAACGCAATTCACGAAGGCTTTTCAAACCAAGCCATTAATGGGCCACACTTTTCCAGGACAACATCCATGCAAAAACAGACATCTTTGGGCATTATGCATAAAGTGTACTCGTTTTTTTGTAAGACTAATCATCTAGACTCGTCCTTCCCCAGTCAAGTGAGGCGACGAGTCGGTCAGGAGAGCGGCCTGTGCATCGTCTCCGTGGTCGTTAAGTTGCTGTAACTAAACACAAGCCAACACGGAGGAGCAGAGCACTGGGGGTGCTGGAGGCCACGGCCGCCAGTGAGGAATTCTCTCGGCTGATTTATCTGACAGGGGCCGTGACAACTTTCTTGCAGACTACCAAAGTGCGCTATCTATTAATTGAGACCGTGTCAGCGTCGGGGAGATGAAGCGCTCACAGCTGCCCACTGAAAACGCCTGCCCAGGGCCCAGCTGTGGGACACAAATCAGGGGGCCGGCGCTGACCGGCGCCTGCCCAGCCCAGCCCAGAGCCCACCTCCAGACGAACACAAGTGTCTGTCATCCTGCCCTGAGTTATGGCTAGGTAGCCAGCCCCCCCCCCCCCCCCAATCCCCCCACCAAAGAAAAAAATAAATAACTGCTGTGTTTCATCTTGGCTCAATTCCTTTTTTTTTTTTTTAAAGACGGCTTTTTAAAAAAGGGTGGACCAACCAACAAGATGCCCACACAACACACATCACGTTGCGGCCCTGGCAAGGGGCTGGGAGGACGTTCCAACAAGTAGCTTCACATCCTGCCACACGAGCTGGGGGTGACGTGAAAAGTCGGACCATTGTGTTGGTACTAGCACACAGTTCCACAATTGTGACACAGCCGTTTCAAAGTTGGCTAACAAAGTTGTGTACAACCTCCGTCAAGACGGAAAAGCGAGCGGGTTGAATGCGCCCCCACTGGGTATGTGTGCCGAGTCGATCCCCGGGAAGCTGAGCTCCGTGGGGAGCCACTAAACACACGGCTCTTGACTTCACGTCATTTCTAAAGAAGGTCCTGCTGTGTGCTGCCCTCCAACCTCCATTAAAAAAAGGGCCCACACCGGCGCTCGCTGGTGTCACCTCGCTTGACTCCGCATATATCCGCGGTTAAAAGACCTAGCTGTCCTACCACTGCCTTTGCTTGTCAGAGCCCTGTGTGGTCTCTGCTTGGCTGTGGTGGCCGGGGCCCAGCGCCACAAGTGCCAGGATCTCCACAGCAGAGCCACGGATTAAGGGAAATGGGGCTTTTATAATTATACCATCACGATTCTAGTCCTTTCCTGCTGGTCCTTTTAATTAAGTAGATAAATTTCCTCTGGGGAAGACGAGCTTTAACATACTTACCGGCCATTTCAAAGCCAGCCCTTTTTCCACATCTGTGGGAAAGGCCTTTCCTATGTTTTACCGATAGCGTTTTCTCCAGCGAGTGACATAATCACATTATGCAAGCCATCGGTAACGAATCATTCCTGTGACCGAGAATAAACACATTATCATTCAGATATGTAAAGGAAACTGATAAAAGTATATATTGTTTTATCTTTGGCTCCAGTTGATTGAATGATTGTGGAAGCTGTCACTGAAGGGTGGCGGTGGATCTGGGAGGGTAATGGGCACTCCTGTCACTCCTATCTGTTTGAGTGACAGTGAGAGGGCCAATAATGAGGGGTTTGCCTGGTCACCCTCCCATTCAGCCATGTCACTGGAGGGACCACGCACTCCCCTCCCGAAGCCAGCCATGCGCCCATGCAGCACCCACAAGGCCCCAGAGAATACACTCTGCAATTCACATGGAACAGAATAATGACTGCGGCTCAGAGTGACAGCACTCCCAGAGCTGGCTGTTCACCGCTTGACCTAATGCCCTTTGTTTAAAACCCACTGTCAAATGTGACCCTGCACTTCTTAGACAATATCTGAGCAGTTTAGATAGGGGGAGAAATATATCATTTGGTTAGACCAAATATTCCCTAGGCCATTGTCTCAAGCAATATTACGCATTAATGAAAGAACATACATTTTGATTTTCTACTTGGCCCTGGAAAAATATCTTTGTTTACTGTTGAATCACTGAATGCATCTACAAACCTAAGGCACATTCTTATTATTTCCCTTGCTACGCTGTGATGGGTTGGGATTCATTTCATGCTGCAGTTCAGCATAACTCATTAAACAAAACAACAAATCAAAATCTCTCCATTAGCTACTGATCAGACCTCACCTTCAGGTGATTGAAAAACAGTCTTTGAGGTGTTTTTGTTACATTCACTCACCATCAAAATGGTATTTACAAAGTCTAAACTCTAATCCACAAACCTTTAATCATGTAGTCTGTCTATCAAGGCATAACTCCACATCTAACAGTGAAAACACGTACTGAGGAATACAAAAAAAGTCATAGAAATTATCAAAGAGACCACACAAGCTCTGCTGTATGGAAGTTAATCTGATGATTTTTCTACACCCTCTTAAGCAGGTTGTGATCCGTTTTTCATTCCAGAATCTTGAAAGAGGGATAGGATAATCTTAATACCTTTTTTATGGAATAAATGCTGATGCCGTGAAAAAGGAGATTAGGAGTTCATTAATTTATGACTCATTTGCATATTATAAATCCCTCCATAAAAAAAGGAAAAATAGGACAAAAGCAGACCACACTAACCCATGTGTGTACACGGGTATTTGATGATTTAAGTACATTTTTTTAAACCCATCACTCTCCTAGTAGCACAGACACACACACACACACACACACACACACACACACACAAAAACACATCTTCAGTGTATTAAGCAGACACTGGCCCTTGTCATTGCTGCTGGGGTTGTAGTCAATGTAGAGATGGGCAAACACGGAGCTGGGGCACCCAGAGAGTTGGCAGGGCCTCGGTAAACACCAATCAGTGTGGCAGTGCCAGTGCAGCTCGTAGGCAAAGCGGGCCCCCCATCCAGTGGTTTGGGCCTGGCTTCCTACAGGAGGTGCCAAGAGTGGACTCTCCAAGTGATTAAAGACTGGATGGTTAAGCGTATGTTTAGCGGCATCACACAATGACAACAACAACAAAAAAAACGCTTTATTGTGTTGTTGAAAAACATTATTCTTCATAGTTCTTTCCTTTAGCATAAGAAAACAGACGAGTAAAACAAATTTAAAAAAAATAAAAAAACGTAAAAACTTAAGACAGCATTCAGTTTCTCAAGAAGCACTACAGCTCCTACTTTCCATACAAGACATGACGGAAGGTGAGTTATTAGGAAGCCAGCCTTACATTTGCCATTGGGAGGCCAAGTCCAATCTAATTCACTTGAAGTTGCCGTTACTTTTGTGTCTGCTGGGCAACTCCTCGGCCCATATTAATGAGCAGGGAGCTACCTAGTGGGCCCGGAGCCAGAGAGCAGGCCCCTGCTTTGACAAGGAGTCGGCCTGGAAACCCCGCTAGCGCCTCTCCAACTCTGGGCCATCTGCAAGGCAAATCAATCAACAGGCAGCAGCAGCGGCGGCCAGTGCAGCAGTTCTGCAGTGGGAGGCTTCAGTACCCCCACCCTCTCCTCAACCCCCCCCCCCCCCCCCCCCCACCACCCACCCATGCTGAAATGATCTCCTCCTCCTTGGAGGCTATCTGTCTCTGTCAGGAGTCGTGGCTGTCTCCTCGCTGCAGCTCCCTAGGCTGGGGGTCCCTGGAAGAGACACCGTAATGAACACTACACAGACCTTCCACTGCCGGAGAGAATATCAACCACACAGAGAGAGAGAGAGAGAGAGAGAGAGAGAGAGAGAGAGAGAGAGAGAGAGAGAGAGAGAGAGAGAGAGAGAGATGGTGTGTTTATGTGGCTAATCTTTTCATTATGTTTGAGAGCAAATGGTGGAGACTGATAAAAAATTTAAATAAACAACAGCTCAAAAGAATGGCATGACACTGGCGGCAGTACACTAGCAATAGCATACCTCTCTGTTATTACCACCTTAGAATGACATACAGGAATAGTTTAACTGCGCTACCCTCTCCAACCTTGTAGAATACAGAACATAAACTTAGGATTCTGATTGCAGGTCGATCCCTCAACATTATATTTCACATATAATTTAATGCAGCGAGGTTAACAGCATGAGACATATGAGCCTTTCAGAGCATATCAGCTCTCAGATCACTCCCTTCGCTGCTGAACGAACGGCAAGCCGAGGATGAGAGCAGAAGAGACGATCAAATCCGATAGAAAAACCTTGCGTCGTTTCACTAAATAGAAGATTAAACCCAGTCCTGTTGCTATGGTTGCGGGGGGGAAGTCAAACTGGGAGAGGCAAAGCATACCCCCCCCCCCCTCATTGATCACCTGGTTAAACTTTCATCATATGGGGCGCGGATGAGGGAGACGGCTTCATTGGGTCGGTGGCCTCGCAACAAGTCAGATTAAAAGATCCAATAAAAATGCTGACAGCTCATTTTCCTCTGACGGCTGGGAAAGCCCGGGCATTTTGTCAGGGTCTTTCCTGTCGTCTGTGGGTCCAACACTATCATTATAAGCAATAGGGCCAGTGTGCAGAGAGAAAACAAAGAAACCATTTAGTAACCTATTTATTAAATAAATGTAATGGAAGTGTATCTGTGGCAGGACTGGAGGGCAGACATAATGAATGGGTGCTCTAAAGTCATTTAGAACAGATAGAAACTAGTTTAGTTTAATTAGATTCTCCAGAGGGGCGTGTGTGTGTGTGTGTGTGTGTGTGTGTGTGTGTGTGTGTGCGTGCGCGCGCTTGTTGGGGTGGGGGGGTGTCCCAATTCTCTTTCAACCACATCTCTAAAGTTGTATTCAATACTATCTTGCCCAGACACACTATAAAATGCATGCTAATTGTATCGTAAATTATTATGAGTTGAGAAAAACAATATGTCTAATGTTATGAGCAGATCTAGACCAACGATACGATAAACCTTAGAACGGAGCAAAACAAAAAAGAATGTTATTGCCTTTGTGTGGAAGTAAATATTTAATATAGAATTGATGCCATTTATCCTCACATTTGCCGTTTTCGTTGACAAGCTGCTTATAGAGATTTTAGTCTAAAGGCTGATTTCATTGATGATCTTTCGATTATTAACGCGCAAGTTCATACTTTCGGACATAATCCAGCCATAAAGCCACCTGGCATATAAAGGGAACAGAGAGAGACGGGAGTTAGGAGGTATTGATCACATTGGCTCATCCCATCTCTTTCCTCTAACGTTGTTTCAACTCTGACTTTGAGCAGCTTTCGCTCTGCAAGAAGTTAACAGGATTCTTCCTTCCAAAAGGCTAGCAAATAAAATCCTCTATGTTATTTTCTCTTGACGATAGACTGAATAACCTAGAGCTATAACATATAACCTCCTTGGCTTTGAACCACTTAAAAAAAGTCAAACATTTATTAAAAGTAGAAAGGAAATGATTAACCCGTCATGACCAACGATTTACCAGTTCAAAGTGTACATTTGATTTTTCAGAACACAAGTAGCCATGCTAACAGGAAAATGTTCAGAAAGAAAAAAAAAAACAAACAGACCCACAAATGATGAAAAAATGCTGCCTATCCATCCTCTCCAGAGACAAAGAGGTCTGACTAAGGCTCTGTCCTAGGATGTGTTGCACAGGTACAGATGGCCATTTAACAGAGCGTAAGACTTCAATTCAACCAACCGGGAACTCCGGACAGCCCCTCACCTGCAGACAATTCCCTAACCTCCACTTCATTAGTTCTCAGTTAATACTAAAGACATCAGAAAGGTTACTGTGACTGATTTTTTAGTAGATGGGCTTTAATGCTCGTTCTAAAGCAGCACTGATTGCTAACAGCGTCGATAATATGCAATCCTTGTTTTGACTCAAACCCAGGTCCAAAAATAAAATGAAGAATGTAAGGCAACAAACTGTGTAGTATTCAAAAGGACACCTAACTGAATGACCCTGCATGCTTATCAATGAGAACAATGCATGTTCCTATAAACACACCGCTTCACCTGACGATACTTTTATTGGATAGAAAATTACGGTAATGGGAGCACAGGATTGACCCAATTACCCTTATCAATGGGGCATTGCCTGCAGCTGGACCTACGCCTGACCTATGGGGTCACAGGTTGAACAGGACAACCCCGCTCAACCCCTGGCAACGTACAAAAACAAGGACATTTGTAATGTTGTTATAAACGATGGGTTCATACCTCTTAATAAAAGTAAGATTGAGTTTAGCTTTGTTGATGTAAAATAAACGATGACTGCATGTTTGCATGAGTCTTACGATATTGTTGACAAATGAATGAGAGGCGAACGCTAAGACTAAACGCCGATCTCACGTGACCTGACCAGCTGCCTTGCCAGGAATCCGAGGCGTTTGTCTCTAAACGGTAAGAGAGGGAGTAATTACATCTACAAAGTCTGGCTGGCCTCAAAAAAAAAGTTTCAGGTTGACTTACCATGTGCTAATGGGTTGGGGGGGTGGGGAGGGTTAAGCTGTGTGGAGGGCGAAGCGCCAGCTCCGTCAGTAAGCAAACCGAAGCACCTCAAGACACGCATCCACTCGTTAATACTGAGACATGAGCTGACAGCGGTCCCTGCTTGACCTCTCAGACTATTAAACAACACACTATTTGTGGAACAAAATCAAGCAGAGAGAAGAAGAGGAAAAAAAAAACAATAAAAATAAAAAACAGTGCAACTGGCTAGAAAGAAAAGCAACTTATTGAACTTTATTGAGAGAGAAAGTCAGGTTCACTGCTGCGCGACCTATCTCTCATTTGGTGAAAGGAGAATAGGGATTTGGGAGGTTCCATGCATCGCTGCACACCAGAAGGTTGCCATGTTTGCCACTGGATAACTAGTGGCCTATATCATTATGTGACCCCATTGCTTACGGAAAAAAAGTTCCTTTCATGTTGGGTATTGTTCATGGACATAACATAAGATACAATACAAATACCATAAGATCGGTGTCTCTGTAATGAAAGAATATGCCTTCTGCCCTATCGTGGGTTTGTCTGTGGGATGAGTAGTCTTTGTAAACGAAGGTCATGTTAATGTTTTGTTGATTAAACCAGCTACAAGCTGCCATGCTGAATGACGTGTCCGTTGCGTTGTGCAATACATTATTGGAGTTATCAGTGTAAAATGCAATCGTTTTAATTTACTGTACATACCATGATGATGCACACATTCACCTTCAATCAGAGAATAAAAATTATATTGGGGAATGATATGAGGGAATATTTGAGGTTGTGACTATTTTCCTTGTGTCTTGTCCAGCATGATTGTCTATAGTCATGTTTAAACATTCATAATAAAATGATGTAGTGGCCTATTATTATTATTATTATTGACTCATATTAATGTCATGGGGGAAATGCTGTAAGGTATCAGCATGGAAAAATATAGAAAAATACTGTATTATATGTACTATTACACGATAAACGGAACAAAAAAGATTGCATATGCCATTCTGTCTTTCAAAGAGAGATTGTGAGAGTGGTAAATTGTAAAATGAGGAAGGTGTTGTTTTAGTGTTGCCACTGTCAAGTCACATTCAAAGTCTCTGAGTATTAACGTATGGTGCTGAAGAAGCCATTAACACTCCACATGTCAATACTGTTCAATTAAAGACGCGGAATGAAGACATCCTGGATACAACAGACATTACCCTGAAAGGAACACAAACTATAACATACAATGCAGCCATTGATTAGTTGATTAGAGTTCAAACTAGAGTGCTGTTCCTTTCTGCTCTCACAGGCCAACAAGGACCTTCCCTCCCTATTGCCTCTGCTATTGATTGCCTGTTTCCCCCTCCATCCTTCAGACTTCAAGGTGACCCATAACTAATAAAGGAATCTGTAGAGACTCCCTGACCTGAGAATAAGCCTAGCTTTCTTCCCGGGTATGTGTGCACCCGTGTGTGTGTGTGTGTGTCTGTGTGTGTGTGTGTGTAGGGGGGGGGGGGGGGTGTTTGATCCGATGCCTCTTTGTTGGACTCATTTGGACTCAAGAGAGAGAGGAGCCTGTTTCTATTAGGTTCAGATATGCCAGATATACTATGCTTCGAAGCCACGGCACCAGGAGATCTACCGCTGTCCCAGTGAAAAATGCTTCCTCCTTCCCACCTTACCTCTAACAAACCAGCACAAACAGCTGCGGTATTTAGGTCAGGTTTAGGATTGTTCATGTCCTCGGCTAATGTTATTGTCCGTGGTGCTTAGTGTGAGGGTTCCAAAGAACTGCCTCACAGCGTAGGTAGGCAGCGGCCTGCAAGCGCTTCAACGTATTTCTCCCTCTTTGTTCCCCGAGGGTGATAAAGAAGGAACATCTGTTACTAAGACTTCTTTCATTATCAACCGAGAGTAGGAGAGGGGCACCTGAGCAAACAAAGACTCTGACAGTGCTGCCATTATGCAACGCTGGAGATAATCTTGGAGGGCCGAAGAAGACGGGGGCGGGAGGAGCTGTTGAAGAGGCGGTCTCTCTTTTCTAAGTTGTCAAGTGTAGTGGGCCTCTCCACTAAGACCAACAATGACCAGTAGATACAAATAGCCTTCATTCAACTGGCATTCAAGCCAAACGTTTCCCACTCCAACCATTGAGAGGAAACGAGACATGGCTATTGGTGTGCGGTAACATTCGCAGAATTCCCCCCTCGAACAACAAGCACTTGACCCCTTTCCACATACGCTGGAGTGTCCTTTCCAGGGTAATGGCGTTTTTACATAATGCCATTAGTAAGCTGGGAGCATGAAATGGCTCCGCTCGCGTCCAGCGTTGCAAGGGGAGATAACGCGGAGTGAGTAGGGTGCAGTGCCCTTGTGATTGCCTGACGGGAACTGGGATCCAGACTGCGTCTCCTTCACTGACTGGCAGGGGTCCTGGGTGCGCAGGGGAGGGGGGGAAAGGCACACAATGCACGAGTGTGGTGAGACAATTTACCAACAACAGCAAACACATACATGACCCTTTCAAAGTGTAAAGCAAAGCAGGTGTGCTTAGTCAAAGCCAGATGTTTGTCTGTGAGCAGCACGGTCGTAGAAGAAGGATATCAGATAGAGGTCAGGCAGAGAGCCCAGAGCAGGTCCCCCCTATCCAGGCCCTGGCTGCGGGACCAATGCACCCCGAGTGTCTGTGGGAGGAGCGGCTCCGGACTGTCCCTGACTTTACCCAAACACACCACAGGGAGTCCGGGAGAAGCCTCCCGACCTCACCCCCTCCATCTGGCCCTCTCGGCCCCGACCGGGACTTCTCGGGCCAGCTGTAACATTGATCTTCCAGGGCTAGAGTTTCTGGGGGTCCGAAAAACGATCTTCTTGTTGGCAAATGGATAGCGCGGCGTGCCACCTCTGGGGGTCGTCAGTTCAGAGGGGGCCCGGGGGTCGTGTGGCTGAGTGGTGAGGGCCAGGAATGCAGCAGAGCCAGGGAGACAGAGATACTAATGTGTCCGGCAGGCCCTGGGGGGCCAGGAGTCTTTCTCTGGCCAGGTGAACTGGTCAGCAGTCTCTCACCCTGTCTCTCACTCACTCCTACCCTCTGCCTCACCGTCTCTCACCCAAAACAACACATAAACGTAAAAAAAAAAAAAGGACAATGATGCATTAGAAACTGTCACTGCAGCAAATATAAACACAGCCTGAAATAGCTTAGTGAAAACCCGCCAAGATAAAATAAAAAGAGAGAGACATCTGAACCATTTTTAAATCAATATAACTATGATAGCTAGAGCTACGTTTCTTCACCGTAACATTTTCAGAACTGTCGCATTTTTCCCAGCGCAAAATGTATGACAGTTTTATTCTGATACATGCTAAGGTTACAGTAACCCCAGAGAAAACTGTATGATTCATCTGTATGCCTCGCATAACCTAGAGCACCGCAAAAGTCTCTTCTTTGCTTACACTTTAAGCATTTAAAAAAATATTTCAGGAGCCCATCTCACCGGTCACGACTTCAAGCAGAGGAGAACCTGAACTCAGCATTCACATCACAGTACAGTGGATCAACAATGCAAAGGCTAGTGCAAGGAGATTGATTATCTACGGGCTGCTGGGAGTATTTAAGCAGATTCCATTTCAGATAATTCCTTCATGGAGCAAACAACCCGTCTGTGGGCCGCATTTTCACTTTCCCATTTCCTTCCCCCCTTCTCTCCTTCTCTCCCCCCCACTGTTCTCACTACCCCACTCCGCCTCTCTGACTTATAGAGTTCTGGTCTGCGGCCTTATTATCGTCTGCCTCGCCGCCGCCGCGACGAGGAATGCCTCTCCCGTTTGTCCGACGCGAGTGAGCGGGCACGCGTTAGCAGCTCATCTGCGGCGCTGCCTCCTCAGCTGGCTCCGGCGTGATTAGACGATAAGCTATATCTGCATCGGGCAGAAAACCCCATCAGCATCACTCTGACAGGCCGACGGGCTCGCGCAGCCGCCTCACCCTCACTCCCGAAGCCCGGCTCACGCGTGACGCTCCAGGGGTACGCACGACGGAGCCGGGCCGAGTGAGCTTTATGGACGGGAGCGGGTGAACCCCGCGGCGGAAGGGAGGAGGAAGGGCGCTGAGCGGGACGGGGCAACCTCTGTTTATTTATGGTTCTCTCCTGGTTTAACGGCTCGCGACTCGCCAGCTTTATTAAACTGGGCTTTGAGCGCGCGCACAGCGGCACTAAAACGTCCTGATGGCTGAGGGAGATCAATCCCAAGCCCGTGCTCGCAGGAATAACTGCAATCCGATGGTGCCGTCGTCACACAGGTAAGCCCAACAGGGTCATGGGTTAAATGTGCCATTTTATGAGCGGAATCAGCTTTCATATGATAGGAATTTGTGAAAAAAGCTTACTTCGCATAGTCATCAGCAGATCGTGGTATTTGCTTTGAAGGAAATGGAGGGAATGTAAAGCTCCAACCAAATAAAATCTGAATAAAGGAATACGCCCAGTAGGAGCCATTTGCTATTGTGTTTTATTATTATTATTATTATTATTATTATTATTATTATTACTATAATATTACTATAATATTATTATAATAATAATAATAATAATAACTTTAATAACATTAATTTAAGAGTGCCTTTCTAAACCCCAAAGACGCTTCACAAATACAAGAAGCATTGACAAATAAAAACAGATGGCCGCTTTAAATAGCAAGCAAAATAAAATGCCCACAACATAATTAATCTGGACATATTTGATATTCCACTGCAATGCATCTTTTATTTGCATGAAATGAAAAGGTTGACGCCATCGTTCCTTAGTTCAGGAATGTTGTACTGTGGTGGCGTGTTCAAAGTACTTTGAGTGTAAAGGACTTTACTCACATCGACAGTCTTTGAGGTTACTCTCCACTAAGGTGTCAAATATGGCAGGCTGCTGTAAACTTCAGTGGAAGACTTTATAGAATGTCCACCTCCAAGACTACAGGCTGAAATAGTGTTTTTAGAACCTTCACGAGTCTTACATTCATACGATTATAATCATATATATATATATATATATATATATATATATATATATATATATATATATATATATATATATATATATATATATATATATATATATATATATAATAAGAGCTTTATTCTTATAAATTTCATATTAGTTGTGGCAGTGCTACATGGAGGAGTAAGCCAAATCTGATCCACTTCAATATGCAAACTGGGAAGATACTAAACAACTCTTTCGGTTGCAGTTATTTATTTGTAATGGTCCTGCAAATGGTGATTGAGTCTATGTGGGCTAATACCTTTTCAACCTGGGGAATTTTGTGTGGCCTAGATTTCTTAAAAATATATGTTGAAAATGTAGAACTAACCTGCTAAATATTAGTAACGCATTTTCACAACTAAATAAAAAAACAGACAACAGATAAAAACGACCGAGTCTCGCAGTCATAAAATCAATATCTCCTTAGCACATTATATGAAGACATTACCATACATTTATTTTTAATAACAAACCGCTCTTCTTATGAATAAATGTGCCTCTGGCCTCTTATCGCATGGTGACATCAAAGGTCCCCTCGTCACTTCTGTAAATCGCGTTTCATGGGTTGCAGACTGCATAGAATGGACACTCTCTGTGAAAGGGGGCAGATTAGTGCTCATCATCCTATCAGCCGTGGTGCTGGAGATCCCTTGGCTGACCCGTGGGCCACTAAGGCCGGCTGCTTTCACACTGCCACACATGGGGGCCTGAATGGACCGACAGGGGCCTATTGTCGGCACTCACCCAAGAGAAAAGACAGCAAATTGCCATGTCAGGAACTTTAGCCCCCGTGCCACTATAGTACACCACCTTTGACCTTTAATCTGACCAGCTATGTAAAAAAGGTGGTGAGGTTGTAGGTTGTCTCGGTCCCTGTTCCCTCCGGAGCAACTATTGCGCTGATGTGTGCATGTGCCTGATGACACACTTCCAGAATCATTAAATGGTTGGCTTGTAATGGGGGAGAAACAAAAGGATTTTAGCAAAAGCTGAGAAGCCCACAATGTGAGCCAGCACTGCACTCTACACGACACTGATTATTTCTAGTAAAAATCACGTAAATCTTTCAGAATTTATGTTTTTTTATTGACACGGACCACTATATAGCCTGCAAAGCTCTTACCTCTAGATAAGTCTTTTAAAATATCCAGACTACTACGCTAATTGATACACCAAAAGCATAGCATAGGCCCAGAGTATATATTTTTTTTACTTCTGCATTATGTGACGGCTTTGCCTAATAGTCTAGGGTAGCTGCGATGCAGAGAGTATTTAATCAAACTATGGCAATTATGGAGTTGTGGAAGATATATTCCATCTTCTGCTATCTGCAGTCTGTGGCGCCCACGGCGGGGAGAGGTCAACCTTCCAAATGCCTAACAGGTGACGTACATCATTAGGCTTGAATTTCCTAGCCTGCTTTGTGGCCAATCAAGTCGAGTTAATTAGGCCTTCATGCCTCCGTAGCGCTGATTGACATTAAGATTAACAAGCTTTTTTTTTTTTGGTTTTGGTGTGCGACACACTCGAGTGGAGGCGAAAATACCTGCCATGTCCGTCCAGACGCTGACGGAGGTGCCAGACCGTGTTACGGGGTGGCGGAGAGACTGCGCGGCCACGCTAAGTGGAGCGAAACACTCCGCCCACAACCTGTGTACGCGGTCCACTGTACGGCTCTGGTGTAGCTCACTGTTTAAAGAGTCTGTCGCCGAGTTTGAGATGCGGTAAGGTAAAACAGCCGCGACTACTCAGCCACTTCCTCGTCATAAAAATAGCTCACGCTGACTCACACTTTTGCCTCTGTAGGCTTTTCGTAGATAAATGGCAGAATGTTTTTTAGTGGACATTGTTTTCTCATCAGCCCTGGGCTTGCACACCCACAACAAAAAAAAACCTCAGCATGTTTCTAATCAGCACGGTAGCCTTTCTAAATGGCGGCAATAAAAGCACATAGATCTTGCAGGGACATAAAAAGCACCAGTAAAATCAAAATGCTTAAGATTTAATGGCCATCTGTTGGATGCCGGAGCAGATCTCGCTGAAATGTGCTTTCTGCACGATCAAAGGCAGCACCCGCATGGAGAGCCGGTCACCTCAGGAGGCAGGCCTGTGGGAAAACGAGCCGCCCGGCACAGTCTCCATGCAGGTTGGCCCTCTGATCCCACCCCCTTCACAGGCCTGGAAAAGAGGTAAAAAACAAACTCTCTGGTGGACAGAGAGAGCTAGAGAACTGTTCCCATAAATACAAAGCCACACAACAAGACACATGAGAAGGTCTTTTTGCTTCGGAGCGCACTTTGAACATTCTGAAAATCCATTCTCTGGAGTGTGACCTGGTGGACCGAATATATATATTTATTTATTTATTTACATTTTTTTTGAAGACAGTTCTGCTAATGTTGATGCCCTTCCTGAGTTGCTCTAAGAGTCCATTTAGGTGTTGAGGGAAGGATGCCAAATGACCAATCAGCACTTACAAAGAGCATGCATGCAGAGAGGGGCAGGTTGATGTTCTCCAATAGCCATGCTCAAACGCTCGGCTCTTATCTCATCAAGGCTCAGTAAATAAAACATTTAACAGCTGCGCTTGACTCAGGACTACAGAGACAGAGTGGGCAACCTGCCTGGCTAAGCAACTACACCGATCGACACACACAAAACCACAACACAAAACAACCCCCCCCCTACACAAACATACAAACACATACAGGGCAATGGGGGTGTATTAACACACATCAATTACACTGTGAAAATTGAAAGATTAAACTCAGTGTCCTGTACTGTGTGAATGCATGTACTCGTTTTCTGTACAACCCACCACGATACGGCTTAACACACACATTCAAAAAGGACCATAAGGCAAACCGCAGGTGGGCGAGAGATATAAACATCCCCATATAATTGCTCTGCATAGCACCGCGATGCCAGAGAGACGAACACACTGTTTAGGGTGATGTGCAGGTTTGACGCTCTCTCTCTCTCGTGTTTATGTGCGCTCCTTTCCTCCCCCTGCTCAGCCTCCCTGGCTGGGGTAGTGGGCGGGGGTATTTAACATGGTACCTGCTGGGGGCGACACATGTCCGGTCCAAACGCCACGCGGCCAAATCCGCTACTTTGTTTACGTTCACAGCTCATTTGGCCCTGTTCCGTGTTTTTTTCCTTTTTCTTTTATGGGTGCATTTTGTGCTCTGCGTCGTGTTATTGTCACGCTCGGCGAGGTTCCCTGTGCTGCCCACTGAGGGAGAGAAGCGCGTTGGGAGGCTGTCTGCCGAGGCCCGTACGCTCACACTCTGTCTCTCCTTCCGGCTGCGTTCCACAGAAACCCACGCGGCCCAGCGTCTGGGAAAAACACGGCGTTCGGTAAACAGGGCCCCTGTCGTGTCTTTGGGGAGCTCTTTGAAGACAGTTACATAAATGGATGGAGCTGGGCTTCAAACAGACTGGGGCGCTAGAGGAAGAACTTAAAAGGTGAAGGTAATGCTGTTGTGAAAATGGCGCCAGGGTTAACCGCTTGCCTGTCTGTTTCTATAGACGCACACTGCATTTCGAAGCTCGTATGTCAGCAGAGCTGTCAAAGCCTGGTCCATTCACTATCATTAACACACACACACACACACACACACACACACACACACACACACACACACACACACACACACACACACTAGTATGAATGACCACCACACCCATTCTTCTACCAACTGGGCAGGGCCTGTAGGAGGAGGGGGGCATAGGGGAGGGAAGGCAGGGAGCCATTGCCGCTCATCATGCCTGCAGTAAACAGGGTGGCGCTCTGTATTTGATGAAGTGGGTGTGCTCATAAGAGGTCCAGGACAAAGTGACTGGCGTGCCGGTGATTATCAGAGCTCAGCAAAGTCGTTTCTGATCACATCGGACAGTCGGCTCCACGACATGGTCACAACAAAGAGCTTCATTAAACATTTCCGAAAGCAATGTCTCGATACCGCCCCCTATAATGCCCATTATTACAGCTAAGTATGCTCTTCCATCAATTATGGCACTCGCTAATGGGAGTCTCGCAGTAGTGGACCAGCACGTTCCAGTGGGCTCAAATGGCTTCACTGCAGTCTTCCTCTCGTAAGTGAATCTTCCTCCCAGCAGACACCTCGGCACATGCCCACCGCTGACTGAAACGCACAGCCCAGTCTTCGTCGTTTTGTCTTTAGTCGCAAGCGCTGTTGCTTTTACTTTTATTGAACAACATTTTTGAGGGCGCATAATACATTTTTATAACGTTCTTTGTGGAATCGCATTCCAAGACAGTACACTGAGTAATAAAGAATGTACGAATAATATTCATAATGAGATTTATGATTTATCACAGCAAGTCTTTGTATAAAGACCCATGCGTAGGAGGACAGTGTTCATGCTTCATAAAAATTTAAAGGAAAAAAAACAGTTATTCTGCATTGCAAAGCAGTCAAATAAATATATCCTTGGTACTATGTGGAAAACAACATATCAACTGGTTATCATCAGAAAAATATGTTGAGAAAAGCTCTGTATCTCTTCAGACAGTAAATACAATGTCTAGAAATAGTCTAGAAACGGGGAGAACTCGGTTATTAAATCCCTTTCAATTGTAATTGTACCGTAATTTTACGGTAGTGGTGTGCATGAATATGCAGATTATTATGCCCCGGAAATAACAGAAACGGCTGTCGTTTCATACTCCCACTTAATCTCCTATCTCCTCTGCTCTCGCCGCATAGCATTAGGCATGGCTGCAGCGACGCCTGCCCCCTGCACAGCCCACCCTCTGTCCCACCCCTGTCTACCTCCTCTCCAGTCCCCCGGCCCTCTTTACTGACGCCCTCGTGAGAGATTCGGCGGAGCGGCTCTGTGTACACGCGTGGTGGCGGCGTGAGGGTGATAATGAAGTGTGTGGGAGGCTGAGGATTAGGTGGGGAGTTTAGACCGCGGGGACAGTGGCCGATCAGCTCATCCCTCACCCCCCTTCCCCTCCCTCCCTCAGGAAGGATGCACAGAGCTTCTCTCACCTCCGGCAGGCAGCGCGGATGGTGTCGGTGTCACCAACCCCCCCTCCCCCTCCCTCCTACTCCTCCTGCCTCACACAGGCCTGCCGGGGAGATGCCCGTCATGTCCCAGGGGAGGCGCCAGAGAGTGTGTGTGTGTGTGTGTGTGTGTGTGTGTGTGTGTGTGTGTGTGTGTGTGTGTGTGTGTGTGTGTGTGTGTGTGTGTGTGTGTGTGTGTGTGTGTGTGTGTGTGTGTGTGTGTGTGTGTGTGTGTGTGTGTGTGTGTGTGTGTGTGTGTGTGGGGGCGGGGGGGGGGGGGGGGGGGACCGTTCTCATCTTCTGACATACAGTTTATTCTAGGGGAGCTACGCTCTGAGGAGCACATGGCCACTGTGACATCATAGTTCCTCACTTTAGGGGAGGGGGGGGAGGACGGACGGACAGAAAAGAGAGAGGAAACATGCCTCTCCTCCTCCTCCTCCTCCTCCTCCTCCTCCCTGCTGTCTGCAAAAAAAAAAAGAAGTTTAAATAAAAAAAAGAAAAGATGACAGCTTCCCTCTGGAGCTTGCTCTGGCCTCGCTGGGCTGAGAGCTCTGGTGTAGGCGAGCGGGGCTGTCTGGCGGAGCTAACTAGGCTGGCCCCCTGAGAGGCGGAGAGCTTGACAGTTGCTTACTGGTTGGCTAAAGGCCACGGTGGCGGAGCGGCCCCCCGCTCACGGGAAGTGCCGCGGACGTGTTACTCTTCACACCCTCCCCCTCATAATATCCCCCTGCCCCTAAACGACACTGTTCAAGTCAGCCACGCCCCCTCATATTATCTGCCCCTAAACGTCACTGTTCAAGGCAACCACGCCCCCTTAAATTATCTGCCCCTAAACGTCACTGTTCAAGTCAGCCACGCCCCCTCATAATATCCCCCTGCCCATAAACATCACTGTTCAAGGCAACCACGCCCCCTCTTAATATCTGCTCCTAAATGTCACTGCTGAAGTCAATACTGCCCTCCCGAGCGCTCCGGCACGTGATCATTATGTCAGCTCGTCTTCATTACGCCCACCGACTCTATTCTCTACCTATGATCCCGTTTCTATCGATACGTGCAGCGGTTTAATTGACGCTAATTGGCCGCTTGGTCATAGTGGTACAGCGTGACCTGGTGGCTGTAGATCAGAAGGTAATGGCGTCGTACACGTCCCTGCTTAACGGCGGCACGGAGAAACGGTCTACCCATGATCTCACAGGTTACATCCCCCCCCCCCCCCTTTGGTGCAATTAGCTGTCTGGCTGTTGGCTGTGGAGTCACATCGAAACCTGGGGTCAGGAGCCATTCAAAGGTACGGCTGAGTCTAGTAATGGCACGATGATTTTCAAGAGCTACGCTAACATTCGAACACGCCTATCTGTTGAACATTTCGCCGACTCGCCGCTCCTTGAAAGGAGTTAAAGATCTGCATTAAAGGAGGTTAACATACTCCTGCTTAATGATTACGCTTGACGATTACAGTTTTTATCAAATGTATTTCCTTTGTTCAAGCACTTGATGTTTTTTTTCGTTCTCTAGTCAAGGTGATGGTAGCAATTATTTGGTTGAAATGATCCGCAGCAGTGAAATGATATTGGGTGAGAGACAAGGACAGACCCTTGCATTTAGACAGCGTTTGCGGTGGGCTCTCTTCAGGGCTTAGTCGCCATGTCATGGTGTGTTGGTGACACTATAGACTGGCCCGCTAGAAACGCTTCCCCTGTCAGTGGGCTCTCGTCTCTCTGTCCTCCACTGCCATAGGCCCCGGGATGCAAACTGACCACGGAGTCAACTGACAGCACAGCTCAGCGTCCCAGCTCTTCAAGAATAGGAGCCGCAGGCAGGCAGGCACGCACGCACGCACGCACGCACGCACGCACACACACACACGCTCGCACACACGCGCACACACACACACGCGCACACACCCGCGCACACACACACGTACAAACACACACAAACACACACACACCAGCGGGATCAACCCTTCCCCAAACAAAATGGCCACAGAAAACCCCTTGCGGAACACAAATGCGCTCTGACATTAGGTTTTGGTAATGCTTCGAGTTGTCTGAAATCACAACAATTGACCCAGAAAGACTGGCGAGCAGAGAGGAGGGGGTAGGGAGGGAGGGTCATGTGTGATGCATTGTGGAGGAGAGCTAAATTGACACTTTTTTGCCCACTTCACAGAGCCTGCAGTGGTGTACCCACACTGCAGCTGATGAAGAGAGACAGGGTGGGGGGATGGGTGAGTGTGAGGAGGGGGCGGTTACCCTCAAGAAGATTTGCACTTTCTGGAAAAACAAAACAAAGGAATTTTATGCGGGGATACATTTTACATTAGGGCAGTTGTACGCATTAGGCCGGTTTCAACCCGGAGAGAGAGGAGTTACGGGTCAAACGTGAGAGCAGAGAACAAGCAGCCTCCACACGTCCACAGCGACGGGAAAATAACGGGTGACGACAACAACGCCGTCGACTCATCGGCCGCTTAATGGCTCTCGGAAATAATGGCGGTGCCATTTCCTCCCAGGCCAACGCGACTTTTCACAGATAAGCTAAAGGAGGGATGCAAACATTGCACATGCACTCGAAAGGCAAATAGGAAGTCACTCGAGTGGAATCCCGGAGAAGCCGGAGAACGACGGCAGGAGAACAAACCCCGGACAAGAGAACACATCAATTAGCCCGGCTAGATTCACTGATATTCGTTTATTAGCTTTTTATTCCCACCAATTAAAACACTTAACAAACCTAAAGTAAAAGAAATGAAATTATTTCCCAGGGCCTTCTATTCATAGAACTCATGTTTTAAAACGGGCTATGTCAATAAAGTTATTATTATACTGTACGTCCATCTATTCCACTGGAGGGATGGCGTGCGATGCCGTCTCCTTTTAGTCCTCACCATCGCGGAGGCCTGCCTTTAGCGTGTCATAACACGGCCATGTGCAGCCGGAAAACAGCGTGGTGGAGTTTAAAACCAGTGTGGGTAGATGTACGCGGGCTGCTCAAATAAAGCCCTCCCCCCGCCAGCCTGCACTGCGGAGATCAAACGATGGCGCTGACTAGCTAATGACATGCCTGCCGCAGGCGACAGCAGCCAGCTTGATTTATATGTGGTGACGGAGATGAATGATACATGGGTTGGTAGAGGGACAGGGGGGGACACGCTGAAGACATACACCTTTCTCTACCTCTCTCTCCCTCGCTCTCTGTGTCGTTCTCTCTCTCTCTCTCTCTCTCTCTCTCTCTCTCTCTCTCTCTCTCTGTGTGTCTTTCTCTCTCTCTCGGTCTCTCTCTCTATCGGTCTCTCTCTCTATCGGTCTCTCTCTCTATTTGTGTCTCTCTCTCTCTCTCTCTCTCTCTCTCTCTCTCTCTCTCTCTCTCTGGTGATTGTAACATTGGGTGTGTTTCCTTGGACCAGGAAAAAGCGTTTGATCGTGTTAATCATGACTTTTTATTTTCAACGCTGAAAGCATTTGGTTTTGGGGAGGGTTTTATTTCATGGATAGAGCTCTTATATAGGGATGCGGTTGTTTTACTTATGGTTGGGGGTGGTTTGAGCCGTCCCATACCAATGAGGAAGGGGATCAGACAGGGTTGTCCGGCCTCAGGACAGCTCTATACGCTGGCAGTGGAGCCTCTGCTGGCCAGAATTAGGAGCAGGCTAACAGGGCTGTCCCTACCAGGACTAACTCAGAGCCCACCTTTAGTTGTGTCAGCTTATGCTGATGACATCACTGTTTTTATTAACAACCAGAGGGATATCAGAGCTTTAGTTGAGATTTTAGAGTTATATGGCAAAGCCTCCTCAGCAAGAATAAACTGGGAGAAGAGTGAGGCTTTGCAGATGGGACAGTGGCGGGAGGGGGCAGCACCCAGTCTGCCCCGGGATCTAAGGTGGGGTAGGAATGGGCTAAAGGTTTTAGGTGTTTATATTGGGTCAGAAGAGTATCAGAAGCAGAACTGGGAGGGTGTGGCGGAGAAGGTGTGTGCCAGATTGTCTCGTTGGAAATGGTTATTGCCCCAGATGTCCTATAGGGGAAGGGTCCTGGTTTTAAATAACTTGGTTGCTTCGACCTTGTGGCATAAGATGAACATTCTACCTCCACCAAGGGCCTTGGTGGAGGAGATACAAAGAACTATGGTGGATTTCCTGTGGTCAGGCCAACACTGGATTCGTGCTGCGGGCCTCTATCTGCCAGTGGCTGAGGGAGGCCAAGGCCTCATGGACATCAAATCCAGAGTCATGGCGTATAGGCTCCAGAGTGCACAGAGACTTCTTTACACCCATGGACTGAGCTGGACAGACACGGCAAGGCTGCTGCTGAGGAGGGCTGGTCGTCTGGGCTATGACAAGCAGCTGTTCCTCTTGAGACCAGGAGAGGCAGACCTGTCAGGACTTACACCTTTTTATAGTTCTGTGTTACAGGCATGGTAAGTTTTCCAGGTCAGTCGAGCGGAGGCAGAAACGCCTGGACTGTGGCTCTTTGAAGAGCCTTTGTTTTTTAATGTTTTTATTAACACCAACATTTTATCCTCTGTCACCCTAGGAGCAAGACTGAGGGAGGTAGGCTGTGTGAAGTTGGGCCACCTAATGAAAGCAAAGCTTTCCTCATTGGACCGGCTGGGAGAAGCTATAAAGGTCAGGTCTGTACGGCTGCTAAATAGAATGGTGGAGGAGGTGTGCACATCCTTGCCAGTGCCACTCAGAGGGTTTGTGGAAAACTCCACACTGGCGGAGCAGTGGGATGATGACTATGAATACGTCTTTCCCTCCCTGAAGGTTGCCCCGGCAGTTGGGGATTGGCAGGAGGGGGAAGGGTCAGTGCTATCTTTTTTAATCCTGGAGGTTGAGGAGTTTGAGCACATGGGGAAAAAGACATTATACCACACATGTGTTAAAGTGCTACACCTGCGCTCCCTGGCAGAAATGAAGGAGTCAAGGTGGGGTGAGTTATTTGGTTCGGATGCTTCCCCAAAGGGCTGCTGGCGGTCCTTATACAAGCCTCCTTTGGAGAAAAGGACAGCAGACCTCCAGTGGAGGATAACACATGGGGCAATAGCTACCAACAGACATCTGGCACACCTGGATCCAGCGAATGGGGAGGGGTGTTTGTTCTGTTCTGAACCAGAAACACTGTCGCATTTGTTTGTACAGTGTCGGAGATTAGTGGGGCTGTTTGAGCTACTAGGGAGGTGGTATGAGCGGCTTGGGGAGGTGTTTTCTTTTCCTTTGTTTATTTTTGGTCCAAGGTATTCTGTTAGAAAGAAGCAAGTGCATACAATGATCAATTACATTTCAGGCACGGCAAAAATTGCCATCTGGAAAACCAGGAAGAAGCGGGCAGAAGGTCTATGCTCAGTAGACTCTGTTCAGATGTTGAAGGGACTGATGGCGTCCCGTCTCCGGGTTGAACATGCGTACTTTAAACTTGTGGACAATATGGACGGATTTATGTTGACATGGGGGCTGGGGGAGGTGCTGTGCACGGTGCATGAGGATGGCACTCTCATACTCACATTTTGATCAGCAGTCTGGTGGTTATTAGAAAGATCAAGCTGAGATTTTGAAAAACCGTTCCATGTATCTGAAAGACTGTAAATAAACTGACAGTTTAAAAAAAAAAAAAAAAATCTCTCTCTCTGTGTGTCTTTCTCTCTCTCTCGGTCTCTCTGTCTATCGGTCTCTCTCTCTCTCTCTCTCTCTCTCTCTCTCTCTCTCTCTCTCTCTCTCTCTCTCTCTCTCTCTCTCTCTCTCTCTCTCTCTCTCTCTCTCTCTCTCTCTCTCTCTCTCTCTCTCTCTCTCTCTCTCTCTCTCTCTCTCTCTCTCTCTCTCTCTCTGTCTCTCTCTCTCTTTCTCTCTCACACACACACACACACACACACACACAGTCATACTCTCCAACTTCACAGCTCGCTAAGCTCACTCATTGCATGTCTCTCATACCTGACAGGGGGTTGTGTGTTTTAACACCGTGCACCGTTGCCGTGTTGAATCACATCCAACCGACGGGCACGTTCGGCGTTCACATGTTGTGCCCACCGTCCTCCTCCTCGTTTGTCCTTCGTCCTTTTTTCACGACGCCACGCTAACCCTAAACACGGAGCGCACCGGTGTAGACCGCAATGAATAGCCCGGTCATTCCGCATCAATTAGTCCATCCATCGTAGTTGATTAGAGGTAGGGGGGAGGAACGGCCCTCTCCTCTCGCTCCTCCTTAACGGAGCAAGAGAAAGACATTAGGAGGAGATTCGGTGTCAAAATTTCAGCATTACTTAATCGTTTCCATGGGCATCACAGACAGCAGTGCCTTAAATGACCTTGCGCTGCTCGTTCTCATGGGTTGCCCTCCAAAATGTGTCATCTCTGTAATTTTATGGTGAGCTGGTCTGACAGCGGGAGGGTTTTTTTTTCTTCCTTTTATCAGGATATTTCTAAAAGGAGGCGTCTGAAGCAGACGCTGCGCTTCTGATGTGTCTGTTAGCTGTGTTAGCTGTGTTAGCTGTGGAGTTCTACCACACTGCGTTGGACTCAAAAAGGGGGACAACACAACATATCCGACTCCCTCCTTGATCCTCCTCCATCCACACTGCTGAGGTACTACTGCACGCGCGCACACAGTTTATGGGCTGTCCAGTTTTTATGTATGTGATGTTACATAAAGAAAACATCTGTGAATAAAACCAATTTCAGTCACCAATCAATCCACAGACGTTCAAGCTGACGAGAAAATGTAAATTTTTTTTACTGGAATCTGGTTGGACGATCACACGTTTCAAGAAAGACGTAAATAGCGGTATTGGTACAAACAGCTAGCGAATGTACTGCCGCCGCCACAGTGTGCAGTTGTACGAGGGGCCTTAAAATCGACTAGTGCAGGGACAAAGCATCGTGCACCGGGAATAAAAGAGTACCCGCAGCTAAGAACCGAGAGGTGAGAGTACACTTAGCGGATATCAAAGAGAACCCCGGTGAAAAAAGGACAGTGGCGGCGTGCGTTTGCGTGGCTTGTGCCGACCGCACGCGTCCTCCTCTGATATGAGGCCCCGGTACAGAGAGGGAGCGCAGGCGCTCCAAAGCGCTGACTAAAATGAACTCCACGGTCTTCAAAATTGGACTTCCAAGACACGCGCGACATGAAAGCGCGGCGAAGGGGAGCCTTAGATGCGAGAGGCATTGGGCTAACTGTTGCCTAATGAAGGAGAGAGTGAGGGGGTGGGGGGGGGCTACACAGGCTCTGTTCCTCTCTGACGACATGGATTATTCAGTCTGCCGAGGGGACAGATGGCATGGCCACAGCTTCGGGAAAGTTGCGGCGGATGACATCTCCTGTGCATCCGGTGGTGCAGTCGGCCCCCATGTAGAGTAGCGGAGGCCCCGCGTGATTAATCATCCCCGGAGTGTGTGTGTGTGTGTGTGTGTGTGTGTGTGTGTGTGTGTGTGTGTGTGTGGGGGGGGGGCTCAGTGGAGGCTTTCACGGAGGTGATGTTTGTCTATGACGGGGGAAATAAAAACCCTCCAGCGCCCGGTGATATCACACCACCTCCCTACCCTTCATAACTCATCCTAACAGTGGCCCAAAGAGTCCCAACACCAGCCCTCGCCCTCCCCCTTCCCTGCCCCCACCCCCATCCCCCGCCCTCCAATCTCCTCCATAAACAAGCCCCCGGGCCCGCACAGAGGAGACTGGTTCACCTCGAGGTGATCGGCAAAGGAAAACAGAGCACTTTGCAAGACAAATGGACACCAGAGATAAGCACGGAGGATCACTTAAAGTCGCCTGATACGGCGTCATCCAAACATTCCTAAACCTGGGAATGATCAGCTCGTCTAAGCAGTGTAGCACTTAGTCAAAGCAATAGACAAAAGACAGTGATTTACTCGGAAGGGAAAAGGGGAATGTCCGAGATGCTCCTATGTATTCCTAATGCGTCGGCGTCAGGGAGACTCAGGGCCGCGTCTTCACTCCGTCCCGCGGGCTTCCGGCTGCCGGCTGAGGACCAGGCGTGGGCACGGACCACCGGCGGACACGATCGGTGCCGGCAAAACCCACGACTCTCCCGTCTATTAGCGTGTGGTGGCGCTCGCTGTGCCTCGCTCTCCCACTAGAGTTGGAGGAAGCTCTGGGGTGGGGGGTTGTGCGGGGGGGCTCCACCAGGGTGTGGGCTCCATGATGCGAGCGGTGACAAAGCCCTGCTGAGACACTCCGATCCCACTGTGAGCGCCGGCAGCAGCAGCAGCAGAACCCCCCCCCCCCGGACTCTGGCCGCCTCCGTGCGGCCGTGGGAGGCCGGCCACGCGCGGGGGCCATGGCTCCTCTGGTGGGGGGCTGGCCCACACTGAGAGGGAGCCATTTGTTTGGGTGGTCTAGTTGAAGCCCGGTGTCAAATGGGGGACGGTTCTGTTTAGAATGCTAATGAGCCCATTCCCCTTCCTGAATGGAGACATCAAAGGCTACGGGAGCTCCCCTCTCACATGCAACACGGCTACCCGGCATCATCAAGAGACCGAATGGGAGAAAGAAAATGAGAGAGAGAGAGAGAGGGAGAGAGAGAGGGAGAAAGAAAGTGAGAAAGAGCAAGGGAGAGCTAGAGCGAGGGGGGGTGAGAGAGTGAGACAGATAGGGATGGGGAGAGAGATGAGGAAAGAAAGAGAGCGAGAGCGAGAGCGAGAGAGAGAGGTAGACACATATTGTATACATTTGCCCTTTTCTCCTGGGAGTGTGTCAACAACCCGCCATGGTATGACACACATAAAGGGCCGCTCGCACGGCTCGTAATTAGCCCGCTATTCAAAGCGACCTCGTTCAGCGTGATAGGTTATTATCAGGGATCGTTGGTATTCCCGTGCATGTATGCATGCAGCGAGGAGGCCTGCACGTCTAACACAGATAACAGGCATATTTCAGTATTTCAGTAACCTCCCCCCCTCTCTGAAAAGCCCGTAACACAAGTGAACGCAGGCAGAGAACACAGGCAGGATTCAATCCATTCAAATAGCCACGTTTTCCTATTGATCCCTAGCAACGGAAAACGCCGCTGGGATGTGATGGGCTTGGAGGCGTACGTTGCATTGAAGCCAATTCTGTCTTTCATACGTACTTGCCGTGTAAATAAGTAATAAGTGTGCTGGTCGGTAATGTATTTCTTGGAATATCTCAATAGCTATACCTATCGCCGACCCCCCCCAAAAAAAGGAAAACAACTACTCCCTCTCAGACGGAACTACCAGCGAAGCAAAAAGGCATGGGATACAAGCAGACATTCCGACCAATGTGACGCCATGTCCCTGCGCTGGCCCGGGGCCCATCTCCGGCGCCCGGCCGGCTGGCTCAGGTGTGCCTCGGCAGCGTGATGGATCATCCCGGGCCTCTCCCGGCAGCACCCCGGGAAGACGGAGGCGGAGATAAGGAGCTCCTTGTCTGAGAGCACGCCCGCTGATCGATCCCCTTCACCCGCCGTGGCGGGAGGTCCTCGGGAGGAGAGAGGGGGGATCGGGAGGAGAGGGAGGGTGAAGGGAACAGGTTTACATTGCAGCCACCTCTCGACGTGATAAAGGCCCCCTGGGAGATAGAGCCGTGATGGGCCCTATGCAGATAAAAAAAAAAAAAAAAAAAGGCAGGCGACTGGCCGCTTTGTCGCGGGAAAGCGTTCGTTGGTGGGAATACCCCGGACCGGCGCTCTGGCAGATAGCGAGTGTCTTTCACCAGCGCCTAAAGACGGGCTGCCATTCGCTCCTCGTTCTTCGACTGGAGGAGGAAAACAAAAAACACATCGTGTCTGAGTGGCAAACGCTGAACTCCTTCACGTTGCGTCAAATAATCGAGCAGCAAAGAAAGCCATGGTCAATATGATAATGACACCAAGAATCTTATTGTTGCGAGGTTAATTGGCTTGCATGTGCCAGCAAATTGGCAGAAATAACATCCTGGGAAGGCAATTAAGGATGAAAAGACTAACAGTCTTGACAACAGCTACCATAACATATTCCTCTAGGGTTATTAAACACTACAATGGATCAAGGAAACTGACGCTTCCGGCCTACGGAGCCTCCGAAGAAAACAAGTTCAATGTATACAGTGGCACAGCAGCCTCGCATTAACCTGACAATAGCTGACTTCTATGGCTGCCATAACAGCTGTGTGCAGCAGAGAATGGAACACAATGCACTGACAAGCGTTTAAGTGGAGAGCGCGAGAGAGAGAAAGACATAGCGAGAAAGCGAGAAAGCGAGAGAGAGAGGGGTATCAATAAACAGACCGGCCTGCTCTATTAGAATGGTGGCGACTGTGAAAAGCTGATTTGCCATAGAAGCACAATCAAGAAAACATGAGAGAGAAAATTGCTCCTCGTTTTTTTTTTTCTTTTCTCGCTACGTGTCAAATCAACATGGAGAGCCAATTGAAGCAGATGAAGATGGCTATTAGGTGGGCCGGGTGTTGCGCTGCATTAGATACGTGTGACGGCCCCAGCAGGGCCGCGCTTTGGCTACGGAGAGGCATGGGTGACGACTTGTGATCTCCATCAGACGGGCTCTTTAGAGCTCTGTGACCAGCGTACTGAGAGGCCACTGCGCGCGTGTCACAGATACAGATCTAGACAGCAGCGCGCCGCGGAGCGACAATGGCTGCGAGGGCCTCGCTGCAGTCCTCCGGCAGGCATCAGATAAGAACTTGCCCGCGCCCCCGCGCCCCCGCGCCCGCGACAGGGAGCTTGATTAGGGGACGGTGGTCCTTTTTTTTTTTTTGTGGCTCTGAGTAGACACGCTAATTCTTCACTCTGTCTGAACACATGTAGCACGGGGGACGGGGCTGGCAGAGGGCCGCGCGTGTCGCGGCAGCCAACACAGATGGATAAACAAACTGATAAAGCCTCAGATAATGACCTTACTTTGTCTCCCGACTGCTCCTTGATATCATTCACCGCCCCCGACTATCCTAGATCTAAATTCTCCATCTAATTGGGTTGATTTTAAGCCCCCCCGACCCCCCACGGAGAGGAACGATTATTCCAATCATGTCAGAGCAAGTGCCAAATTTCCAAAAAAGAACAGTGGGATAGGGCAAAAGTGTACCGTTGAGCTTCCCTCATGTTACAGACACCCCCCCCCCCCCCCCCGCGCGCGCGCACGCTCGGCCGCCTGTGGTTGCCTTGACGCTAACTCTCTCGGACAGGCTGGCAAAGTAACGACCGTGTCTGGGTGCGGGGTGGCGCGTGGTCACACTGCGCCATGCTCTGCTGTGTTGGGCCTGCATTTCAGTCCCATTTAGCTGGGGCACTCGCAGCGAAACAGACACGGAGGCCCGCCGTTAACCCATAGAGAAACATACTGTACATGTGTCGGTTTTCAGGACCTTGAACATTCATAACGACACCATTTCAAATAACTTCAATGTAAGAGCGCCTTTCTAGCAAGCCAAGAACACTTCAAAAATAAAAGCATTGCAAAAAAAGGAAAGTATTATAGTAAAAATAATTTAAATGAAATAAAAGATATATTATCAGATTAATAATAGTGATGGCCTGACAGAACAGATATGAAGTTCCTAGGGACTCAGTATTTTGGATCTCCATGGGGAGGGAGAGTTCCAAAGGGTAGGGGCAGCCAGCGTAAAACAAAATACGTTATCGTGATTGTGAAAAAAATAAATAAACTCACCTCCTCCTCCGCCAAGAAGACTGGAGTTTGCTGAAAAAAAGAGAGAGAGTAGACATCATGAGATGGGATATCGAAACACCGTTCACATCTCATATAGTCGTCAGCATTTATAGTGCATCAAAGCACGTTATACCACGATCTCACTTACATCAATCTGGTGTTAGACATACACACATACTGTATATAGACATCGCACAACAGACTACTCAGTCAGTAGAGACTACCACTAAGTACATACTGTATATGAGGAGTCAGCCTTAGAGAAGGGAGCCTGAGAGTGTCAAAGAGCTAAGACAGGGGGGCTTTGATGCTATACGTTGAGATGTCTCATAGAGAGAGGCAAGGGTTCTGGGGCTTTGCAGAGCAGTCACGCTCAGCTTAGATTCAATTTTTTTTTAAAACATCTAAAAACAGCAAAAGGGGCAAAAACAGACCACCACTACTGTTCTATTCTCAGCCACGACAGATGAGCTCACAAACACTCATTAGAGACAGAGTCCCAGCGCTGTTACGGTGACTCCCGCGACCAGCCGCTAACATCCTCTCCGCTCTGCTGGTTCAGCCCAAGGTAACAGCGTCGGGGAATGCTCCTCTCTCTCGCTGGAGACGATATCATTAAAAAATGAACATATTACCATTAGGGCTCTGCCGCTGTCAGATGCAGACACATCCGTGACACGCCAGAGCAGAAAGATTAGAAGGGATTTAAGTGTCTGTTAATTTGGATGTTACTGAACAGTACGAAGGTGTGTGTTTGATGTGCAGTTCAAACAGCGGGCACAAGCACTCAAAACGTGCCGTTACCCCCTTCAAAGTTTTCCATATTTTACATCCGTCAACAAAAGTAACAAATAGGCTAAACGTCTTTAAACTATTCGTAACTTGCTGAAAAGGTTTAATTTATAGATATCGCTACATAGGTTGATGCATTTAAAGAACACCTGAACATCAGATCATCAGAGCAAGGTATTTAATTGCCAAACAAGGTCCTGTCGTTCTTTTGCTGGTGAAAATGCTGAAGGGGGCTTTTGAACGCCACTCCAGCTTCCACACCTTTCAATGGCACCATTAGTGATTTCCATTGTTTACGGCTGAGTGCCACACACATACGTGTGGGCGCGGGAACAAAGAAAGTGTCCAACAACAGAAGATGTGTTTCATCGAGCGCTTTTGTTTTGCACACAAAAAGGAGGGGGAAAAAATAAAGGAAAAAAACAGTAACACAAACAGAGATGTACCACGGGTTCTCTGGGAGGTTTACAATGGAGCTTTTCCAGGTTGTTCTGTGATGACAAAGTTGGTTAGGCTTTTCCAGCCTTGGTTTATTTTGGTAAGGCAACATGTAAGCCCCCACACCTCACCAAGGAACTCAAAACCTTTTTAACACACTATAAATAGAGGTCACCAGCCCCAAAACACAAAAACAACATAAACTGTTGCGCGGAAACAAGATAAACTAAGATATAACATTTGAAAAACGAGCCTTTCCAAGTGATCTTTCTGTCGCAATTGATTCCTTTTGAAAGAGGACAGGCCACAGGCTTTCAATGGTGCCTTTGGGATATTCTGTTCTCTAGGGCAGGGGTGGAGAACCTTTTTTCTATAGAGGGCCACTGGCGTATTTACAACATTCATCGGGGGCCACACAACAGGAAAAACATAAATATATTTTCTTTTATTGCTCTTATCTCTAATTTATCTCTAATCTCAGTCCAACGGATTTGATTAATCAAAGAAACAGATTTACAATAGACATACACTATAAAATTTGTTATCCATTCCAGATAGAATACAATTCACAAGTCCATACATATTCAATAACAATCTAGTATCCATTCATACAAAAAAAGACTGTTTACTACTACAGTTACGTGACGTTGGCACTTGTTTCCCAGGCAACGAGGACGTCTTTGAAGGAGACAGAGAGAGACCGCGGACCTCAGAAACTGAATCACTAGTACTACCCTCTTATGAGACCGTATTTTTATACAAACATGATTATGTTAGAGATATCACAAAGTATAAACAATAAGCCTCCACTAGCGAACAAGCTAATGTTTCGCTTTAGTGTTTTGCTTGATGAAAGTATTTAAGCTACGTTATGATATTGCCTCAAGGGCCGGATCCAATAGTGTCGTGGGCCGTATATAGCCCGGAGGCTGCAAGTTCCCCACGGACCCCACCCCTGCTCTAGGGGAAGACTTCAAGTTCCTGAACCGTGAAATCACTGGGGTCTAATTAATTGATGTTATGGAAATCCACACCTGAGGGGGGCGCTTCATTTGCTACAAGCCTAATCGGGGATGAAAGCAGAGGAAGATAATTGTCAAGCCTAAACTATGCGTGAGTGTGCCAGTGAGTGTGATGGTTCTGACTAAGGGTGGGGAAAACGGACCATCCCTAGCCACATGCATAAATGTGTGAGATCCATAACAGAAAACATGCTGGGCGACGGAGGGATCCGCAGAAGAATCATCTCAACGGGGATTGTTTGGTAAAATGTGCACGCTGGAAGGGGTAAAAACGCAGCGTGGCCTGCTTTATATCTTTCCCTTTTTCTGCCTCCCTCATCTCCCTCTTCCCTCCCCACCATTATCTGACTCTCGCAGCGTCTTTCATCTTTCGGGGGATTTTCTCCTGAACAGGGTGTCTCTCTTGTGCACACAAAATATCTGTTACCTACAGAGTGGGTGAAAACAAGAAACTCAGCCCTCAGCGACAGACATCAAGGGAGACATTAAAATACCAAAACGGATGGGGACTTGCTTTAACAATCCCTCTTCAAGAGAGCTGTGGAGCCCAGTACAAATGAGAAACAGCTGCAGGAGGCAACCCACAGTGAGGAGCGGCAGACTGGAGTTAAACAATGTGCTATAGACAGCCGCAGAGACAACGCCGGGCAGACCACTGCGTTCTCCTCTCAGCCGGCTAGGCTGTGTGCATCGTCTCATTCAATAGTATTGGCCCGAAAAGTGCCTCAATTATCCAGAGTGAAAATCAAAACAAAAATCCATACTTGGCTACATCTCCGCCATGATGCATATTTAATGGTGTGCGTATTAATTATGAACTACCTTCCTGCAATTTCTGTGCCCTGCCCTGGGCCGCCGAGTCTGCCTGTCTTGTCGTGGATCAACACATTTGCTGCCTTTAGGGAAGCAGTGGGACAGACCACAATTAGTCATATCAAAAAGACCATTATGGGTTACCAGTACGGTGACGGAGGTCCTGCAAAGCGCTGGGGAGGGAGAGGTTGACTTTTTTCTTCTGCCTGGATGTTTAGTGTCCTGTGTGACCATTGCCGGGCAGTGGAGAGCAAAAACATCCTCTAGTTTTAGTGCCTGCCAGCATGCCCCCCTCGGGAGCTGGAGCAATCACTTTTGTCCTCAAGGACAAGACATAACACAACACGCAGCGCCACGAGAGAGAAAACAACACAAACAATAAGATGGAGGGAACAGTTTGTTTCTGTGAGGAAGGGGAGGGGGGGGGGTTGCGCGGGTTTAATGATAACTTTAATGACTTTGTGTTACACATGCCATCAAAATGTAATGATACACTCTTTCGCATGCATTTGGTACTGAGTAGAAAAACGATGCCACCCCTGAAGTTCACTACATGCTAAGTGAATGAGAGGAATGGGTTGAGGTTCACCAGCCCAGCGGAAAAGTTGCCTTCTGCTGCTGGTCTCCTAAATCCAACCAGGGACCATAAATCCTGATCGAAGGGTTCCCCGGGCTGCCTGGAGGGGGAAGGTCGTTAGGAGACGTCCAGCCACAGCATGAGGCCGCCCCCATCGCACGCGGCTCTGCACCGTCACTCCGGGATTACGCCCATTTCCTGGGTGCCCTTTGAACCCCCAACGAGTCACCTCAAACATCCCTCAGTTTGAGGACACCTGGGTGAAAATAAAACTGTGTATTTTCACAGCCCGGCAGATATTGATCTCGCAAAAGCCAAGGCAGCCTTGAAGGAGACAGACGGAATTTATGAATCGGAGTACACAGTAAAGTCCCAGAGTGAATCGCTCGCTCCCCCCCCCCCCAAAAAAAAGCTTTACCATATTTGCAGTTGCAGTCGTAAAAATAGCTGTGTGTGCTCTGGCGTGAGCTGTGTGTGTGTGCAGAGAGCACTGAGGCGTGCCCCAGGGTGGAGTGTTTAGTGTGGTCAGTGGAGGTCCACATCATTCAGTTGAGTGGTAGGTGTTAGTGCATAGCCTGACCCGACCTGGGTGGGGCGGGGGCGGGGGGGGGGGATTTGTCTCCCTTCCGTTTGCCACCTTGAATGAACTCCGACAAAATGGTTCAGTGGGAAAACACTCCTCCTATCACTCCTCCTTTTCTAAGCATCTCAATAACCCTCAGGAGTCCAAAGTGGTGAAAGGGAAAAAAAAGATGGTGGAGAATCTGAAAGAAAGTTGTATGTTTCGAGTTGCCCACTGTTTTACCAATAGGTAATAAAAATAATAACGTTAATTTAAAAGCGCCTTTTCTAAAAACCCAAGGAAACTTTACAAGGAATATAGGCTGCTCAGATTGAAAAGCAGCATTGAGCAATCTTTCAAAACAACTCGGGCCAGCGATATAAAAATAATAGTAATAGCAACATCTTAAACAGTTGGGCCTTTAACTGGGTTGAAAGACAACAGAAAGAACCAAAGAGAATTTGCAAACGGATGTGTTGGAGGCACAGCTCAGTGGAAACAATTTAGCCAAAGTCTATATAAAATAAATGTGACCCCCTCCCAACAGTTTCCAGTTCACAAGCCCTCTTAACAAGCTCTGCTATGGGGCCTCAGAGTTCTGACCTTGTCAGTGCATCATTTGGCAAACAAATAAAGCCGTGTGCACGCACAGGCACAGCACGAACCACTTAAGATCAACAAAGGAACACTGCGCCCAGCGTTTGGATGATACCTACAGGCCTCCTCCTCACGTACCCACGCTGCTGAATAGAAGGAAGCCCAGCGGCTAATGATATGCGCATTTTCCCTCCCATCCCTTATATTAGCCACTGGAACTCAAATGGTAATAGAGCTTATAATAGAAGCCTAGCGTTATGGGATGAGATATATCAAAATACAAAGGATATGGTATAATAGTATTATGTCAATGATTAAAGGGGAAAAAAATACATACATATACATATGTACATACACACATGAAGTGGGCCCCTTCCATCCCGGGTGTTTTGTTAAATTGAGCCCACGACACATCCTGAGGGCTTAACGATGAGTAATGACGAGTCAGAGCAAACCCCCTCGCGATGCGGCAAGATAATCAAAATTAAAATAATTATATTTAGTAAATCAGTCAAAAATCCCTACTCTATTCCTGTAGACTCATTTTAGCAGCCCTGCAGGGATACTTTCCCTACTATATTCCTGCTGGCTTAATGAAATCACGCTCAGCAGGAGTGCTTATTTGTGGCACATTTAAAATACATACACGCCGCCTTGGCCGCTAACTCTGGTGGGATCTTCTATTCTCGATAGCTTGGGAGCGCTCCCAGGGGGACATCAGTGAGCCAGCCAGGCAGACCGATGGAGGAGCAGGCTGAGGTGGGCAGCACTCCAGCCCCACCTCCACTAGTACCATCTCTCAGAGGTCTGCCCCGCACTTCCTCCACCCCGCTGTGGAAATGAACTCCTAACTTCTTTTCTACCCCATCATTGTCGCCATCATCAAGGAAATGATCCTTTTGGGAGTGACACTACCTCTTACAACTATTCTGAACTATCAGGAACTTTGTGGTTGATTGATTGTGTTGAGCTTAATTGGATGCATAAAATTAAGATGCACCTGCGGTGGTCTGAAGTTTGGGTGTGTACAATGTGACAATGTGCCTGTGTCACATTGATTAATCCCTCTCCTCCATAGCCCTGTCACCTTCTTCACAAAGCAACAATAGCAGATGCCAAAGCCAACCCACGCTCCTATTGTTATAATTACCTGACCTTCAAATCCACATTAATGAGCCTAGGATCATCCTATTCTCTTTCATCATTGGGTTTCCGAGCCCCCCTTTTATCTAACAAGGTCACCTTGTGCAAAAAAAAAAACCTCCTTTCCCCCCGAAAAAGCAGATTCATCCTTCCTCATAAATATACATCCATCTGCATCTGCTCAACCACTGATGCTGGCACGGTTGCTGGGAGACATTTCAGGAAGAAGAAAAAATAAGTTGTGGAACTGACACAAAGTTGAAAAGGAAATGTGTTCCTTTGCAAACCGAAAGAGAAAACACCATCAAAGTGAGGCATACAGCTACCAAACCAGAAGGTGCAGGTGCCAGTCTGTTTAGAGGGACATTAATAGAACTGAATAAGTCTGAAGGGAGACTAAAATATAAAGGTTATTTAAATTACACTACATGACGATTGTTTTCAATATGCTGTCTCCATTCAAATTCCAAACCTGTTGAGGATCATCTTTTTGAATTGTCTTCAAAATGTTTGTTCTTTGAAACAAAAAGAATCACAGACTGGAAAAACAAAACTTCAATTATTAATTATTTCCACACTATTCTGCCACTTGCCATTCACAGAACGAGCAGAATTGACTCCAAAGTATTTTGGAAAGGTGAAGCCGAGTTTCCCTACAACGATGAACTCAAGAAATGTTCCCTCTTTTCCGGTAGGAAACCAGATAGAAAACAAAGCAATGAGCCTCTTGGCATTGTCATGAAATGAGCTGCAACCATGTGTATAACACTTGGCTTTGAAAGCTTTAAAAAAAAAAAACATAATACATTGCTATTCTTAATTGTAACTCTGTTACATTTTCCAGATCACAAATATCAGAAAACAAGCTCACACACAGAGAGATGAAGCCAAATAAGACTTGTGGTGACACAAGGTGTAAAACTGGCAAAATTAAATGAACTGAACAAACTGCCATTGCATAATGCCTGCAAATTTACAACGGACATTAGACTAATCTAGTCAAAGATGAGTAATGTGCTGAGGCAACGGAGTGCACACCAAAGGCCAAACCATTTCTTGACATTCTAATTGAGGTTTACCAACCGGACGTGAGTGCACCTTCCTTTAACTGGCACCCTAATTTTCCGGTTCAGATGAAAAGGGTTATCTGCAGACTTCACAGGAGCCTTCTCCTACAAGAGGCCCCAAGCAGGATTTGGGCCAACGGCTGCATATTATGGATTTATCCAGTCATATTTCTGGATGAATCAGTCCCACACTAATGCAGTCTATTCCCTGCTGGTGATCAGAGCGGCTGGTATGGGAAAGACCACATGGTTCCAGAGGGCCATCACAGCCCACTGCTCACAGCTAGTTAGCCGCCAGGCAGGCAGGTCCCTCACTATATCCAAAATAACATGGCTGGGATTTCTCCAGACGGAAGACCCGGGACAGCATTAAATTGGAGCTCCTCAGCCACTGAAGTGTGATTTATGCATTGCCTTTCTTTAACATACTGCTGCCTTCTTTTTGCACAAAGTTTAAAAATCTGAAAATGCAGGGCCCACATTGGATACGGGGAGAGGTGTAGAACAGCTGTACACACTTGGAATAAGAGTTCCCGTTAGTGACAACACTGCAATTAAGGAGACAGCATTTACTTTTTTGCACAACAAATACCCTATCTTGACCTCCACAGCATTTTCATTGCAAAATTTTGCTATTCAAGACTATCGCAATTAAAATTTTATGACATTGCTAACGGACTTAAAAAAGATGCGGTATTTCACGTTAAATCTAATAACAGGCTGTCAAAAAACTATGAATGATTCCATGAATACAAACTGAGATAAAAAAAATATATATATATTGTCATAACAACCTTTGAATAATGCTGCTAAAAAAAGCTTCTGATGTTTTCCCCGCAAAAATCCTCCATACAATCAAGCACTTTTCCACCTACAGACAAGAATTGTGTTGCAAAAACAGGATGCAAGCTAAGTGGGTAGATCAGAGCCTAAATGAAAGTGTTTGTCCGGTCTACTCTAAGTGCATGATGAAAGCTCACGAATATATATATATATATATATATATATATATATATATATATATATAAGGCTAATCCCGCTCTGAGAAAAGACGCTCTTGCAAATGATTACACTTGCATTAACATTAATGGCGACAGTTGTAATCGTTTTGATCATAATGTAAGGTGTTCACACGGAAAGCGTGTTATTTAATTCTGCTACTTTGGGATGGAAATAACTGGTTTTGCACCTCAAAGACGCCGTCTCCCATTGTGCCTCCTCTTGTCCACGGCCGTCTCTAATCATCTGCCAGGTTTCTGCGCTACGCATCCAGAGAGCTCGTCGGCGCGGCCCCACTGCTTTTGTCGGTAGAACGTAAACCGGAGTCATTCCGGAGATTAATAGGAGCAGCTATTCTGCTATCATTAGAGACCCCTGCACAGAATGTGTGTGGGTCCTAATAACTCGTATCGTCAACGGCGTATTATGTCCTTTATACAGATGATATTCATAGCAGGAGCGCGTGGGAGTGGGAGAAGGTTGGATTCATTCAGACATAGCCATGAAGGTTCTGCACATATTTCATCGAATCATATTTAGGAATAAAAATAAAAAAAGTGATGAAACCAGCTGTGAGGGCCTTATGGGATTGGACACTGGGTAGCTGTTGTTGTGAACCTCGTCTCGAATGTGTTCAGAAACTTGTTATGAGGCTGGTTCAGGCTAAAGTCCAGGTTGAATGTTAAATCCAGTTTCCTCAGTGGATTTCCAAAGCAATTTACTAGGACAACAATCGAAAGCATCTTGTATTTTTATTTTACCTATAAACGGGTCTTGGAAAGGCAGCAAAACACCATGTTAACACTTGGAGGCTTACACGATCAGACAGGAAGATTGTTTTCATCCCCACAGTACCGTCGAACAGAACCTCTTGAGCAAAACATTAGAGCAAGACGAGGAGCAAAAAAACTGTTTGTTTTTTTATTGCTTTTCATAGACTTGCAGAGAATTGTGCGCCACCTAGACTGTTTTAGATTGTTTTGAGAGCTGTTTGTTAACGTCAATCGAAAGGTTGCATGATGTCTGACTGGCTACTCTGAGTGTACATTAGTGAAACACTTCTTCCATTGGTCCTCAATCAGCTACGAATAAAAATGCACACGCATTTCATTGCACAGGGATAGACGCATCAGATGTATAGATCAACTGCTGATTGGTTGTCTACTCGTATAGCATCAAATAAGGAAAGGGGGGAAAAGATCCTCAATATCCAATAGAAATATACAGGATAGTGCAGGTTTACACACACACACACACACACACACACACACACACACACACACACACACACACACACACACAATGTATTGCTATCCAGCCAAGAGTCTGACAACGGTAATGCTAGCATTAATTACTTTCTTTCTTTTTTTATTCTCAACCCTGCAGCGCTGCGTAATTGTTAGTGCTAAATGGGTTGAATGAGATGTTTCCTGAATTCTATTTCAGAGACGCAGCACAAGCTCTACCCTGCTTACCGTCAGGACGAAGTGGAAAGCACGAGCAGGACCCGCCATTTCTCCTACCTTGGTTGTTATGCAGGAGAATACAATATGTGGGCTTTTTGAGTGGACACACAGCCGGAAACACAGGCAGTAGTAAACAGAACATGCGGGGTCCAGGCCTCGTGCTGGTGTAACCCCCCCCACCCCAGTGGTTCAAAGCAGGCCTGTGTGTGAGACTAGCTGCTGTGGGGAAAAAAAACCTGGGCGGGGGGCACGGCACTGACAGGCGACAGGAGTTTTGACATGGCGGTGTTGTACAGGACTTGGTCTCTTTCTCAAGTACCTCTCACTCAAAACGTTCCCCTTACGTCACCCGGGGAGGATGAGGGTACCGGGCCCGGCACGGAGCCACGCCAAAGCCCTGCAGTGCCTCCAGCCAACGGCCTGCTAGTCCTGTCGGGCTGCGGTAAGAGGAGCCCGGTCAGCTTTGGAGTTCCTGTGTGAAGGCCCGTACAATGGGAGGTGGGGTGGGGGGGGGGGGGGGTGGGGGGGGGGGGGCGATCGTCCCCGGCACCTCGCGTTCTGTCGGCGTTTAGACACCTCAGCTCAACGACGCTAACGCGAGGTGATTCCATTTGACACAGGTATAGCAGTCACACGGTGAGAGCTTGTAAAGAGCCCCTTTAAAAAACGCTCACACTTCTAGTATTGTATTCGGGGGCCAGCGTTTAAAGTGCACAATAAAAAAAAACTCACCATAACAAACCTCCAATAAAGAACTCCGAAGAAGGGACTAACACGTTTGATTCTGACATTTTGACTACCCACCCATATAGCCGCATATAGGAAATTACAGCAATCATTGTAATGTTCATTTTACCAAACTTCTGTACAACAGAAAGAGATCTGTTTCATATGGTCTAGAACTGCCAGATTGGACTGGGCATGAATAGCCAAACATTAGCACCCAATTCCAATCCCCCTGATTGGATATTTCCTGGAGAGTGCAAGCAAAGTGCTCCCAGGGTGTCTGGGTATAGAGTTTCAGTAAATAAAGCCCTGTCTCTCCCTTGCATCATGCTAATTGAGACATCTGGCAGGACGGAGCCCTGAAACCAAAAGGAATACATCAGGATTCAGACGGGGGGAGAAAAGCAGACGTGGTTGGGAATGAACTCGGAGCAGCAAATAATAGAGAAAGATGAACGCAACTTTATGTGAACAGTAAGGTGATGACATAGAGGCAAAATGAGCTATAAGGCTTTTCTTTCATAAACCTTTCTTTTTTTTTAATGCAGTTTTTATAAGGCCAAGCGCAGGGCCGATCATAAGCAGGCCGAGGTTCTCTTTGTAGTTTCTGTGTCATCAACTGATGATACAAGACTGTGAATTCTCACACGCAAGTCAGAACTCAGTCACAATGACTTACCAAGGGTACCTCACCGACAGCAAAGAGGAGGATGTCAACCAGCACAATGGCAGCGACCAGATGTTGTTTATTTGCCTGTTTCGATTTCACGGAAGATGTGGCATAGAATAGGGCACCTATCATCACCATCATCATAATAGCCTGCATCAATTGCAACACCAGGAACAAGAAGATGAGTAATCTTTTTTTTTTCTTGCTCTATGTGAACGGGACACCTTGACCTTAGGAATGAAGCCGTATGTCATTCAAGCAGTGTATTTGTCATTCTGTTACTACAAACCACTCCATTTAAAGGCAATTACAATACACCTGGAAGAAAACCCATTTGAGAGCCTTAACTGGGAAAGCCTCCTGACAGAAACCAGATTTGTAAACTCAGTCCAGTAACAATGTTGAGAGGCCAGAGATAGCTGGAGGGTCTGTAAGAAACGGCTCAAAGCCTGGTGGCTCTTTCAGTGCAGGGCCCTCTCTAATGACCATATTAGCTCGGCCTGCTTTTACCAGGAGGAAGTCTCTACGGCAACTTCACATCCCAAGGACACATCATTTGAAATGCATTGGTTGCCACAGCACGGTGGTGTATCCCTTTTCCCAGAATTAACCTTCGGCTCGGTTTCGTTTTCACCAAACAATCAGGAAACACAAGCGGGGACGGGCCCGGAGTCCCAATGCACAAACACGATTATATTCTCTTCTCCTGCATATGTTTACCCACCTAAAAGGCGGAGAAGTAAACTGGAGACTTGGGAGGAAAGACCTCTCAGGTCAATAACTAATGTTCCAAAAAAAGTCAAGTGCAAAAGTATATAAAGTCCCACTGAAATGTGCATTCTGAGAAGTGTCTGTCTGTGTGCCGACGTGACCGCTATCTGGAGGCCGTGCACTGAGCAAGAGGCCTGTTTGTTGGTCAGCGAGTGGCACAGGTGAGTGGATTTAAAGGAGAACAAACAACAAGACTAAGATAAGCACAGATGGCTAAATGGATGTGAATATATATATATATATATATATATATTTCACTGTATATATATCTATTATATAGATATATAGAGATATATATATATATATATATATATATATATATATATATATATATATATATATATATATATATATATATATATATATATATATATATATATATATATACACATACACAGTATATATCCGTTCATATATATCCATTATATATATCCTTAACACTTAATACAATTAACTTAATTATCGAAATGCCACAAGGGTAATATATTTGACATGGAATACTCATGACAGAGTGACACCAAACTCAGAAATGTGATCAGATAAGTTTCTTTCAGTTTCTCCTTAAATACATTCAAAGAATGTAACACTGTCTGGAAACAGCAAGTGTGAAAGAAAAGCCACTGATTATTCATGGGAGCTGTAACTAGCGAGGAGCCACCACTAAACACTGACAGTGTCCTCACAGTGTTTGTTATTTCTGATGCTGGACTATGGTTTCAGCTTTCAAAAGCATTTAATTGGCTAAACTTGGCTAAAAATGTGGTGCCAGACTAGCACAGAGAGAAAAAAATACTATCAATTTCCACACACACGCACAAGCAGACGCACTCGCACAAGCAGACGCACAAACACAGACTGTGTAAGGAAAAAGATAGAAATGGCAGCCTATTGTCCTAGTCAGCAAGAACGTATTGAATGAAGATTTATGGTCCAATCGATAAGCTGAACATTGAGGGGTATATATATATATATATATATATATATATATATATATATATATATATATATATATATATATATATATATATATATATATATATATGGAACCCTTTAATTTTAAGTAATAAACATCAATGATTCTAACTGAGCTCATAAAATATGTTAAGGACATGCACAGACTATTGCTATTAATGAAAACCACGGGTTCAGTATATGAGTAGCACATCCTTGAGCAAAGCCTTCCAATCTCTCTTTAACTTTTCATTAGTCTGTGACTATATAAAACCCCACTCAAATCGACCAACTAAGTCTACATAACAAAGTGTGTGTCATATGCTGGCTGTGGTCATGCGAGTCGATAAGGAAACGCAGAGCACTCGTCAGCAATTCTGATTTGATAGCCCTCCACTGGTTCACCAGAGTAAGCTTTCCGTGCCTGCCCCAGCAGGCAAACGCCTGTTAAATCTCGTTTAGCAGTTCGATAAGGGGAAGTGGATGTATCTTAGCGGTGCGGTCATGTGCACAGGAGGATACGGTTTATTGTTCACTTCCATCTTTAATGAGATCAAATGCTGGACGGGTCGAAGCAGGATCTTGTGGTCTTAGCTAATGCAGAATCAAGGCTCGCCAATCTGCGTGCAGAAACCCTACATACAGCGTGGGGTGTTGTGTAATACACAGGCCCATTAAGGCTTTACCAGACTATATCTGTGTTGGAGAGCGGTTCTGGCTCCTCAGAGAGGCTGGTGTTTAGAACTTTGGTCAGGAGCTTTTTGTGAGAGAAAACAAGGAAGTAGAGAAAACCAAGTCAAGTAGAACCAGACCACAGACAGGAGGTTAGGAAATTCAAGAGCGAGGCGAGTAGTCCAAGATTAACCCCTCTGAGCCCTCGGTGCTTAAGTGAAATGGATCGGCCCAAATTCACTGGCTCTCTGGCCAGCCGTCCTGCCGGCGTTGGCCTCTGTCAGGCGTGGCTATGTCAAACGGGTCTGTGTAGCTCCCACTAAGACAGGAACAAAGGTCTGAGTTAGGCCCCGTCTTGACTGACCGGATTAGGTGAAATGTCACGTTTTCAGCTAATGGAGGGTAAGGAGCAGACTCTATTAGTTCTAGTTCTGCGCGACTAACCAGAGAAAATGTGACCCCCCCTTCACTAAAAGTGATTTTTTTTTAAAACATGGGTTCTTAGCCCGTTCCCTTCTTCGCAGAGAGCACTGTTACACTGTCAATAACTCCACATCCACCCCCTCCCCCGACCCAAACCCTCCAAATCCAGAGAGGCAACACATTCATTCCTCAATTTGACCTTATCAAGTTTGAATCGAGGAACAGCCCTGTGTCAATCTCGGCGACTTCTCAGGTTGCAGATATGTAATCTCCAATCCGGTCCCCTGGGCATATTTAACTCAAATATAAATAAAGGGATTGTCCCCTGAAAATATATGATATGCTGTCCAGACAGAAGGGATAGGTTACAGCCAAACAGTCTAGACAGGCTACAAGCCCGCTTTAGGAGAAATACATGTTTTTTTTGTTTTCTTTGCTTTGTTTGCAGTAAGCAGCATACAAGAAAATATTTAAAATAATGATCTATTTTCTGTATAATATATACAATGTTGGTGTAAGTATGTGCTGGGAGCAAGGAATCATATAATTCCTATAATAATAATAATAATATAACATACACCAACATTGTGTATATTATGCACACATACACACAAAACAGTCCTTGCCAGACCCCTCTCCTCCAGCGGTTGTCCCTCACACGTTTGTCATTAGCAGGGGTCTGTGAGGGCCCCCTGCTCCGTATGGACAGCTGATTAAGCAGGAGGCATTGGCTATACAAGACGCTCAGAGGAGACATGGGGGGGGGGGGGGGGGGGGGGTTGGTCTGTGGGAGCCGATTGGGCCCCAGTGTCTGCTGCGCCGCTCATAAAATCTATGATCTCTCCCATCCCAATTAAAAGAAGAAACGGCCCCGGAACAGCTGTAAAGGGAGGCCTCACAGGCGCGTGCTAACCGCTGTTAATGTCAGAAGTCTCGATTAAAGAGCAGCATCTGCCTAGGCCCATTTAAGCCAGTGTGTCTCTGAGCAGGCCAAGAGCGGACACACCCCCCTTGCCCATCTGGAGGAGTTGAGGCCCACTTTCTGCCATTCACTCACGCAAGTGGCTATCTGACACTTTTATAACGCTGACAGTCCAAATGGTTGACAGGTCAATTCACGGTACAGCTTGGACTTTGAGTTAGTACATTGAATTAGGTCAAGCAATCTTATGTCACAAGTAGTGGAGATGTCCATGCCAATCTCTGCTCACCAAGCCATTTAGTGTCAATGAAAGCTTTAAGCCTCTCTTCACAGCTACTCTAACACTGTTCAGTAGTTTGCAAAACACACAAAAAAGTCTTTAGTTGCAGTAATTTTACAACATTTAATGGAAAAAAAAAACTATTCCATCTAGTTTGCATGACTATTTAGAATATTAACTCCAGCAAAGTTGTGTCATATGAGTCCAAGTAAAGTATTTTTGGGCAAAACAAGATTCATTATATCTACCGAAATTAATTTTCTTGAAAAATCAGTGGGATAATTTGATAAACTGGGGCAATAAGGTTCTCTCTCTCTCTCCCTCTCTAAACCCATTTCCTCTCTCAGCTCTCAACACTTCGTTCCTGCGGCTGGTCCTCATATTTTTGGATGAGCTACTCACACCTCTGTAACAGTCATTAAGTTGTAGGTGCAGCAGAGGTTTAGATTGAAGGCACTGCGTTAAATGCACCGTGTGGAACCATTTTATTGCAGGACTGACATTGCTTTGGACAAGAGGACCCTTCTTATCTCTCCATCGAGTGGAAACAGTGTGACTTTACTAGTCTTTGAGGAAACCCAGCCTGCTCTGAATTTAGGTTTGAAACTTCTCCTGTAAAGCCAGTGCAGAGACAGGAGAGTCAGTTGGATAGGACTGCAATGTTTTTTTAGTTGTTTGTTTTTATGTTGTTTTGTATTTTCCTTGGGTTAAGACTTCAGTAGAATCGTGAGAAAAGGCTAGTCAACAGTGTTATTTGCTTTCTTAGCTGATGAGTTGTGTCACAGCGAACTTTAATAAAGAATGGATCCACTTGGTTCTAACATCTATTCCGCTTAATTAGTCAGGGATTTTCTCAAATATTCCCTGTTCATAAGATAGAGATGAGTAATGGGGTTTTATGTTTTATTAAATCAGGGCTATTTTTAATTGTGTTGACGCACAGGCCCAATTCTTGCAGTTTATCCCTGAAGAGAAAATTTTATTTTTCCTCAGTTCTTTATAGAAACTACTGAATGTGGTGGACTGTAGGTTTTAAAGCAGTCTGTAATTGAATGTGTCCCCATATGTTTTTACTGTTGTTGTGTTCAACAACATCAAACAGACATCATCCTTGAAGTCAACCACCTGGACTGCACCTCCTGAGTTCCCCAGCGACAATGTTAGTTACATAAACGTGTTTTAGCCAGAGTGTGGATTCATAAAAACGAGCTCCGACAACGTATCCTGAGAACTATGGCATCGCTATCCATTTACCTGGGTTAGTGGGCCTAACAAGTGCAAGGACAAATGGTAAAGGGATGTTTGCAATATGAAAATACTGAAACGAGGATCAAAAAGGAGTTTTTGTATTCAAATGTTCTCGCAATGCTGACATATTTACGTAACCTAAGGGATACAATAATATATCAAGCACTTCATATTGTAATAGTTATTCTGCTGCATGCCACAAACATTTTCTTCTTGCCCTCTTTCAGCTAAGCTTTTAAGAGTATCGTTTTGCAAAGAGCATTGGAGAAGTGTTATAATTGAATTCAAGAGAAGCCGAGCTCTGAACTCTGAAGAGCCGTGATAGCGTGATACTGTGCTGTATTCCACAATTCATTTGAAATCACATTTAGATCGTAAATGTGCCTCCTTAATAAAACAAACCCTTAGAAAAATAATCAAAGGGCATCCTGAAAACATGCGGGTCCGGAAAGGGAATGTGCTCGCCAGGTTACGTTAGCGGCTTAATCGGACACTAAACAGGCAAGTGTAGAAGGACAGCCCGCTTGGCTGCAGCCCTAATGGCCCAGAAAGAACATCTATGTGTTACTGTGAAATCCAATTTCCATTTAGCATTAAAGCTCATTGGGAGCTGCAGCGTTTCTGCTGTAGAGCACGTCTCGGCAGTACAGGATAAGCGTGTTCAGAGCAGACCCCCGTCTCGGACATTAAAATACAGATTGTTTGATCAAAGGCCTGTATCAGAAGTGTGTAAGATGCAATAGCACCATTACAGAAGAGCATCGTTGTTGTTTTTTTATTGGTTTGTTTGTGTTCTGTGTCGGTTCGTTTTATCAAATGTGAACAAATGAAGAGCAAAACGTAGTATGATAGGATTTATTGTCTGATATGGTGGAACAACGTATACAAATTAAGATATAGTAATACTGTAATAGAAGAGTAAATCAATAGATAGAGTCAAGCTCAGCCAAAGCTACTGCTTAGAAGTAATAGCCAAGCTGAATCTCCCCTCTGAAACATTCACTCCTTTTTTTTTTTTTGGCACACAGCATTGAGTCTTCAAAGAATTCCCATGAGCGTGACATTATGTTACAATGATCCTGAAAATGTTTATCAGAGGAATATTATATCACTCATCTACCACAAATGCCAGCTCAAAGATGATAGTTCACACCACAGTTGAAACACAAACAAAGTTATTCATTATAAATCATGTGAAACACACAACTGGTTCTATAATGTGGTTGTTGATTTATATTAATTAAAAGAATACTTGACGTGATTTTGAAATGTAAATTATTTCACGCATGAATTGCCCCATCAGACCTAACATTTTTGTTGGCCTTTGCTCAAGAAGATTAACAAAAAAAAACTTAAGATGCTGGTATTAGCATTATACACACCAGCTGCCAAAAGAGCTAATTCTACTGGCAAGGCTGACTGTCCCGAGAAAAAAAAAGAGCAACAGGGGCTTCATCCTGGCCCATAGGGTGGGATGGGAATGAGCCTTAGCTAATGACGCTCCGCTAGTCAGCGTCTCCACAGGAGGAGGGAGAAGCCCGGCCGCTAGTCCAGAGTGAGAGAAGGGATTAGAGCCAGGGGCTCAGGGAGACTCAACCCGTGGGCCGAGGTGAAAGGAGCTAAAAAACCAGTCGCCCCCTCCCCGCTTTCTCTTAATCTCCACCACTTTGTCCTTAGAGACAATGGGCTCAGCTACTCTGATCCTCGGCCCTTTGGTTATGATCACAATCCGTCACTAATGCGCCACCATCGCCTAAAAGAGCGCCATTAACTGATTGGTATCAACTTTGGTTGAGGGGCCTCACTGGGGTGCCTTAAATCGGCCATTTTCTTTTCTTTTTTTTTTTTAGATCAGTTGTAATGTGAGTGGCCTCTGAGTGACCATGCTGAAGCCCTGGACTATTCTTAATCCACCAAGAAGAAAAGTGCATACAGTGAGATTCAGAGATAGACTACGAGAGAGAGAGAGAGAGAGAGATGGAGTGCGTGAGTTAAACAGAGACACTGAGAGAGAGAGAGAGAGAGAGAGAGAGAGAGAGAGAGAGAGAGAGAGAGGAAAATAAATGAAGGTGACCCGGGCCATTTCGTGCGTGGAATGAAGAGGGATTGTGGCGCATTCCAATCGCGGCGGCTGCTGCTTTTAAACGAAAACATTTGGCTTGCACGCTCCCTGGCATGGCACTTCATGCAAATCTCCCGGCTGCCCTCTGACCTGGAGACAATCAGGGAGGCTGTGCCTAAAGAGAGCTCCCCGAGATTCCACCATGGACGCCAATTAGGGAGCTTCACATCGCTACGCACAACGGGGCTAAATACCAGCCAAATCGTCTTAAGCTGCTCGGCATGTGCTGTCTTACGGGGGGGGGGGGGGGGGGGGGGGATGCTCCACCACGGCGTGAGGTTAATTCCATATCTCCAACTCTGGTATTTGGGGGGAAAAAAAACGACGTTCCCCGAAACACACATCACTTTGGAGGCAGAGCGGGGGAAAGGGACGAGGGGGAAGAGGAATATAAATGGTCCATCTAGGCGAGGGGAGCGCTGTGCATCAGACTGGCTTTTATTTGACAGTGCCCATACTTTATTACGCTGGTGAGATTAGGAGCCGGCTCGCCACTGAGCCATGCTACATCTATTTCCCCCCGGTGTTTCCCTGAGGTTTATCTCGTCCGACCGCCATTTCATAAACATGAGGGAACAGGCCACCCTTAAGAGGTGTAAAACGTGGCAGTCGCTCTACATTCTAATAAAAAAAGATGCAAGCAGGGGGGTGATAAAACGCAGCATGTTCTGCGCATAATCTCCGGGCCGGGTGTGAAACATGTAAGCGCACGCAGTAAAGCTGTAGGAGCACACATGATAAAGAGCTTCATCTATCCCTTAGAGTAAATACAAGGCAGGGCCTCCGCAAATTAAGGCCACACTTTCTGGAGGATATAGGGTCTATGCTGTAGAATAGGCTGTTCATTCATGTTGACAAGACAGCTCACATTAAAGAGTTGACAAATGATTTGTTGTATCGCCATCTTAAACTTGGTGGTTGTGAGCATGTCATTAGAGCCCCGTAACCCTTTGAATTTTAAAATGTATAGAAAACAAAAACGCCTTCGGCAATAAGACACTCGAGACAGGAAAAGGCAAATCGGCGCCGATTAGGAAAGCGGTGCGGCGCGTTGGATTCCGTACATCACCTGAGGGAAGCAGACAGCTGATCATCCCCCCCTTGAGAAAGTAAAGAAAAGAGCTACCTCGGCATGAAAGGTCACAGGTGCTCGTGAGTCTGTGCGAGCGGCTCGCTCCAGGACGAGCAGAGCGCATTAAAGAGGCTGCCTCTGAATGACAGGGAGCGAGTGAGAGATGGGCGGTCCTAATTACGCGGCGTCTCCACAGCGAGCTAAACATGCATAAAGCAATGACTCAAAGCTCGCCAAAACACTTATCACCTGTCACTTTGACCGAGCATCTGTTTGCCAATCTAGGTGAGTGCTCAAAAAGCCCTCTTTTTTTTCTCCTTCTTGGTCAAAAGACGCATTAAAATGCAATGGCCTGCACCGAAAAAAGATGGGGGGGGAGTGAGGAGCGTTACCTGAGAAGATAAAGAGTTCAGATGCAGCTGGGGGAAGCTGTCGTCTGATCAATCCAGCTTTTCCCTCTATTTGTTTTTTTCTTGCACTTTAGCTAAATTAGTAATTACAGTCACGCAGCCAATCTCGGCACGGACGCCCGCAAACCCATAAGACACACACCTGCAGACGCGCCACAAAAAACAAATAGGCTTGTTAAGTGGTGCACAAACTCAAGACAAGCTAATGAGAAACGCCGCGCTTTCTGCAATTTCCAACGTGAAACCTGGCGGAATTAAACAGAGCTCTACCAAGACAATCAGAGTAGCGAGATGCGACACGCATTCAACACAATTATGCTCTGTCAACACAGAAAGGCTTCTGGTGAACTCTCTGACGGTAATAAGTGTGCACAAATACACTAGGGAAACCCGGTGCTCAAAGTAAATATGCGCACAGTGTCTGTTGAGGGAGCGTTAGAAACCATGTTGACGGGGTAGGGGAGAGCGATCCAGATGTGTATTTGCCTTGGTTCGTAATCCACTTACAGTGGCTGGGCTCTCCCCTCCGGGACACCTAGTTTGGTCACCTAGCCAGACGACTGGTTTGGCTGGGGGCGCTGTGGCTCAGGAGAAGGCGGGCCACGGCTGTCTGCTCCAGGCGGGGTGGATCAAACGGCGGGCTCTCACGCTTCTGGGTCGAGTCTCTGACTGAGTCCCAGTTCCACTGATGCACCCCCTCCACCCCCCAACCCCCAACCCCCGGCCTGAGAGAGGAGAAGCCCAGCCCTGCGTGGTGGGGTTATACCAACAAAGGCAAGCGCACAACACTGGGTGAAACCCGTAAACAGCATTGGCTCTCGGTGGCCTAGCCAGCCTCCTCCTCCTCAGTGACGGGCGAGCCCAAAACGTAGGTCACCTAGGCGATACAGACGCCCTGCGACATGTCTAAGAGGGCATCCGACCGCGTCACACACTGTGCCTGCCGAGGCTTTGATGCGTTTCATGTCGGCGGCCACAGTGACCGGGCCAGAGGCCAGGAATGCTGTCAGGCCGCCCTGTATCCCCCGGGCTCAGCCCACGGACTCAGCGGGCCGGCGCTGCCGCTGGAAAAAAAGAAGAAAAAAAAAAGGTGACACCGCCGGGGGTCGCCATGGAAACGCAGCAGAAACAAAGCGGGAGAGGGAGGGGGAGGGGGGGTTTGGCTAAACATAGAAGGGGGCTAAGGTCAGCCGGTCATGTGACGTGGGCGGCCGCGGAGGGGAGCAGGGGCTGGGGGGGGGGGGGGGGGGGGGGGGGGGGGGGTCGTGTGAAGCCATCGGGAGAAAGAAAGCCTCAGCCTGACAGGGCTTCCCCGTGCTGTGTAGCTTGACGGCCCTCTTCACAAAGGGACGTCTGCACCCCACTAGGTGAGTGATACATAACATAAACGTCACAAAGTGGAACGACTCCCGGACCTTATGTGGTGAGGTGGATATGCATTACGTGACGCTTGACATTTATACCCACCCCCCCCCTCCACTGACAATGGCTTTGCACACATGCACACACACAGACACACACTCCCACCCACACACACACACACACACCTCCACCTTCTTTGTGTGAGACTAACAGCGGGATATATGCCACTAGTACCAATTCACCTGTCTGTCATGGTGTGGCGAGGCTCTCCGAGGATGCTGGCTACCGCTGTAAAGAGGATCTCGGCAGGGGTCCAGCTTCCGTTAGGGCCAATTATAGTCCAGCAGAGCGGGCCGGGATCACACAGAGCTCTGTTACAGCACGGCCAAGCCTGTTGTGTTCCACCTGACACACCCGCCGTCTGATCTGACTGGGAAGGACGGCTGGAACAGGGGGCCGCAGAAAGATAAGTCGCCGTCGGTTATTTTAACTGCGGTGAAAAAGCTTGGCAAACACAGCGCAGGTCAAGGGCCGACTGCCACAGTCTATAAAGAATGAACCATTCAACGGTTTAACAACGCCGAAGAAGACTCAAACCGCCAGCCGGCAAACACGCATAAAACAAAAAAAAATGTGTCTTTACTTTGGGCCTCGATGTCTGCAAACAAACACAGGAATATCTGCAAACATACGGACGTACACAGACACACAGACGGTGAAACGCAATTATTCAGACGATCGATACTAGGCTCTCGAGGGGCTATGGTAAGCTGGTGGAGGGTGTGGAAAGAAAAGAGGAGGAGAGAGCCCTATTCTCCAGGGGAAGTTAGGTAACTCTCTATTGAGCCTCTTCACTCCCACCCACAAACACACACACACACACACACACACACACACACACACACACACACACACACACACACACACACACACACACACACAGAGAGACAGACAGAGAGAAAATATTCATTAGTGGGACGATGCACTCTAATTAAGTGAGGTGGAAGGAACACACGCAGGTGTGGGTTGCACCTGGTCTCTAAAAAATCCCACTTCTTCAGTGGAGACTGCACCGGCATGATTAAACACGCTTCGTCTGTCTACGAGAGTGTGTGAGTGTGTGAGTGTGTGTGACGTCTGCAGGCCCACACCTCTCTTACTGCCGGCCTCCAGACCCTTTCCTCCTGCCCACCGCCCCTGAGGTGTTGGTGGGAGTGTGAACTCTAGCAGGCCACGGAGACAATACACACACACACACACACACACATACACACACACAGTACACACACAGTACACACACCAGGGTAATCCACACCAGGGCCACACTGTTTAGCTGAAATATGGCTGTGAGACCTGGGGTTGTAAGAAACGCACAGGGCATAGCGATGAGCAGGGACTGTTTACACACGGCCTCCTGGAGTATGAAACACATAAGAGGCCCCCTGATATTTCACCCCAGTAACCTCCAAAATCAACACAACTTCCAGACGCATCCGTCTAAACTGGGTGGACTGGAGTGTCTTGTTGCAACGCCAGCGCTTAATATCGCGTCGCACTGTGCACAGGTGGTCCTTGCTCTCCCATGGAAAAGGCCACTTTCACATTTTGATCAAAGTGGTGGTGGTGGAGGGGGGGGGAAGGGGGTGGGAGGGGCTTGCACACACGGCTCTAGTACAGCTCTATGAGTCCGGCTGAGGCTTCACCTGTTGCTATGCTGGCCAGCCCCAGAGTGTGGGAGAAGTACAGCAGAGTGGGACTCAGTGTGTGAGTTATACAGGGCATGTGTTTTATCAGTTGCCGGCACTTGTTTGAACAGAGACATGATGAAAGCCAAGACAAACACGGGGTGTGTGGGGGGAGGGGGTAATGTCAATGGAGGACTAGAGTCAACAGTCAGAGCCTGGACTCTGCCAAAGTCCCCTGTTAAGGTGGGCAAGCCCCCCCCCCCCCCCCCCCCCCCCCCCACCGCCCACCTGGAGAGTCTCCCTAGACCGGCCGTCTACCCAGGGCCCAGACAGGCCAGGGCCAGCTCTCTAGGAAGCGCTGAGGAGAAGCCGCAGGGGAGAAACGGACTCAGCTCAGCAATGCTCTGGAACAGGCTCTACGAGACGTGAGGAGAATGGGAAGCCTGTTTGCACGTCGAGTAGGAGACAGGGAAGGGTAAAAAAAACAAGCTCATAAAACGCACGCTGCCAGGCAGTTTGTATTTCTTATTAGAGTCAAGTCAGCTGAGCATGAAGGAGTCAGGAAGCAGGCCGGGAGTATATACCGTCCAAACACACACACGCACGCACGCACGCACGCACGCACGCACGCACAAAAACACAACTCAAGCTTTTCCGTTTACTGAGATGATCCACAGTAATTCTAATGCAACAACAAATGTGATTGTAAAAGAATATCAAATGTGACCAAAACAAAATCCATGGCAGGCCTGCTAGATTTGAATACATTGTTGAGATCCTAAAGTTGGCATTTTGATATGATTGTACAGTATGGGTTGTATGGGATTGCACAGAGATGCAGCAGGCTAAATGTTGAGCTTTTCATCCTTGCTCAAGAGCAGGAAAAAAACACCCCCCCCTTTCTTTTCTCTCGCTGATCCTGTATTTGTGTGGGAAGCCAGGAAAGTTGGCCCTGAATCCCCATTGACTCGATGTGCTGAGACATTTTCCCTTTTTCCCAATGCTAAAGTGGGCATGAGCGCTAATCCTTGGGGGTTAAACGCAGCCCGCTCTGGGGTTTCCCTTTCCTGGGAGAGCTGGGGGCGGAGGCTGCTGCTGCAGCGCACGCACGCACAACTTTGAAGTGGTTAGCAGAACTTTACTTAGACGCAACTTTAAGAACAACAAACTTACAACTTTAAAATCAGATTTCCACTCGCTGCTAGTTGGCAAAGCTAGTTGATCAGTCAATTTCCTTGCAATTATATGTTATGAAAGGCAATATTTTAGCGAATCCTTCACTTGTACTGGCTTATAGAGGGGAGTGGTAAACAGCAGTTTTGTGCATAACCTGACAACTTTGTAATTGTCTTCCAGGTTAGGTTAGATTAGATTTGTTTAGTTAATCATTGCCATCCCTCCTCGTACAAAAAATATTCCAATATCTCAAGGTATCACGTACATAGAGAAAGATTTTGCAATAGAGTGGAATACATTTGCTTGACTAATTCAATCTGGACTAAGGTAAGGGGAAAAACCATCCGAGTCTGTTGGTCAGGCTGACATCCTCTCCATTCTGCCTCTCTGTGTGCATGGGAGAGGAGCCTGTAACATGCACCGTGGAGAATGTGAGAACACCCTCCAGCCCGGCTTGCCACGGCCCGGCCCAGCGTGTCACTCTCACCTCCCCTCCGGCAGCGCGGCGAACCCCCAAAACGCCCCGGTGACAGAGTGGGATAAGGAGGGCCCCACTCGGGTTTCCCATCGCTCAGTCCCCCCCCCCCCCCTCCCTATGTCATTCACAGCTCCAACACAGGCGGCCCCACACTCCAGTGCTAATAGGTGGGTGGGCTGTCTGAGAGCGCTACTTTCAGGACCCTCATAAAACATCCCCTCATCTCAAGCGGCCCTTTTATTCCTCTGTCAGCGCTCTCTTTGTGTTCCTTCTGAGTTAGAGGAACATCCGATATCCACACCCCCACCCCCACCACCACCCCTGCTCTGGACAAAATTAATGCCCCGAGCTTGTGTCAAACAGGGACAGATAGACAGCTTCATGCTATTAGGATGGTTGGAGGCATTACACCAAAAACACTTTCAGTTCCGTTCTCTAGTGCCAATTAAAAGCTCCAGTTTCTCAGCTTCTAGAGGCGTTTAAAGCTGACACTCTTCCCACAGCCAGTGGACAGGATAGGACAGGTAAAAGTACTGCTGTCCTCTGCGTGGCCTCAAACACCACGCTCTCCCTCAACATTTCCCCTTCCAAAGGGAATCTGTGGGGAATTCAATCTAATTCAATCTACGGAGTTTAATTTGGATATGCCTCCTTTAGCACGGCAGATCTGACTGCCAATAGGCCCCCAAGCATGATGGTGACCAAAACGACTCTCCCATCGGGCCGGTTGTGCACGACCACGACAGACGCAGTTACACTCTGACTGAACACAAAAAGATCTGATGAAGAAAGAATGAGGTCAGACAGTTTAAAAAAATTTTAAAAAAAAAATGTAATTGTATGCCATTAAAAAATTCCCTTTCAGTTTTAATAAAAAGCTGAATGCATAAAAATGTGATTACAAGGATCTAAACTATTTAGCAAACCACGTAGCTAACATTTTAAAAAATATAGGAACAAGAATATGCATTAGAAAAAGGGACTGAAGTATCATCACCAGTAGAGAAGGAGAGGAGGAATTATGAAAATAAACAGCTATTCGGAGCGCATGGAACAAGGCCCTCCTTAGCACATGTTTGGCCCAGCCAAGTACAACTTTTGATGAAATCGAGGGCAGCCCAGTGTTACTGCAGCCCTCCCCCCACCTCCCTCTGAATGTCGTAATATCCACACTTCCTCTCCGCAGCATGCTTAAATCAATGGGGCCAATCACAGCCTGGAGCAGGCCATACTGTATGATCGGCCTTATCTTATCTGGAGTGACAAAGAGCCGGTGTGTTTCACTAGATAGCATGAGAACCTACTTCCTCTCCTCCCGGCGCAGCAAAAACAAAACCCCACAGCCCATCCCCTCCTTTCAACAGGCGTCTTAACGACCACTCATGGCTGGTGAGAGCACTGGAAATCAGCCCCCGGGGACCCTGGCTGGGCTGAGAAATCTGAAAGATGAGTCCGCCTCGGAGTCATTATGCGACGTTAGGCATGCTGATGGAGTCCATTGTGGGAAATACATGTCACAATCTAACTTGAAGGTGGTGAGAATATGGTGAGTGGGCTAATTACGGATTTAGGGCCTGGAACGGTGAACCAACAACAAAGGGCCCAAAAAAAAAAAAATTCAGAGGTGCTTCAGTGAGCTACATTGGAGTTGTATGGTAGGCATTGTATGCAGAGGCCACCTTTTATCTCAGGGTCGTGTGGATTGGCCGAAGGGGAAGAGTGCTCTTTCTAATCTGATCACGGGGCATTGTTCTAGGGGTCATCAGGCCCTCAGGGGGTCCACTGGTTACCTCGGAGTTTAGAAGTTAGTTTCTACACTTTAGATGTCTCTCCCTAGACCTCCCCCAACCCCTGTGCCCCCTCCCCCCACCCCCCTCCCCCTTTGGACAGGACAAGAGAAAACCAACCAAGAAAAACAACACAGGAAAAGAAAAACAAGAGGAGAAAGACAGCCCTGAAAGGTAATGACTGCCGACCGGGCCCCCGGGTTGATCTGAGCAGCAGGATGTCGGCTTCTTTGGTTGTTGTTGTTGTTGGCTCTGCTCTCCCACGTCTGTGCTGTGGGTCCTATTCCCTAGAGACGAAGGGGTTAACCCGGAACATCTGGGATTTGCATCGGAAAAGAGGAGACCCAGCGTCTTCCTGCGTGGCTCAATGGAGAGCCCCGCTCATCCTAAGGGCACTGTCCCACGTCGCAGTCTTCACCATTCGCGTGCGCCCAGCGCCGACGAGCCGTTTTGGACAAAAGCCTCCTCTTGGTTGACCACACGGGGCGGAGTGCTGACACGCACATTTCCCTGTGGGCTACATTAACCCACCACCACCACCACTGACCCACATTCGTATGCATACCGCTACCATTCACCGCCATTTCACAGTCTATCAATACACATCCACATTCCCCTCCCATCGACTGCATGAAAAGGTCACATTAATAAGATACACTCGTCTATTTATAGGTCTGAATACCTCTGCATAACACAGCAGTCCTTTTCCAAGTGAACCCGTCGGTGGTGATAGTGATAAGGTTTCTGTCTGGCTCAAAGGGCTGGCAGGGTTAGAGAATGAGACAGACCCAAAGCACATTGATCAATGCTGATTGTCGTGGATGACAATACAAATGACGCAGACGGTAAATACAATACTAAGCAGTTTCTGGGTTTTTTTTGGGGGGGGGGGCAGGAGACGATCACGTTTCCTTTAATTTGGTGTGGGCTCAGGACCACTAGGCTAATCAATACAGATTTCCAGTCAGAGGGAGAAAGGGGACATGAAGGGAATTATTTCTAACTCAGAAACCCCGAGTATTTAGAGAAGGGCTGTTATGTCACAGACAGATAGACACACCACACTGGCGATGAAGTGATTTTTTTTTTTTTTACGGACGAGATAAATATCCAAACACATTCACTATATCAATCTAAAGGGATACACATATTGTATCTAGGTAACCTGAAAGTGGGCCACCACACCATGCCAACTGAAGGCTGTATGTCCATGGCAACAGCATAGATCGAATCAATTGCAGCCAATCACAGAGAGAGAGAGAGGGAGAGCATGAGAGAGAGAGGGGGAGAAAAGGGGGTCAGGGATGTCACAATGGAACCAGGGCCATGCCCCATTCCCCACTGCACTGTTGTTTGGGTTGTGAACTGAGCCCAAAAAACACTCTGGCACCCACTTAGCTAAATCAAGTGTTTTAATAAACTTAGCTATGCTGCCCCCTCCTCTAGATGGGAGAGGAGGGTCATCAAGAGCCATCAAAGACCTGTCTGTTGTCAAAACACATTGAGATGAGGCAAGATAAGTCGGATCGCCTCCTTGGGAACGGGGGAGTAACCATCTCCCTTTAAACAAGAAGTGAACAGGGGCGGCAGACTTCCCCGGGTCTTGAGATAACAGAAACCAGACACCGCGGTCCTCCTGATGGGGCTCTTTGTAACTCTGAGAGAGGCTCAATCAGCAGCCGCTGACAGACAGGCGGGCGGGCCGGCCGGCAGGCAGCCCAGGGTAAAGTAGATTTAGGGGAGGAAGCTGCAGTGGGGTCAGACACCGGGGCCTGCTCCTCCTCAGAGGAGACCGGGTGGGTGTGTGTGTGTGTGTGTGTGTGTGTGTGTGTGGGGGGGGGGGGGGGGGGGAACAGGCCAGGATGTCCAGCGCTGACCTTCTCTCACCTTCCTGCACCCCTCCTGACCCTTTGACCCGCCACCCACACCTGGCCCCCAAATAGGATTACCCATAAAAACACCAGCCTCAGACAGAGAGATACTGGGTTGAATTACTGGAGATGGAAGGGACCAGGCTAGCGTTCCTCTTTTGTACTGTTTAATTGTAGGCAGGTGAGCCGTGTTTACGTCCAACATGCTTTGTTTAGATCAATAGAGAGGGAGAGAGAGAAAAAAAACACTTCAGTGGGATCGCACGTAAAATAAATGCAAAAACTGAAGAGGTTGTGATTTGTCTGAGTACATTTTGGCAGATGCTCCAGGCTCAAGAGCCTGCTCAAATAGCCACTCCATTTAAGATGACAATCACGGCTTGGAGCTTAGCTGAACTAACATTTCTGGCCCAGCAACGTAAATGGACACGGGGAGGGGTCATCAGAGGTCAGCTAGTTCTCCACTCTCTCCTGTCTCACGCCTGTCCACCTCCTCGTAGCAGAAAGGAGTCGAGGGCCGCGCCGGCAGATGAGCAGCAGATGGAAGGGTAGGATTTCAAAGGAACCTGGAGACAGCTTTGAGCTGGTTAGCAAAAAGTGTTGTGACATCACTGAGAGATGGCTGCAGAGGGAATACGCAGGCCTGGTATCAGTAGACGTCTGAATTCTGCACGGCCGGGATGAGAGATAGCAGATACAGGAAACTCAGGGTCGGGGAGTAAAAGAGTACATCAAGCAGTGTGACCTAATTAATGACTCTTGTTTTCATTACACAAAAAAAAACGCCTGTAATCTGACTAAAGTTGCAAAGATATGTGACTCATTGAAGTCTGTATTAGAGACGAAAACACAGACAGGGTATGCTTTGCAAACACTTCTGAAAGGTGGGAGGGAATATGTGTGAGTCCTTTGCCCCATCAATAAGTGCACTGACACTGCATAGCAGTGTTCCTTTTATATTTATACCACAGGTAGTTTAAACATTGGTTTGACTTGGGTTGCCCGGATTAATATGGTAACTATTGCCTTTTTTGTAACTGTGACAAAAAATAATATAATTTTTTTTAGCAAGCAGTGTGTCCAAAGCTCCAAGGCATTCCAAACCAACAAATATTCACACCAACGCATTTCAAACTTCTTCTCTATCTTCATAATTAAAGCAACTAAAGGCAACATTTTTATATTAGCAGATTATAAATATATTTCTTCTGAAAGCACATTACAATGTCTATGGGAGAATGAAAAAGTTGCGGTTCAAATCAGTTGTCTTGAAGTCTCAATATTTAACACTCATTTTGTCTGCTACCCGGTACGATCTCCCGCAAAACCGTGACAAATTGCTTTATGGCACAAGGCAGTGCGTCACTAAATCAGGAAGAGCTGCTCCTGCACCTCTTCTTTGCGATGGTTAGGGAAAATATTTACAAAATATCGCCAAAATCACCGCTTACAGATAAACTGCCTCTAGTAACTTTAAACACTGGCCATAGCTTGAATATGTTTGTTTCACATAGCAAAAAAAAAACTACGTTTTGATTTGGAGATGGGCCAACGCATTGTAAACTCAGCTACTGTAAACTTTTTGTCAGCAATGCTGTTTTGTGAAACAGTAGGTTATTAAGCTGTTGGGACTTTCAAAGTCTTTAAAGTTGGCCTTTTTACGAAAACCTTACAGCAATAACAGAATTTGACAAGAATACTAGCTTGCACAGGAACATCCCAGAACATCATCATGGTTTCTAAGTGTGTTGAGCTGTCTGCTTAGTCAAGGCAGCCAGAGGGGCTGGGGAGGATGACGGAGGGCAGAACCCCGCGTTGGCCGGGTCAGTTCTGCTGCATCACCCTTTACACTAAAAGGGTGACTCAGCGTTGCTCCAGGCCTATGAGACAGAGCAGACCCCCCCTTTGGATTCATTGTTTTACAATGTGATATAGCTGTAATACAAAACACACAGGGAGGGAAGGCGCGGGGAGCACAAGCAGAGGAGCACAAGTGAAAAATACTGATGTATCCAAGAGTAAACCACAACCTGAAGTACCATACTGTATCTGTACTGTAAAAGGTGACCAATATTAATAACAATACACTCAGTATATAGCTTGAACAGATTACATTACATTATTGTCATTTAGCGGATGCTTTTATCCAAAGCGACTTACAAATAGCGCTTTCAACAAGAAAAAGACAGAGTAAAAAAGACAGACTAAAGACTAGAGAAACTACCATGTCTACCACAGTCTTTTTGTTCCCCTCCCTTATCCGCGCATCCACATACAAGCCCACACCACACTGTAACAAACACTATGCACACGTCACTCTTTTCTCTTCAGCTGTGCCAATAAGCAACTGTATCAAACTAACAATGACTGTCCATTTTTATTGCCCTATACATATGACATCAATAGCTTTGAATGTCATCTTCCTCTCTTCTACGCCTCCTAGTGGATCTACACAACTCTGCACCTTGCCCGCAGCTCTCAGACAAAAAAAATACATTGAGCGCGCGCGAGAGAGAGAGAGAGAGAGAGAGAGAGAGAGAGAGAGAGAGAGAGAAAGAGAGAGAGAGAGAGAGAGAGCGAGAGCGAGAGCGAGAGAGAGAGAGAGAGAACGGGGCTGAAGGGGGAGTGAGCATAGACCCCTCCTCCAGATGACATCAGCGCTCAATTGAAGCAGAGCTAGAGGCAGATGTAACTCCACACTTGCATCGAGCTCTGCCCAAGCGATCTGTCCTCACGCTCCTCTGTCCTTCACACAGCCGACGGAGTATGTGAGGGTGGACAGCAGTAAACACACCATTGCTGCTACATAACCCAAACCAGGGCCTGTAGACTGTGGCTGGTTTGGAACTGAAGATAAACATATTTTCTCGATTGGATTATTATCATTTGGCTGTCTTTTAAGAGGATAACTGTGTATTTCATTTTTTTTCTTGCTGATTAAAAAAGGTAAGTGTGTTTTGATGGTCTGCTCGTGATCTGGAAGATATATATTTTTCTTTCTATAATTTTTCTGAAGAAGGAAATAAAAGGCATTAAATACAAAAATAACCCAGTTTTTAAATGTCAAACCTGAACTTTGCCCACATTTTATCTGCGAAAGGTTTCCCTACTCATGTATCCTTGTCTTTATTAAATATTTAATTTCTAACCTGAGACTCCGATATTAGACCAATTGTGAGCACTTTCTTTATTTAGCACCTCATGGGATTTAAATCCCATAAAAACTAAGTTTATATGGAAAACATGGCATTTTTTACCCAAAAAGAATCGCGACCAGCCCTCCTGTAGGAGATATCAATACATCTAAACCCTTGTTCACATATACAGCTGCCTGCAGTGTCCCCATGTCTGCGTAAGGACAGACCCTCATTCAGATACCAACTCCATTTTACCATAGCATTGCAGCTTTTTTTTGTTCTCTTTCGATTTAAAAAAGCTTATTCTAATAGCAGGATTACTTCACTATTTTGAATCTTTGATGGTCGTTTATGTAAATTACCACACTAGACTGCCTAAGCAACAGGGACCTTAACTTCTTACCCCTTTATTCAATTTTGACTCCAAGTCAAACGGGCAGTTGATGGGCATAGTTTAGTAAATTGCACATGATATTTGTCCATAGTGCAATCGAGGTAGGGTATTTCTTAAAGCCAACGAAACCATAACGCGCGTTTAAAATAACGACGATGATCCGAGGGAGCGGAGTTTGATATCAAGAGCATTAATACTGCTGGGAAAACTCAGCTAGGCGCGTCTCGCACAGCCGGTGGGCGTTTGTGTCTCCCTCACCACCAAAACAGGCGCAGCGACTTGAAGCAAGCTACTCCCCCAAAATTCATAATAAAAAAAGCGAATTTAGAATGCACATCGTTAGCCTTCTCACGACCATAGAGCCACAGCTTAAGCCATGATCTGCGTGCTTTTTGGTGCAAAGCCTGCAAGATACGAGATGACCGCAGACCCACATGGTCATTTTAACTAGCGTCCCAGATAACAATTAAACATTGAAACTACATTGAATAAACGTCCTTCACAGTGATAACAGTCCATCCATGATCACAGGAACACAGATGACATGAAAAAGACAACAAAGAGTCATGGTCAAATATATAGTTTTATCTTTTTAATAATGTGTTATGCCAGTTTCCTGAGAATTAGGCATTAAAAGGAGGAGGGACGTTTACTGAAGGCACATGACACACTGACAGGGCAACTAAACGTTTAAAACTGACTGTCATTGAAAATGTCTGAGTATAGAAAAAATTTGCAAAATAACGTTATGATTAGGCCTACGTTTTAAAATAAAAATTATCATGTTAGAATTTTAACGGGGCAAGCAATTGACATTCCGAAAATAAAGAAATTAGCTCTCCTAACATTAAGTTCAACTGTCAAGCTAACGTTGAAGACTAGCTAGCTAAATTACGTTTTCGCTACATTGAAGCTGTGTTTCACAGTAACGTTACAGAAAACAGTCAGCAAATCAGTCACAGTCTCTCAACCAAAATACACTTTGAACTTTATATTTATAGGGGCAGAATAAAATTATCTACTTACCAAATTTCGGAAAAATTATTACTCTGTCTGACCTCAGTATAGTAGTTGTCCAGTTGTAAACTTTTACAGTTGAAAGTTTTAGAAAAAAATCCGTTATTTTAAGTTGCAGTAGGAATTCCAAACAGCATTACTCACGCGGCACAGATAGGTTGAAAACCCGATGTCAAGCACGCACCGATTAGATACATTGTTCTACGACGTTGAAACAATGTATCTACCTCGACCTAACACATCGGTCAACAGTTTCATCGAAATCCTATGTTGAATCAACCATTGAAAATACATCGCCGACCGATACTGATGTATATAACCCAATTTCAACGTCTATTCAATGTTTGATTGTTATCTGGGGTAAGTAATGATTAGTGCAACCAGCTTTGCACAAATTAGCAGTTAAACAAACTTAATGTAAACTATGATAAATAACGTTCAAGGCAGCGATTTCACTGGCTTGTTACGTGAAATAGCACTAAATGATTATGAACTCCAAAGCATCCAGCTTTCATGACGAGTACGGCTTAAACTGACACCCTCTCTATCCGATTAGAGTAAAGCCAACATAAGGCATACCAACACATGTATAGTTGGCAATTATTTTTGATCTTGTGCTAAGCCAATACAGAATATATTTGTTTTCAGACGGTGGAGCAGGCCTACCTAACGTATGAGATATACACATACCCGGACAAAAAATAACAAACATGTAAGCACAGATGACGATGTATCAGCATCTGATGTTCAAACGGAGGCCTACAGTTCAGACAATCCAGTCAATTTGAATTACAGTGTTGGTCAAAGAAACAGGTTCCAATACACAGCTAAAATTACATTTTGTAAGGGAACGTTAAATACCAATTGATGTAAATGTAACACTTTACCATTATCTTTAGCGAGTTAGAACAAAAAAGAAAAGTCTGTTTACATAGTTGAAGCCACGACAGGCTCTTTTGTCTTTAGTGTAGAAGGCCTGAGGCAAAAGTCACCCATCAATTCCTTTCAGAGGGAATTTGCAACATGGCAACTAACCAGGTCACAAAAACTGCATTTTCTTTGAAATGGCAAAGCATAGAATTCTATTCAGGCTTAAAGACCTATATATTTTATTATTTTGTCCTGTCTGAGATGTGCTACAGTAAAAAATACCGCATTTCATTATTTCAAATATTTCCAAACACATTCTTAAATCTTTATTATAAATCAAACATATTTAGTCAATCATCTAACAGTGGAGTAATGGATAGCACGTTATCTGTACCAAATAACAAACAAAAAAAACATAAAAGCTCAAATAAAAAAGTGACTACAGAGTAAAAACGGCATATCTAACGAGAAAGCAGACAACCATTACCTCAAAGTGGGAGTCTAAATAAGAATAGATCTGTTGAGGAGAATAAGTCCCTAGCTGGCCTGTACTGCGATGAAAGCTCTCAGTAACTTAGAGGGGGTTCAGTCGAATTCAGGACTGCCTTCTAAGCACCACCACTCCATGAGATTTGACACACAAACACACACAGAGACAAAACAGGCCTCATCTTGCAGTGCCTACTACCCCCATGTGGGGAAAACGCATGCAGCTGCTGCAGATCTCTCCTTTCAGGCTGTTATAAAAGGGAGACCCCCTGTTTGGCCCAGACCACTCTCTATCCTAATGGGCTGGCAAAAGCAGTCCTATCGTCTGTTCACCGTGGCCAAAGACAACGAAAAGGAGACCACATACCAGGCCTGTGGTTGAACTATGGTAGATCTTCGATCCTTTTCTCTCCAGACTGAAACGCACCCTGTGTCCCTGTTAATTCAGATGTGGCCATGAATGTTCCATTGTGTCTCAGCACTCCAATAGGTCTGGGCCTTAGTTGTATGGCTTCCCATTGCACAAAAAACCAACGTAACTAATGGAGACAGTTGGTTGAGGGGCCTCGGGTAGCACATCTATTATTCACTGTAAAAACCCAAATCTGCCTCTCTGGAAATTTAGCAAGTGTATTACATGAACAGAAACAAATGAAGCCTAGGATCTAGGTTTTACCCAGATCAGTGACAAACACTGTTCAAACGTCAAACACTCTTAGGTTTGTGTTTAGGTCTAATCTGCATTCTGGTCTATACTAAAATGTTTGATGTGAGACACAAACACAAACGACACAAACAACCACAAGCAGCAAAACTGGTCAAATAAGGCATTTAAATATGAAATCCTTTTTCACTTAATTTTTAATATAACTTTTCTCTTTGGATTTGTGACTGGAGGGCATAAAATCTGGGCCTTGTTATTGCAGAATAAGGTGCGCGTATGCATGTTGAGCTGGCTGTGGCTATCAGAGTCCTGCTTTGTGTGAGCCTTGCATATGTTTCACTGAAAGGTAACTAGCTGTAGTCAACACAGTTTTAACAAGATGCTCAATTGAACTGGGTTTATGTTAAATGGAGCAGAAGCCGCTTCGTCTGCTAGAAAAACCTCCTGGCAGCCAGAGGAGCTTATTAAAAAGATGGAGAAAGACATCCATGACATTTTACCCACTTTAAAAAAAAAAAAAAAAGTTTTAATAGATTTTCAAAAAGGACTGTGTGAGTAGCTGCACATTTTAAATCAATTGGAGGGTTTTATAAAAAAAAAAAGAGTCACTCTGCATACAGCTTAGAATAAAATAAAATGTAAAAACAAAATCGACAATGAACAGCTAAACCTGCTAACACATGCTTGAAGGCCCTCATGGTTGTCTTGTACTGGACAATACAGAGGGGCCACTCTACTGAAATTTGATGAGCGTGGAAAAAGTTAGTCAAGCAGTTATCCTGGTAAGGCTGCAGGATTTGCTTGGTTAAAAGAAAAACACCTCTTAAAAACAACCCACCTCAACAATCGTAACTAGGCCACTCCTCTCTACCCAACCAACTGACCACCTCTAAACGTATTAAAAAGGGTGGGTGTTTTGGTGGACAAAACTCCTGAGATGCAATGATATTTCTGCTCTCCATTTCTTTCTCTCTCACTTCAGTGACTTGGCCAGTCAGTTTTGAATGAGTAACCATGCCCCTTGTTCATTTCACTGTCTACTGGACACTGAGTCACTATCTGTCATCTCAAGAGAAACCAGCCATTCCTTCGGCTAAGGTCAGAGTCGCACTAGGAGGTTGAGAAATTGAAAATGGTAGGATGTGCTAGGACAATCTTCATGCATTTACAAACCAAACCAGGTCAGTCTCCATCCCCAAAAATGTATTATTTGAAGTGTGGATGAGTCTAAGGTGGCTCCCTTTGTAAAATAAATTACCTTTTAAATAACGTTTATCATAAAACCATGACAACAGACATGCGTACAGAGGGAGAACATTATGCAATTATGTAAATGCAGCTTTTCAAAATGTAGTGCGGCATTAAAATGATGTTTTTCTTCACACAGACAATAGATATACCCATCTCTCTTACATCCAGCCATTTTCTAAAATGTATTACCCCATTTCAGCCTTTTATTTTTTTTATTTTTTTTCACTATCCGGCGCATTTGTTCCAGAAGTTAGCAGAGGTCACATCTGCTGTTTCTTTCCCCCGACTCTGATCTAGTACTAATGCAATATTGGACGTAGGGCCGTGCTTAGACAAATCTGAAGGAAGGGGGGAGTGTTATTAGGAGACGCCGTCTCAGGGGCTGTAATCGAGTTACAAGCCTCTCAATTCCCTAATCTTCTCTTTTTCATGGGCTACAGCTGTTAAATGGCCAGGCCTCTTGTTCCTCATTTACCTTGGCATGTTTTACAGCGTGCGGTGGGGCACAGGGAGAGCTCTACGTAAGGACACAAAGCCATTGTGATGCCGGGGGAAAACGCAACATTTTCCCTCGGCTAACTAACTTCTATTTTTTACTCACAGCATTATAGGAACTGTATTCATGGCGGGGAAGTAGAGGATGAGGTGGGGGGAGGGGGGCTCAATGGTAAGAATTGAAGGGAGTCTACGCGGTTGGCACACCAGTCACACTCAGAATGAATGATCATTTCAAATGAGACACGTCTTTTATATATTTTCGCGGGGTGAATTGTTCATACATACAGTGGCACTGGCATGCGTGTGCAGTGTGCCTTTATCTGAGACCAGCCTGGCTTCCAGCAGATTGCATTTTTTAATCTTAGAAAAAGCTCTCTAGTGAAACACTGAAGGCAGAGACTAGTGAGAAACTGAGTGCGGCAGAAGGGATCCACCCACTTCCATTGTAGCAGGATCTAGATCAATGTTGCCTTTCGAATGCATACAATCTTGGCAACCTCGCTAGGGTAAAGAAGGCAGTGCTGATAGGGCTAAGGGACGTAAAGGGACAATCATAACAAAAGTTTACAGGGACGTTTTTTTTTTACTGGTGCTGGCAAAGCTAGGTCACACCAACTATAGCCACCAAAAAGCATCAGCACCAGGGTTTTAAACGGCTGCTAAGGACAAAGAGAGAGACAAATCCTCGCAAAAATACAAACTCAATAAAGGTTAGGAGTCCTCACCTAAGGTTTTAGGCACTTTCGATTACAATTGCACAAAAGGTTGACTAAAAGAAAACGATCTGCGCTTCATGCCAACCTCAGGAACGGTAGTTGCTCTCGCTATATATTCACAATGCTTAATGTGATATCTCTCTGGTTTATTTTCAGAGCTCTATCCCAGGTGTGGGGACCAGTTTGGGAGGAAGCAGCATGAGCCAGTCTGCAGGTGTGTGAAACAGGCTGGGCTTAGGAGGAGAAGCATTCCTGTCCCATTTTGGTTGCTCAGAGACGGAGGAGAGACGCGTCCTGCTTTCAGGAAGACGGACGTCCAACAACCTTGGATTAATGTCCGCGCACGTTCAGCCGGGGAGCAGAGGACTTTTGGTTAGCTGCAGGCCTGGAGAACACAACTGAGGGGCTGGATCGAGGACAGAGGCTACATGGCTCAGCCCCACTTTAGGTTCACACAGCATGACTGACGACAGGTTTGACCACAGACAGGAGCCTGTGCTGCAGCTGCTAACCTATCCCTACAGAGGAACCTCCATGAAACACAAAAAGATCTAATTTGGGCCTGCGGCTGTTGAACTGAATATAGAAGGGGATCTGAAATTGCATGCTTTGTAAATGAGTGGAGATGTTTTTTCACGGGGCTTATTTGCCATGGTAAAGGCTTTGATGGCATAAGCGCCCCGAAAACCTAAAGGAGGTCAACATCCAAACAAGGATCAGTTCAGCAAACACTGACTGGGTCAGGATATCACTAAAGGCCCCTCTGACAAACGTCTCCCCTGAGAGGATAAAAGCAAAATCCAAAGGAAGTCTTGATTGGATCTTTGGTGGTGGCAAAGGATTTATCAGTTCTTTATATTTCAGGTAAGACAAATATGGATGGTTGAGCCTTTTTCTGCTTCACTGCCCAAACCACAAAATCTAATGAGATGTGCAGGAAGAGAGGTCACGACAGGAATGCATAATTGAAGTAATAAATCAGTATTACACTAATTAAAAAGGAAACCACACTTCAGTAGTTACCAGAAAAACAATGAGAAAGACGAGCAGTTTGAACCTCAGGTTTTGCACGATTAATTTGAAAGTAGGCCTATAGCTTGGCTCTACGTATTGATATTTTGAAAATAAGGAAATACTTTTCTTCAAAGCAGATCATCCCACAATCTAATTCCAGCGCAATGTTGTCGAGCTAGGAATAACATATTTTGTCTATGGTCAAGATTAAACAAGTAGCAATTTAACAAAAAAAATGCAAGGAATTGCTGTAGAAGACTATGACTGTGAAGACTGGAAGTTTACTTATTCAGGAATCTTATCTGGTCTATCTATATCCGTAAAGAGAGAGGTTTCTTCCACACTTGTAAGGAGCCAGATAAACGCAAGAATGTATACGGGAATCAAGATATTCCATGATGTAGCAGGGTGAGAGAAGCATGCTGGTTCCACAACAGTTCCTCAACAAGGCCTGACTTTGTTCAGTCTCACAGTCTGCAGCAATGAAAGGCATCCTTGAGATACAGGAGCGCGTAAAACGGCTCAGGACTGCTATTACATTTCACAGGCACAGCCAAAAGCCACAAGCAAACAGGGACTCAATTCACAGAGCTCACAAGTTATAGGATTTTCTTATCAACACATATAGAAGAAATAGGAAAGAAAAGATGGAGTTGAACTAAGTCTTATAATTGTCTATATTTGGTTTCCATGTAATTTGTTTGATAGCACCTTAATGGCAGGCAGTTTATTCTTAAACTTATTAATACCAGTGTATTCAATGAGGGATACTTGTGTTTATTATGTCATTAACGAGAATTTATATACATGAGAATTCCACGAGCCGCGTTCTCCATTCTAACAGCAGATATTGGAACGTTGATTTTATGTTCTCCTTTAAAAGGCCTTGTGTATTAAACATAGCCTCTTGTCTCATCCCCAGGCCCTGCAGACTGATTAGACTGCCAGACACAAACACAGCATCAAGATGGTGGGCCAATGCAAGACTTTTGCGCTGTTCGTCATCCGGGTCGGGCTGCTGCTGGGCCTCGCTAACCCCCTTGTCACCTCTGCCTCCTGCCCCTCTGCCTGCCGTTGTGACGGGACCTTAATCTACTGTAACGACCGTGGCCTGACCTCCATCCCAACCGGCATCCCGCTGGATGCCACCATCCTTTTCCTGCAGAACAACCGCATTAAGAGCTCGGGCATCCCCACCGAGCTCCGCAAACTCGACCGAGTGGAGAAGATCTACCTGTACTGCAACAACCTGGACGAGTTCCCCAACAACCTGCCCCTGGGGGTGAAGGAGCTGCACCTACAGGAGAACAACATTCGGATGATCACCCACACCTCCCTGGGACAGATCCCTTACATCGAGGAGCTGCACCTGGACGACAACTCCGTGTCAGCGGTGAGCATCGAGGACGGCGCGTTCCGGGACAGCAACCACCTCCGGCTGCTCTTCCTCTCGCGGAACCACCTGAGCACCATCCCGCCAGGCCTGCCCATGACCATAGAGGAGCTGCGCTTCGACGACAACCGCATCTCCTCCATCAAAGAGGAGTCCCTGCAGGACCTCATCAACCTCAAGCGGCTGGTGCTCGACGGCAACCTTCTCAACAACCGGGGCATCGGCGAGATGGCCTTCATCAACCTGATCAACCTGACGGAGCTGTCGCTGGTGAGGAACTCGCTGACGTCGCCGCCCGCCAATCTGCCGGGCACCAGTTTGGAGAAGCTGCAGCTGCAGGACAACCACATCAACCGCGTGCCGCCGGGCGCTTTTGCGTTTCTCAGGCAGCTGTACCGCCTTGATCTGTCGGGTAACAACCTGAGCAGCCTGCCGCAGGGCGTGTTCGACGACCTGGACAACCTGACCCAGCTGCTGCTCCGCAACAACCCCTGGCACTGCGGCTGCAGGATGAAGTGGGTGCGGGACTGGCTGCGCTCGCTGCCCACCAAGGTCAACGTGCGTGGCTTTATGTGCCAGGGTCCTGACAAGGTCAAGGGCATGGCCATTAAGGATCTGTCCACGGACCTGTTTGACTGCCCTGACTCTGACCTCGCCCCCACCTTTGAGACGAGTACAGTCTCCAACACATTATCCCCCTCCCAGCCCCAGTGGCCCTCGTTTGTGACTAGGAGACCCGTGGTGAAAGGGCCCGACTTCGGTAAGAACCACCGCAGTACCACTACCCCGTCGGGGAGAAAGATCATCACCATCAGTGTGAAATCCAGTAGCACGGACACGGTGCACATATCGTGGAGGGTGTCCCAGCCTATGACTGCTCTGCGGCTCAGCTGGCTAAAGCTGGGTCACAGCCCTGCCTTCGGCTCCATAACGGAGACCATTGTCCAGGGGGAGAGGACGGAGTACCTGCTCACCGCTCTGGAGCCAGAGTCTTCCTATCGGATATGCATGGTTCCCATGGAGACCAGTAACATTTACCTGTCTGACGAGACCCCGGTTTGCATAGAGACTGAGACTGGTTCCCTGAAACCCTACAACCCCACAACAACTTTGAACAGGGAGCAGGAGAAGGAGCCTTACAAAAATTCCAGTCTGCCTTTGGCTGCTATTATTGGAGGGGCTGTGGCTCTTTTGGCAATAATCATACTGGCTCTTGTGTGCTGGTATGTGCATCGAAATGGTTCCCTCTTTTCCAGGAATTGCAACTACAACAAGGGCCGTCGGAGGAAGGATGACTACGCCGAAGCCGGCACCAAGAAGGACACCTCCATCCTGGAAATACGGGAGACGTCTTTTCAAATGATACCAATAAACCACCTGCCGGTGTCCAAGGAGGAGTTTGTCATACACACAATATTTCCACCTAACGGCTTGAGTCTGTACAAGAGCCCACACAGCGAGAACAGCATTAGCAACAGGAGCTACAGAGACAGTGGAATACCAGATTCAGACCATTCCCATTCATGATATTGAGCGTGGACATTCGTGATGAGTGCGTGACGTGAAAAGTGGATAGACTTTTACAAAACACTGGATCTATAAGACTTAGGAAGCAATGTTCTGTACATTTGCCATATAATTTATATTTAAGGACATTTCACCAAGAGGAGGAAAGTTCCGATTGCAGGCCATCACTGAGACCTCAGTGAGTGTTGTAACTAACTGCAATTCTATATTTTAGAGGATTTGTAGTAATTTGTACTGTATTTCCTTTGCTTAAGGTTATCGACCAACTAAAAGAAACTCTGTGTTCTACTGAGATATGATGACTTGTCAACTGTGAAAGTGGGTTTTCATTGCTGTGTTGAACAATCAGACTTTAGAGAACCTTGTAGTATAAGCACAGGTCATTCTTTTAAGTATGTGGCTATTGGAAAAACAAAAAGGCAAAAAAAAACAAAAAAAAACCGACATGACATAAACTAGGGCACAGTTGATATAGTAAGGGTCAAGCAAGGTAGTTGCGTTGCCCTCTCCAAGGACAAACCGTCTGCCTCCATGGCCCAGAGACCAAGAGGCTCACTCGGGTACCGACTTGGCATTGAGTAGAAACTACTAGAGATGAAGTGCCAGGCTTTATTGCACCGCTTTGTTTCCGTTTGTGAACTTCTACATTTTCTGGGTTTTTTGAAAAATGAAAAAACAGTGACGCAGCACAGCCACCCAAGCAGGGTTCCTGTGTCTCTGTTTACGGCAGAGCACAGGGCAGATTAAGCACACAGACCTTCAGGAGATCTCTGCTCCTTGGATCAAACCAGAGGGGGACAGGCTGACACAGAGGACCCCCCACTAGCTCTATTTGTTTAAGCCAACAAAGGCCAAACTACAATGGTGACACATTCTTTAGTACTCTGTACCATGCGTCATTCTGGTGTTGCCCTCCTACATAAATATTGACCGAGCCAAACAAGAGACATGCTAAAGACACATGTGGTCTTGAATTGGAATATAAAATGGTAGGCATTTACTAGTTATGATTATAGTTTTGTATTTTTTTCTTCCCAATTACATATATTTATGTTGCCACAATAAAAAAGTGAATTGTTCTTTACAACTGAAAACCAAAGTGCATTGTATGCCCTTTGGCCAGTCTTGTATGTGCCTTGATCCAATGCTTATTGTATTTAGCTTTTTAAGGAACCAGTGAGTTTTTTTTCATACACACTTGAATATGAAAAGATATTGGTCATATTGCAGAATAAAAGTGGATAAAAATATCAGATTGTTCTCTCTTATCTCACATGCAGTAAGCCCTATTCAAACACTGAACACCTGTATGTTCATTCTGTGGAACTGCAATTACGAATGCCTTTGTGTGCTTCTATTTCGAAAATTAGACACATTAACAATTACCGTTTGTAGAACCAATACTAATTCAGTTCAATCCCATTCGTGACGCAAATTAGGCACATAAAAGGCCTGGAGAAATAGCATATTAGCCATAACGTTCCCCCTTTAATTATTAGCTCAAAACCTATTTTAAAACCCAAAACGCATCTCTGCCTAAAAAGTGAATTGAGTCCAATATTGTTCTTGAAACTCCCTGTTCCCACTCCCCGGGCCGTTCACAGAGCAACATCTGCTTCAGGCTGCTGTTGGTCTTTCGTGTGGTGAAGCCATGTGTGACTTATCCGATTGGCCAGAGAGGGAAATATCACAGTGGACTAGAATTAGGCCTGTGGAGAGATTGGGCTGTGGGGCTTGATGAGCCTCCCAGGCACCAGAGGAGAGGATTCTAATGAGGGTCCACCATATGGAGAGGGGGATGAAGGAGGGGGGTGGGATGGTGTACAGTCAGGCCCTGCTGGGAATGCCAGTCACTGCAGAGGAGAGGCTATAGACACACAGCTCCAGGCCCCGCACGCTAGACTTAATAACATAGCTACAGGGTCTCACAAATATAAACATTTGGAACATAGGCATGTATACCTAAGCCACACGTAGCCTGCGCATTCACTTAAGCCATACAACGCCTTGTCCCGAATACACAGTCTGGTTACATACTAGAACACAAAGTCACCGTAAACACTTAGAAAAGATGACAGACTTACACAAACATGAGCTCCCATCCCATAACCGTATCATACACGCCTACCAGCTCCCACTCCCACATGCTTTCAAACGAACCTAAAGCTTTAATTACAGTCAGGGGAGACGCTAAAAGCTGCACAAGTGGTCCAAACCTTAAGTATACGCTGGCGCAATCACTAAATACATCCGATAAACTTGGCTTTAAAGTAAACAATCCGCCTTCTTTTAGAACGGCGCCATACCTCGGTGAGGTTCCCCATATGTGAATGTTGTCGATATTTAACAACTTTAGCCGCTCTGTCATTTGTCATGTCGTTTATTGAACTGTAACACATAGTTCAAATCTATGGGGGAAAAAAACAACATTAAATGACAAAACAGCTTAAATGGTGTTCATAGGCATGCATTTTAGATTTTATATTGATAGCATTATTTTTATAGAAAACGTTGTGACATTTTGAACCTACTGGTCATAGTTGAATGTTTAATAGGCATCTAAATGTATAACGACATATATTATTTAGCCGTACAATACACTGAACTGTTTTATAACCTTATTTGGCTTCTTTATTGAAATACAAAACATTCAAATACATGGATTATTGCTTGCTCCACTGCAAATAAAACTATTTTTCTACTTTCAGCTTTGTCAAAAGAACAACTACTGATAAACTGGGAATGAGTTTAGTTCTTGAGATTGTACGATTCTATTATTGTAAGAACCTCTCCCGAGCAGAGAATAGATGACATAACCGCAATTCTATTAGCAAAGAAGGCAACTTTCTACTCTCTGTTTTCTTAAGAATCTGTTATTGATGGGCATCCGAGTTTAAGTAGATTGTACACATTTTCTTTTAAAGATTGAAGTAGTCTTCAAATCTATGAGAATGACAGCACAACTCTCTATAAGTAGCCTATGTAGTGTAGGGAATTGAGTAGGCCTATATGCTGTATATAACATTCAAGGGCACATTACATTTAAACAATAACTTCTCACAATTACTGTGGAACCTCTGTTTGAAGTAGGATCGATTAACCCTGATCACGGAGCAGATGACCTTGCTGAACTAGCTGACCTCCGGTGACCCTGATGTCATTGCCTCCCTTAGGCAATAACTTAATTACTCACATGAACTCATTGAAAGTCAGAAAAGCCATTGAAATAGACAAGACGGTGCAGCATGCATTTTTCTCTGACGTGACAACTCCAGGCACATCCCAATGATAGTTATTCTATAATGGAGTGACTGTAACAAATGAAGGCAGATGCAGTGTTTGCCGCTGGCTGCTGCTATTCCCCCATTGTAAGGTACTGGCCAGGCAGCCGGTAACATTAGCATTCCTATAGATTGCTGTATCAAAGCTCCTGTGCGTGACCTCTGAATGCCCAGAAGCTGACCGGGGGACCTTCTGCATTTTGATCATTAGCGAGATCGAACACGAGGCCCACGTGACCTCCTGATAGATTAGAGGTCTTCCAGGTCAGGTCACATTCAGTTCAGAGAACAGAAGAGGTGAAAACAAAATGAGCATATCTCAGAAGACGTTTGGGCAATCTGATAGGTAACTTGTCTTAAGTAACAATGCTGTAGTCGCCACATTCTTTCCATACGGCAGGGAAATGAAATATGAGGGGAACAAAACAATACAAACAGTTAGAGGTGTTGCTAATGGCTGATTTGCTTTTTGAACCATGAAAAGGGCTAGAGTAGCGAGCTGACGCCAACAGCTCATTTTACTCTTTTTTTGTTCCCTGTATTAAAGAATTCACAGAACGAGGGCTTACCAACTCCATTTAACACATGGTTTGTTTCTGATAAAACAGAGTTTTGGATAAGAGATTTTCTTTGTAAAAGAGCATCATATCATAACAAGGCCCATGAATATGTTTTTCCTCTCCATTAATAACAAAGAACGCATTATGTGTTTGGGGAGGGAACGATAGGTTCCAGTGCAAAGTAGAAAAATGAAAAGCCCCCTGTTTATACCATTACAGATCTGTAAGACCGTCCTATCTCTGCCAAAAGCACACTGTTTATTTAAATCTGTTTATACCAGCAAATAGCTTTTACTTTCAAAATCTAAATAAAACAGCTCTCTTGATGAGGTATTTGCTTTTGTGAGCCCCTGTATCCTTCCCAAACATCTTGCACATCAAACACGAGCTGTTATTTAACGACTTCTGAACTGCCGAGCAGGGAGAGCTGAGGTCAGAAGCCAAGCCAAGGCTCTGTGCTAGGCCTCCCACAACGTCTGCACTCCTGCCAAAGTTTGGGAAGGAACATACATGTGTGTGTGTGTGTGTGTGTGTACTTACGTGCCTACTAAATGGGAACATTTCTGGGCTAGGAGGGCAGGTTCTGACAAGGGAGTTGAGCCTCTAAAAGGCAGTACTGTCAAGCGGAAACTTCAAATGCACCCATCTGACGCCATATGTGTTACTTTGCCTCATGAGACCTCCAAGTACTGAAACCTGTGGTCAAAATAATAGGATGGGTTGTTTTCACTTCTACTCTCAGAAACGTAAACAGTCAAAACCACCACAAAGCTCATATTTGCTTGTATGTGTCCTCACTTGACAATCAAAGCCTCAAAGTGGATAATTTTTTAGCCCACACAAGCACATGTTTGACACAAATGACAGCCAATGGCCCCCCCTCACTCGCACGCACATCGGAATAACAACTCACAGTCATCACCCCTCTCACTCTCATTTGTCCCGAGATCATCTGGTGACGTTCCTGGAGACGCCAGGACAATCTGTTCCAACAGTACAGCTCAGTGTCCTGTGAGAGCTCCGTCACATTGACTGATGCGCGTCTGTCTGGGGCCTGTTGTTCTATCTCCTCTGCTTTCGCACCGACCCCACGCCCCAGGGCTGGACCCCGTCCCTCTCCAAAGCATTACTCAGTGACCTGAATCCACAGGGCCCCCCCAAAACCTAAACCGGCTCCTCCATCTTCTTAATGAATCCAATTTAATGAATGAGAGCACAGAGGGTGTGCATACATCCATCTACAGTCTAAATAACCTGACATTAATACAAATTAGCAAGAGCAGCTAGCACGGAGACCGCACCTCTACCTCTTTGGCTTTTGATGACAACACATCTTCATCTTTGTACATTACGAGGGCGGTGACTTACTGTAAATCCAAAAGGCAAAGTCAACCGTCTCGTACACGAACAAAAAAACACAAAACCAGCAAGATTCAGTGTTTCATTAGCCAACACCATCCACTCCTAGGCTCTAGACCCATACAATATGTTACGAGAATATCCATATCATTGACACTCCTCTATGGCAGACATTAATTCCTGTCACCCATTAAGTGGTTTAAATGATCTAGTAGCAGGCCATACATCTCCCGGTGCCCTTTATGAGATCAACACCACATCCCCCCACAGAACTTAATCGACCCTCAGACCCATTTGTCCAAGAAGTCCGATGCAGGGAATAATTATTTAGATCCTAAAGGTCCAAGGCCTTGCAGCATGTCTATTACACCACCCCCAGCAGATCGGCCTGTCTAGAGTGGGAGGCCAGGGCTTCTCTTCGATCTGCTCTTCACTCTCATTTGTGTTAAGCCAGCTTTAAATGTCAGTACAGTATTTGCATGCCAATGTGGCGCTGTCTCCAGCTCATTATTTCTAAATGTTGACAGCCTAATCACATGCAAGTGTAGCCCACTTTGCTAGCCTAATGCTTGATGCAGCCATTTCATACTAAATAGCAGGCCAAGCAGGTTTTTGCTGTCATGTTTGTTTCTATGTTTTTTTTTTCCTCTGTGAAAAGCAAAGGGAAAAAAGCCCCTTTACAGAACAGGCAGCGGTACACTCGCAGAGTCTGGAGACAGGCCAAAAAAGTAGCACTGACACAGCAAAAAAGGAATAATTAAAAAAAACGTGCATCAATAACACTGTGTCATTAAAGGGTGGGTTCACTCTGTGGCAGTTTCGATGCTACCCCTGTGATAATTTCACCTTCAACCAGAAACAGTTACCTCCCCCGAAAGGGTCCTCGGCAGTCCTTTACTCCCAGTCATGAGCTTTCTACACCTTGAGTGGAGCGAACACAGCCCAACCTAAGGGCACCAATGTTCTCTCACTCGCAAGGGGCTTGTTCACTAAGGACCGCAGGTTGTGCATTCAGTGATGTCACCACCTATTTGAGACTGCAAATACAAGCTGTCATCTTTCATCAGCACACTGCAAGAAGAGGCCGGACACTTTAAGACCTTTTATTACTGTGTTTTCTCAAGCCTCCAGAGCCTCAGATGGGTGGCACGACACTGCCATAGCATCGCTCACAAAGGAGTTCTTCATGTGCTACCGCAGACTGTTAGTCCTCATTTCACAAAGCCTTTCTGCACCGCGAGTTAAGCACAAAGTTACCAGACTCCCTTTGAAAAAGTGGAGAAACTCTATGACTCAGAAGATGCAGACAGCTGGCTATCGCTCAGCGGCAGCTTCATCACACCGCAACTAGCTAAGAACACGCCGACGTTGACGTGTGACCTCGCTCAGAAATGCACCGGCAACACGTGCCGAGCGGGTCGAAGAAAGGTTTCGTCGGGAAGCAGCCGGTGGTCACAGGAGGGCGGTGGGATGTGGGATGAATTAAAAGCTGCATTCTCTCTGTGGCGCGCTGGTGACATGCAACTATACGATTACGGAGATCTCTGTGTGAAAGCAGGCTGCTCCCACAACTCATTTCCTGAGCATTGAGGAGGACCAAATGGGACCGTCTGCCGCATAAATGCCAAGAGGGAGGAAGATTTTTCATTTAGATGAATTCTAGAATCGGAGGAATGCACGGCTGGGAAGGGGAAGTGGGAAAAGAAAGAATACTTTATTTTTTCAGTAACAGTGAAGCGAGTCAATTTCAATCTAGCAATTCAATGCGAAGGGGGTCAAAAGATATAAGCCACTGTAATCCAGAGCTCTCAGCTGCTTAAAACCTGCTCGAGTCTGCAAGGCCCAGATGAGACGCTAGTCCCAGCTAAGCGTGTGTCCATGGACTCTAAGACACACACAGGGCTTAAACGAACATCTGTCAATGCTACTCACTTACCTAATGCTTTCTTTGACATGCCGTCGAACAACACTCCTCCTTCATTTGTTATTGGTCTTAAAAATGTTACTTGCATCGAAAGCATCAATTAGTTTACCAGCGAAACACCTTTCCAGACAGACATTTTCTCTTCACATCTAAGGGTTTTCATGAAAAAGAGAGCTGCCATCCTGTTGAAAGGTGAAGAGTTGCTCCAGAGTCACAGCTGCCATTAGGAGTGATTCCTAATTTAAGGTGCGAGTTTGGATGTGAACTAGATTGAGCTGTAAGGGAGTTTGTTTTGTTGGAATGGAACAGTGGGTTATGACACTTTACATCAATCATAACATGCATTCTCCACGATTAATTACAAACCTTGAATGTGATCCACTGACCAACGGAAAAGTGCTTCAGACCGATTCTCTCGGAAATAGATATGTTTAATCTTTCTTCTAACTAGGAATGTCAAGGAAATAATTGCATTTCAGGGGTAAGGATGAACTAGCCTTTTCACTTTTAGGAGAGATTATTCCTCTTTTCAATTACCACAAAGAAAAAAACATTAGCACCTAGAAATTAAAACTTGTCAAGAATCAAATAATTCTTTATAATACTACAAGTTTAGGCTTACTAATTACTCCTCTACTTATATATGCAGAGATTTAATTTCAACAAAACAGAAGGGAAAAAAATGTGATTTCCAAAAATACTGTTGGGAGGGCTGTCAGGCCCATTCCTATTAAAGTATCTTCTGGATTAATATTAGCAAGGAAGATTAAAAATAAAGGGAAATGCCACTGGCACCGGTGTGGTAAAACAATTTGCAGATATGGTACTTTGAGACATTCAGTTCTGTGGCCAGCTTATCTAATAACTATACTTAATGTGAGGTTTTAAATACAGCCTATTCCCTGTAAAATGGGAAATATTCAAAACAAAAGTGCTTTCAATTTTAATAAATGTTGTGACAGGACAGTAGATTGACTTTACCAACAATGTCTTTAGCTAAAACTAGGTCTATGACCTGAACCATTTGCACACAAACTGAAACACACACGTATGTGAGTGTGTGTACATGCATGCTAACACCGGTGCCAAGTGTTCCCAGACCAGTGCAAATGCAACAAGGGCGATGGCTTTTGTGTAGTCACCAGAAGCACACAATGGCACCACAAGCTTGGTCATTAATCACATAGTCGCTTAGCTGTGTGCAAACATGGCGCAAGGGGCAGGGCTGCAATGAGAGTGGGCTGATCCCAGGACATGGACTCTCACCCCAGGAGGCCCAGTGGATCTGAATGAAGAGCTCCCACACATTCTGTTAGCAGGTCACTAATCAATTTATGTTGATAGCCCGGGATAGTACACAGCACAATGGAATTCATTTAGTATCGCTCACCTATTGTGGACCTGCCAAGACATCAGTGGGGTACGGGACAAATAAGTGACCCTTTTTTTCATTTTCTATTTACTTGAATAAACTCAAAATGAACAATGGGCTTCATGGAGAAAGCAGGAATTACACAACAATGTGGGTAGATTAATTGGAACTTTTGAGGCAGTGGGTGTTGCAGCCAAAAATATGTGCAAATTCAAATGCAAATCGTCATTATAAGCCAGATGGTCATGGTTTCGGGCAAATTCAGTTAGTCAGGCATAAGTAATGCTTCAAATTGTAGGCACGGCCAGTCTATTATTAGATAACATGTGAAAAGAGCAGAAATGGGATATTGAGGTGAGATCCATCCATCCATCACTACGAGTGATCATTTGGTTATATGTCCCTCGGGCTGAAGTAACACAACCTTGGCACTGGGTCAGACAGGATAGTGTATATAAGTCTGTGTGTATACGTGCACATGCAGAAGTGTGTGTGTGTGTGTGTGGGTGTGTGTGTGTGTGTGTGTGTGTGTTAATGTCCATCCCTGGCCCCTGAAGCCTAAAGGAGCTTGTACCTTCACTGTGGATCATTTTAATTACCCCGGTGATGACAGAGTGGAGCTGACAGGTGGAGGGAGGGAGGGAGGAAGGGATGAGCGGATGGGAGAGGGGGGCTGTGAGAAGCAGGTACATGACAGTGGGTGTAAAGTCAAAATCTCCCAAAGGCCTAACACAGGGAGACGCGGGTCCTTTTCTAGACATGTGTGCTCATCTACGTTTACCCAACAACTCTAAACTAAACAGTCCGTCTGTGACCAGGGGCACACGAACACATGGTGATAGCTGACTATGTTATGAACCTTGTCTTTGATGTCTATGAAATGAACTATTTCATTATTTCACTACTATATCATTGAAAGACAGCTTTTTAGCAACACTTTGTGATGACAATGACTAAAATGTAAGCTCCTACTTACGCAGACATATTCCAAGAAAGGGCATCACAGTTTCGAGAGAGATCCTGCACGGTGGCAGACAAAATTTGTGTTCAAAATTGAGACGTCAAGAGGACTGATCTGAAACGCGACGTTTTTATTCTCCCTAGACATTACAATGTGCTATCAGAAGAAATGTATTGATAATCCGTTCATTTAAAAAAAGTTGCCTATAGCGGCTTTAATGTGTGTTTGACAGAGAAGAGCATAGAAAGTGTAGTATCAGCATTGGATTGTCTGCCCAGTGAAATCGGTCCGTTCAGTTACCATTTTGAGCGTGCGTTTCACACTAATTGTAATTTGAATATAAAGTGGGTTACATATTGAAACCATTAGACCTAAGCCTTGAGAAGGTACATTTTCCTGATTGCCTCCGTGTGAGTGACTCGTCGAAACCTTCAATCGGACAGTCTTATCTAGCACCCTATTGTTTGAAACCCTACGGTACTGGTGACCCACTGTATGCCTCGCCGTCATCGACACAAGTAGGAGGAAGTCGAGTGTAGAATGTTGGCCAGCTCGTTTCTGCTACCTCATATGCACCCAGAATACTAAACACGGAAGGTTAGCAGTCATGGCCATTTCAAGATGAGAAAGGCAGCATTTCAATTCTTCCTCCACCTGCTCCATTGTTGTCCGCCTTTTCAGCGCACTGCTTGTTGGAACAGTACGACGGTCGTGCCGTCTCGGATTGAAATGCACAGAGGGAGCCGCAATATGACTAGAGACCACAATAGACAGAGAGAGAGAAAATGCATCCCAATTTAGGAGCACCGACCAACACATTGCCTCAGACTGCCATTCGGCAGGATAAATGGCTTCGATATTGATTTGAGTCTAGCAAGAGAATGAACTTCATTGGATGCCTTCCATTTGGAGACAGCAATTAGCAAATGCTATAACTGATAACCGGGGGCTGCCGAGGCAAGGAATGAGAAGTGGGGATGTGTGTCCGGTGAGTCAGAAGTACACTCTCTGTGTGAGGACTTCCTTGTGTCAAAAATATCAGGCGGCAAAGTACTCGTCTTTTATGTACTTTTTCTAGTGAAGGTCTTGTCAAATCCCACTATCTACCCCAGGGGACGGAAAAGCGGGACAGAAAAAGAGAGGAGTCTCTGTTGCTTTTACATACTGTGTATATATCCCATCTGACAATGTGAAAGAATGAGCTTCGGTACCTGCCAAGAGAATGTATTCCCTCTTAATGAGAAGGCTTCATCGAGGGACAAATGCAAGGGAAGATGCTTGTGGGGGTGAGAGAACGACAACAGATGTTACAGGATGAGAATAGACTGCCCAAATTAACCGAGAGAAGAGAAACAAATAAGTCGAGCAACTTCCAACCGTACAAACAGATAACAGGGGGGAGGGACACGAGCAAATGTGGCATTTTGGAAAAGGGTCGCAGCTCACAATTTTTTTTTAAAGAAAGGTGGGTTTCTCGATTAAAGCCACACTACGGTCCAGTTATCGTCCCCTTCAAGTCCGTGGAATTAGCAGTGAACATTCATTATTCTATCATTGCATTCTTTCCTTTGTCTCTTGATTTTGATTGCATGATGGTGTTATAAGCTAGAGGGGAGTGTGACCAAATGAAGGTGCTTATGTTCTAATTGTGCTAAGATAATGCACCTGACGAGGACATTTCGCAGTCTGGCCTCATTTCAGCCGATGAGCTTCATTTGCCTTAGGCTGCAGAATTGCAGTCAACCTGCATTGCTAAATGGTCGTCCAGTGCCAAGGACCATGCTGGGGCTGTATCACGCATCATAAACCCCCGTTATTAATTAACATCAGTCGCCCACAAATTTTATTGGGTGATGCCTTTTTAATTGACACTTGCTATGACGGATGCATTCAAAACAGGTAGCACCACCTAGGAGGAGTGAAAAAGACATTTTAAAGTCAATTCAAGTTTGGGGGGGGCAGTGCAGGGGGAGATGGCAATGCAGATGACTTGGTAGGAGCCAGGCCTAAAGGATCTTTGGCTCCGACTGATCCCCAGACTGCAGGGAGAACTGCCAGAGTGAGATAAAGGTTGAGAGGGACCATGGCACACTTCTCTGTAGTCCCGCACCAAAAACGCAGCACAGGCAAATGGCCAGGGTGAGGCCTGGAGCAGGACTAGCTTTCTCAAAGACTCGCCTTTCCAGAGAGGCCTTTTGATTCTTGCAAAACAAGCAACTTCCTCTTCATTATGTATACCGTTTTGTAGGAATGGCTAGGGTAAATTATGGAATCTGTTTTGGGGTTTTTATGAGGAGTTGATGAGGAGGTTGGGCCAAAACGAGAAGCCCCAGAAGGAGCATTGTGTCCTAATAGGAACAGGGGCTACTAGTGGTTCAGACCTGTGGATGAGAGGACCTAGCCAGGGCATCTAGGCCAACGAGCAGGAGACGTTGGAGAGAATCCAGGACGAAACCTTGCAGGTGTTTCCTTCAGGCCTACAGCTTCTTCACTTGTAGATTAGGTCACGTTGCTCTGGCAAAGCCCTTATCTCCAAGGCTGGCAAAATAACGGTAGCTAAAGTTAAACCTGCACACTGTTATCAAGATATGCTAATACATTAATCCGAGATGATAAGCGAAAGCCAGATCAAATGTGCCGCCATATTCACATTTTCTAAGACTTCAGGAATTTGTCATTTTGGATACATTTCAAAAGATTAGGGGATACAATGTGAATCCAACCAAAAATGTCCCCAAACCACATTGTAACTTGCCAATCTATCATTACAGGATTAGGAGCATGAGTTTGAATGTCCTGTGCCAACATTTCTAAAGGACTTGGCTTGTTGAGAAGATGGTGAATGTTGCACATTTCCAAACTTGTTTTGTCTTGTGCAGGGATCGCCTATCATTTGTTGAAACTCACTACTAGCTAGACAATTTATGAATTTAAAAATTAAAATGTCCTGCACTGCATCAGTGAAAGAGATATTCTTTTTTGTGCCTTACATGACTTTTGTATGTGCCACGCTATAACCTAAGGATTTCTTATCTATCTGGTATGTAGGATGGCAAATATACCCCACCAAATATATGCTGTAAGTAAGTAAGTATTATAGCCTGACTGCAGCTAAGCGGCTTGACATGCAATGTGAAATGCATGTAATGTTTTGTGGAATGGGTGAGTGGTATATCTAGGATGATGTTTTTAAGGAAATGTTAAGAATATTACCCTCCTGGCTAATAAAACATAAGCTAGTTAACTAAGGGTTTTCAAAAAATGTCCCTTTTTCATATAAAGATTTCATGCAAACTTTTTTGGGATTTTATCATGGCACATACTTCGACAACGATAGAAAGGTTTTGCTCTGTCAAATCAGACTATAACACCTGGTCTAGATATTCAATGTCTAAAGGAAGTGAAGCAGCCGTTTATATTGCCTTGCCATTGCCAAAGATAGTCACAGATTGTTGTGGCAAGCATTTAGGTCTATCAGTTTCTTCCCTGGGATGCATCAGATCCCTAGACAAGACGACAGCTGGAAATATTGCTCAGAAGAGTTGCCATGCATATACAACTTTAAATCCACGTCTGAGTCCCCACAACACTTTCAGTCATTCTTTTTTTAAAGACAGCATTTTGCGTAGCCCAGCTTTTTTATTAATCCAATTTGAATGCTATATTCTTTAGGCAGTCATGTATAAATTGTTGACAAGGACTAGGTGGGCATGACTTCTTTACTGTAAAATGGATAAATTCTTTCAAAACACATCCAGTAGAAATCAAACCACAGCTCCATCGACACTTTGCCTCTCGCTGCAGACACAGTCTAAATCTGGTAAATATATATGGTAATCTCTTCTAGTGCAATGACGTTATAACCAAGAGCAAAATTAATCAAAGCGGATCAATGGGTTTTGGTTTTCACATACTTTACAAAACATTTCAAATGTGTATCCCCATAATTAAACAAACAAACGTTTAATAGACCTGCAATCTCTTCCATATCGAGACAGAGAGTGACAGAGAGAGAGAGAGAGAGAGAGAGAGAGAGAGAGAGAGAAACAGAGACTGAGAGAGAGGGAGAGAGAGAGAGAGTGAGAGAGAGAAACAGAGACAGAGAGAGACATAGAGGGAGATGAACACAATGAAAAAAGAAAGAGAAGAAACCCAGAGGATCAGGGGCAGAGCCGCAGTTAGACTCAGTCCCTCTCACGCAGTCATTAACCTTTATCCAGCAGAGAACAGGCCAGGATTTAGTTCCTCAACTCCTTGGCTATTCTACTCACACTGACTTCATTAATAGTCCTTCCTTCAGACTAATTCCCATTTCAAATGCGCTCTTTGTGGAGCATAAATGCCTGCTTCTAATTAACAAAGACCTTCTATTGTGTTAGATTTTTTATGAAACGGCCAAGTGAGACAGCAAGGAAATAATTCCGTTCAGAAGTATTATACTATCCGGTATTAAAAGCAGCAGCTTTAGAAAAAGATGACAGTAGAACCAATTGATTTCCACATTGCATTCAAGAGTCACCAAAGGCTTTTTTGTTTTAGTTTGGCTTAATGAAACAAAAAAGTAGGGGTCTTAACTCTGGATCGTCATGGTTGTTTGTAATTAACTCTAGTTTTCAAAGGGGGGGGGGTAAACATACTGAAGACACAATTAACCTCTTTGTCCAGTAAAATTAACCTTGGCTGCCCTTTGTGCCTTAAACGTAGCAGGTTTCCAATCTAGGCACTAGACTGTATTCACATGGTAAGTAAAGCGGCTTTACAGTGAGTGGTGCCTTGATAACAGTAGCCTGTTATCTCCAAAACAACATCCCCCAGAAACCCTTAGGACTGTCCTCAGGGAGAGAATACCTGCTATACCAATAACAGCAAATTGCATATTTTTATTGGAGGTTCCTCGTTGAGTTGTATGGAGACTAGTGAAAACAACCATATATTGCAGCCTTTATCAAACACAGCTGAACGCTGAATGTGATCTTGAATATTACCAAGGCACGTCTTGGACATTGGTATTTTGCGGGCAAGGTGTATGGGTTGGAGAGGTGCACTTGAGTGAGGCCAAGGGGAACGATGCGGCAGGGCTTTGAGGCGAGAGACCATTTATCTTCAGGTGTTTACAATCAGCGGGGGTCTGTTCCGACAGGTGCTCCCCCTCCCTCACCCCGGCACACACGCCGTGCCCGGGTGCACTGTCAGCACACACACACACACACACATAAACACATATGCACAAACATAGATCATTTGCAAACATCGGCTAAAAGCACACGCTTCCTCAGGAGGTGCTGACTTCAGCCTTGTCTCTGTCCATTAAATCCCGATTTGGGAGGCTTAAATCCTTGAAAATGCGCGTGTTGACATTGAGGTTGCATACATTAATAGAGATTCAGCTACAGGGATTTCACTTCCTCCCTTTGCTAATCACTTGGTTGTAATTAAACAAGACAATTAATCTCCGACCAGAGGATCTCCCGCCCGCCTCATAATATTTAGGGGTCAGAGAGGCATGTAGCAGTGAGCGTGTTTATTTCTGCAGCAGTATGTTCAATGTCACGGCTCTCTGTCATTGTGCAGCCTACTTTAATGAAGTGGCAACACTGATTGGAGGCTTTGTACAGCGTGTGAAACATATCGACTTTGTTCCATAGAGCCCACGAACACACTGCCTTCTCTGCCAAGTTGAAGATAACTTTTTTGGTTTTTTTTTTTTTTTTTTTTTTTACATTTCAATCACTTTTCTGTTTAAAAAAATATTGCTTTTGTTGGGGACTGCTTTTTAAAATTACTAAGAAGACAGGCCTCTTTTCTTGTCAGTCCTGGAACAGGATGATGTGGTTTAACTCACACAATTAACACTATTCTGAAACCTATTGAATCCGTTCACCATAGGACCCTACGCTTCACAAAAGGCAAGCAATGAATAACTCACACTGTAGAAGTGTCCTCTATGAGGAGGTAGGTTAACCCGCACTTCAGAAAAAGAGAGAACATCCACCACCGGTTCTTCATTTCTAAAGTGATTGTGCGAACCTCTATTGCCATTCAGAGCTGTTAGCCCTAGTACCAGAGCAAATGGCAGGGTAAACGGGTAGAGTTTCTGAGAGGTAACTCTGACCTTAATTAACCTGCTTTATTGTCCTTTCCACATCACAGAAGAAATAATATCTAAATAGTTGAGGTAAGAAAGGTAAGAGCTAATATTGAAAGCAGTTACCGCTCCCTTTGCTCAAATATACTTTGCAGCAGGACTGCTCATTCACTGCAGTTGTTGAACGGTGTCAGAAACATGGGGAACGTGGCCTGACAAGGCCACCACTCTATGGGCCGGTGTCCCTGACGCAGAACAACGAGACCACAGGTAAAACGTATACCGCATTCGTACTGTGGCACTTGCAAACTCACCTAGCCCCTGCGCGAGACACAGAGCCGGTCTCGCCACGGGGATGTGTGGCCGCGGCATCGGTTTCCAATATACCGCCGGTGACCAAAGGAGAAAACAACGTGACCCGTGTTTCTGCCACTGGCTAATGAGCGGGGCCGTTTTGTGTGGCGGGCTCGGCAGGAGAGCAGCCAGAGACGGAGTGGAGCAGACAGAGGGAGTCTGCCATGGGGGCTGAGTCACCGCTCATACCCACCCACCCCCGCCTCCTCCTCCTCCTCCTATTTAGTGGGAGACAGAAACGGCAGAAAACAACGTGTACATTCTCACATCAGCAGATCATTGTTGGTCATCTGGGATCTGATGAGACTGATCTTTCGAGTTGCTGAGCGAACAACATGTCTCAAGGTCCGTGTTTGTGTGTGTGTGTGTCAGAGAGAGAGAGAGAAAGAAAGAGACAGAAGAGGGAGGAAGGGAAAAAGAGAGAGGGAGGTAGAGAAAGAGAAGCTTGCAGTGTTTATTTGTTTGTGCACTTGTGCCTGTGAGTGTATGTATATAGTTGAGATAATGTTTCTGACTGGATTGTTGCCCTGTTTAAACAACTGGGGGAGGCAAACGTCTTGAGTGAGTTAGGAGAGATAAAAAAAAACGAGATGGGAGCGTGAAAGGTAGACTTCAGTACACTATGGTAAGCTGAGAGGCAAGCATCCAGACAAACATTTCCCAATTACCCCTCCATGTGGGGTTTTCATTAAGTACCTCCGCATAAGAGTCTGACTGGCCGCTCTCACTCTCCGCAGCCGTCTGGAGCTAATCAAATACACAGGCCCATCTCAGAAGCCATCTCAGCCCACCATTATCATTCATTTGGATGGCCATCTCATCGGCACCGTGGTTAACGAACAATGTTAGGGCTAGAAATTCAATTTTCTCCAGTTAGCAATCGAGTCGGTGATCAATTGTAGCGTCTCAGAGTTGAGGGATTGTCAGAGAGGGCGCTCGCATTGTTCCATTATCGGAACGCTTAGATGAGCTCCTGAAACCCATTAATAAAGCTGTGGAACAGCAGCTGTGCATTATACAGTGGGCCAAGCTCTACTAAATCTGAGCCTGTCTGTCATTACCACAGAGGAAAGGGGCGGGGAACCAGCAAACTGCCAAAAGAAACTACTACTTTTGCAAAACTGAAAAAATAATAGACGTAGGTAGCTGCAATAGTACGGCAATAAAAATCCTCAAATGTCGAATGATTAAGTAACAGTAATATGAGTCAACCCCATGATTGTGGGCAAAAGCCCTCCAAAATTGCTTAATAAAATCAAAAAAAACTAAAGCATGTGATAAAAAAAAAAAAGCAATGTCTCTAAAAGCAGTTTGCTCAGGAGTACCGAACACCAGTGTTAGTCACGAGAACAATTTGATGAGGCTCCTGTTTATGGCTTCACAGGACGTGAAATTGCTGCGGTGCAAAAACGGACGCAATTTCCTCAATTTCCCAGGTGCTGACCTCTCCAGAGGAGGATAGATATAAACCAGCATGTGGACTTCTGTGAGTTTGTGCAAAGAACAGAGACTTGCGTATTACAGCCCTTTCTCTCCACACCGCATAAGCTGCAGTGTCTGCCTGCAGTGGGGTTCTATTGAGACAAAGTGCCTGCCAGGAGAGCTAAAGACTAATAGTGTACTGCCATTTCAGCTTAATATTGTTATACCTGGCCACGGGATAGCTTGGTCTACACTTAAGGAGTCCTTCTACACTGAATGTGTTGCACTCATACATGGTTCCTTTCTACTCCATACAAAACTGAACAAACGGTAACATGAGACATGAAGACAGAAAAAATATATCTGCACGATGAGAACTCTAAGAGAAACGTAGTGTCAGGGCAGTGCACCATTTTCTTTGATCACATACAGTACAAAAGAAGACCATGTCCTGGTTTTTCTTTTGCTCCTGATGAGAGTGTTGCATGATGCTACCACATTGGAGAATATGAGATCTTACTAATCAATGCTAATAGGTAGCTTATTTCCAAGACAGAAAAGAACAAGGAAAAACAATATATATATATATATATATATATATATATATATATAGCGAGGGAGAAAAGAAAAAAGCATCCAGGGTCAAATTTGATTTAGAGATAGAAGGATGAGTAGCAGGAAGGATGAACACTAGGGACCCTTCATGTTTTCCACAGTGAATCAGTGTTCCTTCAGAAGCCTCTTGTCCCCAGCCTGATGCCTCTTCTCCATCTCTCTTTCTCCCTCCTTCCCATGTCACTCAGAGACCGTCCTAAAGGGGGGTGGGCAAATATGAAAGCGCTTATTTGTTGGCCATTGTGCAGTGAACGGGCTCTGACCATGTGGCTGCTGGAGTTCCTCCCCAGCTTCCCCACATACCTCTAGTTGTTGGCCGTGGTAGCTTAGTTACAGCACAAGGCAGGCAACATGCGCGGATGGGTGTACTGTAGAAACAGGCTCGTGTATTGAGGAGAGAGAGAAAACACGGAGACGGCCAAACGACAGGGGATTGTTGGCCAATGCACACATGTCACAGTAGGAAAGAACCAAAACAAGCGCTGTTATATTAGCCAGATTTTTTTTAAAGTAAGCTTTAAATAGGGCCTTATTATTTCCACATCGAGAAAACACGGACGGAATCATGGAAAGCAGGCACTAAAAACAGAGTATACACACAAATTTGGAAATCGATTTGATTGACATTTTTTATCAAAAGTACCGAAGTTCAAATACCATGAAATGCACTCAGCAGCAAATTGAAAACAAAGCCTGTTTTTGCTCAGAGACGTATCCTGCTGAATAATCATCTCTTGATTTGTATGAACAAATACTAACCCACCTCAGTGGTGAAGTTTTTTTTCAGGTAGTGCATTTAATTAGATCGAACATACAACCGATCTTATGGGGCTCCAAATAACTTCTTCTCTTTATTTTTTATTGTTTAGAAACACTTATCACATCACAAGGTCAAATGTTTAAATATATATATGATAGGTATACAAAAAAATTTCACACTGATGAAACGGCATTTGAACAATATTGTCAAGAAAGAAAACACAAGTTGGAAAATGCGCAATGAGATCTTGAAAAAAACATCACCATATGCAGAAGAGATTTGTAACAACAAACAAAGGCACCATGCCAAAAGGATATGCTTTACATCAGATACTGTGTGCGAGTGTGTCTGTAAAAGAAAGAGCGCTATAAATGTTATAAACTGTTGCCAAATAGCATATGGTTATCAGTTCAAGCTAGCTTCCCGTTCATTGTGCCAGCTCTAGCGCTGCCCCGTTTACTTCCAACCATTTCCCCAACTTTGCTGTTCTTTTCGGTGGGTCCCAACACATGAAAGGGAGGTAGCCATTAATGCGAGTAGCAGATGTGGCGTGGCATCCTTTGCCATCATCTCCTCCTCTTTTTCTCCTGTAGTTTACACAGTGCACTACAGACAACACGTCACGTCAGGAAGATAGAGGGAGAATAACTCATTAGAGAGACAGAGACAGAGACAGAGACAGAGGGCGAGCAAAGGAGGCGGGTGCCAGTGAGGTTATTAATGGGGGCTGTAGAGAGACTCTCCTGGGACAGTGGCGTCCCCTCTCCCACTCTGTTGGACATAGACTAAGACCCCCTTCCAAGACGCTGTGAACCCTGATTATCCCAGTGGGCTTAATCCTCAGAGGCCAGCGCTCCCCGATGGCTTCCCCCAAAAAAAGACTCACTCCAGTGGGCAGAGAATCCCCAACACTGTGCCCCTAAACTGTGAAAACACTCCCACAAAAGGAGACCCCGAAGAGAAAAGAGACCCCAAATCCACCCTTTTCCCCCATGCCTTTCTACACCCCCACACTCCCCTCCGTCACACTTGGGGAAGCAAAGGAGCGCAGCCATGTCCCAGGAATCCAGCTCAATATCCTGGGATTAGCTGTGGCCCCTCTCTGCGGCCCTCTTTCCCTGCCCGCTCAACCTAATTCAAAGTAAGACTCGTCTGGCCAGGCCCATTGTGAGGGCCCCATCGCACAGGAGAAACAATCAAATATACTAAACTTTAATCCCTTTTGAGCTCATCTCTGAGTCGCCCCTGCCTGCACTCAAATCACAGAGAGAGGGCTTAAGGCTTCCTCCAAAACAACAGGAAACACACACCCTGCCTCCAGTAGATGGATACCTGTAAACATACAAATATACTTTGTGACCTCTGTATTATTTAGAAGATTAAGGAGAAAGGCGAATGTCGAAAATCGAAAATATGTATTCTGTAAATTGGTCAAATAAAAAAAAATGTGGGGCGTAGCACAGCATTTGTTTGATTCACTAGCAAGCACAGGTTACTTACAGCCTACGGAATTACACAACATGGTTCACCATGTCAAATGGGAAGAAACAGTTTGCAGTAAGTCATTGGCAAGAAAAGTTTTAACACTGCTCTAGCTTCGGGTTGTGAGAGACACAAGATCTCTTTGCTCTGAGCCAACAGGCTTGGAGGAGGGCTTCTGAATGGCCAGGATGTGGACCCAGCTGTAAAAATACCAGTGCACTGGGATTGCCACCCATGCAGTGTGCATTGTCTGCGTGTCTGTGAAAGACGGATTCTGTTGCTAGCATCCCTATATCCTCCACTGGACAACGGCGACATGTTCATTCGCGGGCTGTCATAGACATGACTCAGGTAAGAGCTGGATATAATCAACACTTCCGCTGAAAAACAGTCACGACCAACACACAAAGTTCCCTTGGAGAAAACGCCTTTTAAAAAGGATAAAACTCAAAGAAAAAGACACTCCAAACCACTGGGACACCAAAGAGCAGATGGGGTCTCTCTACTAAAATCTCATTATTTTTCATGGTCTGTAACATTGTGTTCTGCCAGTAACACTGCTTGCTAGCCCCGTTAGGATAGCGACTTCACGGTATATCAAATTAGACACAGTACTTGAGACACAAAGATGAGCAAAAATAAATCGCTGGGGCCTTCATAAGAGACACATTGTCAACTTGTCAGTGCAATCGAGATCCTCTTCTCCCCCTTTTAATTGTGTTCAAACCCACCGGGCTGTAATAATACATAAAAGGTTTACGCAGAGGTGTTTGTTTGTCAGTGATTTGTCCCTGTGTGAGCTGCACGACCTCACCTGTTCTGCTATGCGGAAGTTACACCAGGATAGACTGTGAGACTGCTGTGACCTCACCTGCGCTTTCATTTGATAACAGACCGATCAGAATGAGGTATTTCGTAGCTTACAGCACAGCCTGTCATGGTGGGGTTTTCCACAATACAGGCCAGCAGGAAATCTCTGTTTAATGTGGCACCCGTAAATTCTGTTTACACAAATTGGCTTTTCCTGTTTTGCTAGTCAATCTCCTTCCTGTTACACTGGCTATTGCGATGCTGTGTGGAATTAACTTAAGATAGCAACACAAAAAAACAACAACGTGGTAATTCACATTCGTCTAGAGTTATATCCGTAAACGTGGGGAAAAAAGAAAAGTGCTGTGTAACTAGATGAATTAAATAAAAAAATATAAACAGAAAGAGGCCCGGGTCTCTGAAGTCCGCCAGAACCACTTTCAGAGTGGATTTTTGTACAGTGGCACATATGTAAATCTGGCCATTGGGAATAAACTCTGGCTCCGCTGCTTCCTATTATGATGATCCAGTTTGAGGCACTGGAGGGGGAAATTGGGTTTAGTCCGATAGAGGAGCTGCGTTAACATATGGCCTGGAGGAGATGGGGAAGGAGCCACCCTACTCTCCTGGGTAGAGAGACAACCGTTGCCCAGGCTATGGAATAGGCCTAAAGCCTCCAAAGAGATGGGGAAAGTCGCGTCCAGTGGATCACACCATTACGATATTCAAGTAGTCCACTGGGTTGGAGGTGGTGGGATTGGAGAAATGGGGGATTTGAAGCATGGAATTTAGAGACACTGGGGGGGACCAAACACTTCAACTGAACAGTGTCCCTTTATTTTCACCCCTCTCCCCCCCCCATCACCACAACCACCTCTTTAATGAAAGCAAGAGGCCGACTTTTTCCTCCTCTACCTTTCCTGATGGATGCCCGTCCTTGGAGGCCTTTATCTGGTGAACTCTGCTTTAATGGCTGCTAAAGGCAGGCTGTCAGCTCCCCCTGACCTGAATCTGCGGTCTTACTGAGGGCCTGCAACAGGGGCGGAGAAGAGGTAGAGGAGGGCAAACAGATAGAAGGAGAGAGAGAGAGAGAGAGAGGAGAGGAGAGATAGAGAGACAATCCTTCACGGTGAATGTCTGAACCTTCCCCTCGGGCAGGGAGTTTTAGTGAAGCCTGGCACCCAGCGATAGGCAGTATTCAGTCCCACACGCTTTTCATTTCCTCTGCTTGATTCATTACTACGCCACCTTGACATATTGGCAAGAGCCTCCCTGCCAGTGATGCAGCCCTGCAATACTGGGAATGTGGAAAAAAAGAAGGCTCTCTTTTTTAGCGGCATACAATGTGTTTTCAAGGCCACGATGAGGAAATTCTGATGAGTTTTCAACCAAAGAGCTTGACAAATGCATGTGATTCGGGAGTCTATGCAGGCAGAGCTAAGCCCATGAATTTGACCTCTCTTTATAATGATTCATGATATGTTGTACTTCAAAATTGTATTTCTGTCATCTAGTACCCAACCCAGGTAAGGAGAACAGTTGGTGACATTTTGAATTTGATATCATGCTTACCAAGAAAGCAAAATAAGTTGTACGATGTTCCATTACAATGAAAAACAAATAGAATATTGTGTAAATGTAATAATCTGATGAACTGTGAAATAGGTTGAATTAAAATAGTATTAATTACAGACTTTTGATATAACCCTACTTTCCACATGGAAGTCTGAGATTCAGATAAGTGATTTTTGTTTTTGTTTTTGTATCAGCCAGTAAATGGATTGCAGCTGGATTCTGATGCACAAGCATATTGCTGTAAAAAACTGCACCCTATTCCCGTCACAGACAGGGGTAATGACCATGGGCTACATCATAACCTTAAGGCTTCTGCACAATGTGTAAAGTTTAATATTTAAATAACAAATTATTGCATAGCATCTCAGTTAAATAAATAAAAAAATATATAGCAAAAAAAACTTCATAATCTTTTTCCATCCTCCCTCCTGCCTCTGATCTGTGAGGTCAGGGTGTCACTATGATGTGGTGGATGAGGGCCTGTGGCACCTGTAACAGCCCTGCTGCAAAGATCAAAAGTGGACGTCTTATGTATGGTTACATACAGGCTACATTAGGGAAGGCAGTCACCCCACCAGCCTCTGTTCAAACCACACACTCAACTCGTGTTCCGCTCAGAAACCCGTGTGAAGCCCAAAAAAAAGCAAAACAACCTTGCCCCATCTTGCAATCTGAAGATGAGAACCCCAAAAAAAAACAAGACCCTCTTACTGAAAGGGCATGTGAGACATTCGTGGCCTCTCTCTTTTGAGCCTTTCAAATGTTGGGCCGTGTGAAGCAGAGCATTTAACATCACATATGCAGGTGCTTTTATGGGCCCTCATCCATTACGTCTGATTTACATTCCCTTGTAACCACAGCCACTGTGGAGATGTCTGACCCCCCCCCCACCCCCCCACCCCCACCTCCACACACCCCCAACAGCCATTACATGTGTAGCAAGGACGTTAAAGCAGACTGAAGTCAAAGTATTACAATTTTAAAATGTGCCGTGGAGATTGTCATTACCGCACGGAAGTGCTTTTAAAGTCCTCCTCTAAAACAGCACAACGGTGTACTTGTCCAGAAGCTGTGTCGAGCCGCACAGAGCTCCATCCCAAAACTCCTCCAGGTCTTACAGTGGCACTCAGGCCCCTGCAACAGGCTCTCTGTAAACACCGCCAGCCTGTTTGTGGTCCTCAAAATGACTGCTGTGTCGGTAATGTTTCCGGCCTGACTGAGGTGCATTTAGGTGCCGGTTTACTTATGAGAAACGCTGGGGAGTACGCATTTCAGTGAGAAGAGTGTGGGTGGGAAGGCTTTAAAATAGCAAAATGAAGCACTTCCAGTATCACCGAGGGATTATATGTCAGACTCCAGCTCTGAGATATCCTTATTGATTTCCCAGTCTCTCTCCAGTTTCTCACTCCCTGGAAAAATAACTTAATTATTGTTCTGACTGACTCATCGCAGACCAGAGAAATAAGTATTTCGCATAAGGTGGACTAAAACAAATTTGTATGACAGCCCATCTGAAATGATACAGTATCAAGGTAATAATTCTGGAAAATATACCGGCTGCCAGTTTACATATTCATAATTCATAATATCCATTATGTCTACATTGTCTAGAACACTGATGATGGGCCATGTCAAAGAATGAATGCATTTGGAACAACAGCTTCTCTGGTAAAATAGACCCTGTCAGTCAAGCCTAGCTTCAGAAATTGGAAACCAATATTCCTGCATGTTTTATTGCGTGTGGTAAACAGTTGTGCTGGCTTTCCATTTTAAACCGAAGAAAATGTCTTCAGAACAATTAACCTAAGCCATACTGGTAATGTATCTGAAAGAGTACGGAAGTTCAACTTTTTGGGGAAAAATATATGTTCCTACTTACCAATAGTCAGACGATTGGACGAGAGGATTGGACGTCCAATAATGAGTAATTTAGGTAAGTAGGTAGGTAGGTAGATGTAGGCTAGCTTAGCAACAATGGCGGAAAGCCAACAGGCTCTGTTCAGCAAAACGTTAGCCTTTAATAAAATCTACAAGATATAGTGAATTGTACATATATGCCAAATCCTACTGGAAAATAAATAATCAGCTGATTAGCTGCAGGATACAAATGTTTAGGGATTGTAAACTCGACCAGTATGATTAATGGATGCATGTTTTTAATAGCCTATATTTTATGAACATTTAGCTATTATGAGGGTTAATAATATTCTAATAGAAGTGAGTTCCTCAGGATTGTTGATGGGATGAACTTCTTAGTTTGACCCTACAGTATATCTAGTTTGAGGCCCATCCAAAAAGTCAGTGTCAAGGGTAGGAGGCCACGTAGAGAGAGAAATAAAATCAAGCAGTATAAAAGTAATGAAATTATAATAAAAAAATATGTGTTTAAATAAAAAAGGAAACATTATTTGTCGACTGTTCCTGAGCAAGGAGTCCTTCCTTACCTGAGTGACTCAAAAGCATTGGGTGCTCAACCATTCAGATAATTATGGCATTGCTATTTAAATATCTAAAATGAACAGGTTCAACAGGTGCCACATTTTCATTTAGGAACAATGTAATGGCCTTATTGCTCTCCATTCTGCAAAATGTTTGCTCTTTTGAAATGTTCCATTCAATAAATGATGGGAGCTGGAGAGAAAGAGAGAGTTAAGGAAGTATGCTCTCTATCTGCCAATTAAGGCTGATGTTGGATAAAGTCAGATAAAAGGATCAAATTGCACGTCAGAGGATAACCTAGTTATCTTAATATAACCATAAAGCCAAGGAACTAATATGTTGGCCTACATTAGTTTTTTACTTTCACTGTACAATAAAACTAGTGTTGCCACAATATCACCACCAACTTGCGATTAGAAAAATGATGGGGTTTTTTGAATTCTATAAAAATTGGACAGAATTGACTAGCTCAAGGTTTCTCCATCACACACAAAAAAAGAGCAGGCACTGAAGTCAACAGTGTTATAAACACCGCTCAGAAAAATGTGCCATTCTCTACCATCTCAACCTCTCCTACTGGTGTGAAGCTCAGTAAAAGTTCTGCCTTCTGGAGTGCCACTGTTTCAGTTGCACTCTGTCTTTGGTGTGAGCTCATCCTCTTCTTAATCCCTTGAAAATGCACAGAGTTGAAATTTATTCTGCACCACGGGTCATCTGCAAACACAGGTTCCAGGTTGTGTCAACGTTTCACAGCCACATTAACCTTTGGTTCAATAAGGCCACACTATTTCCACTCAAATGAGTTTGAGTTATTACAAGGCACTGTCTCTCAAATAGAGACAGTCACAGCTGATATAAGAGATCTTGTAACAGGCAGCAGGGTCCGTAATGAAAACCTCTCTGAGCTACATCAGTCAGGCAGGTCAATAAGGCTTGTCTCAAGCCATTACCCAATAAGAGCACAATGTGTCCGGGTTCGAGGTGCTCGACTGAGACTTATCCCCTGGCCTGAGGATACGCAGCATGGAAAAGCGGGATAAATGGGATTTCTGTGAGCAAGCCTTCGGCGAATACGAACGGATATTAAAATTAAAATTTTACTCTGTACAAGTAAAAGCGAGGTGACACTATGAAAAGAGACACTTCACACTGCAAAGATCCTTGCCGTCTTTCGAAAGAGGCCCCCAGCCAAAATAAATAATCCTTCTATTATTGTATATTTATTAAATGAAATAAGCGAGGGAGAGGAGGTTACAACGAGAATGCATTTCTTCCAGCAGAATCACTCAGAATCCACCTAAGCCTTTGATTAGCAGAGCTAGAGATAACGAGAGAGAGAAAGGGTGATAGAAAGAGAGAAAGGCAGAGAGAGAGAGAGAGAGAGAGAGAGAGAGAGAGAGAGAGGCTGAAAAAAAGAGACAAAAAGAAGGAGGCAGTTTTTACAAAGCATATAAATCCTACACAAACAAAACACCTTCTGTGAATTCTCTCACAATAAAACAATGGTAACTTCTGAGTTTTTCTCCGAAGGATCAAAGGAGAGGCCCTGGAACGTAGAGCCAAGAAGTTTCGGATTAAAGTACAGCAGAGGGCTACAATTCCTGAGGGAGGACTTATACACGGAGGGAGCTTCCTAAAACACAGCATAACAAAGTAGTCAGCAGAAACAGGTCAGACCTACAGTATGCTATCCACAAAAAGAACACAAACACACTCAATGGGACTGTCTGAATTAGTAGTGGAGGCTCTAGAAATGATCTGCAATAAAGCTACAATAATAGTGAACAATAGTTGAACAATAATTAAGCCTTAATAAAACTCATTTAAGAAAGAGGAAATTGAACATGTGAAGCCACAGGGAAAAAAAGGAAGCTATACTGTGAAAACAAATCAATTTGGTGTTAAAACAAGATTGTCTTTGCATGTAAACAACAACTGCACTTTTCCTGGGCAGAAATAAGAGACTCAACACTTTTTAAATAGCCCATCAAAAGAGAAACAGAGTAGTCTACATAGCTTTCATTTTCTCCAGCACATCAAAAGGGTTGAGATTAAGGGACATTTCTGCAAGACCATTTTGTTTCAATAGACTCTGAGGAGAGAGAAAGAGGGTGAGAGAGAGAGAGAGAGAGAGAGAGAAGGAAAGAAAGAACCATAAAAGACAACCACATTGTAAATGTACAAATGCAGCCATAAAAGATGACGGCAAACTAATACTTTTAAATGAAAATGAATGCAAATACATGCACATTTCCCCAAACATTTCGGTCTTTAAAGAGGTGCTAACAGACAACAGCAAGCTGTTTAGGATTCACAAAACATGTATTTAATTCACTAGGCATAAACCTTTCGAGACAAGCTGTCTGGTTCTCCCATTTGAGCGCTGCTGGTAGGGTCTAGTATTTGTCAGGGCTGTATTGGACATGATATATGCTCCGGGACAGACTTCGTTCCTGTTTTACTGTTCTCCTGGTTCACTGGGGCCTTCGCCTATCAGACGGGTAACATGAGCATCACCCACGGAACACACAGCTCCCACTGCTTCGACTGCAAGGTCCACATCCAAAAAAAATGACGGCCAGATTGTGACAGAGGAATATCCCAACACACAGAGCACGCTAAACAAGCACACAGACAAGAACAACCAGCAAAAGTAATGCCAACTGAAAAAAGGTACGATCACTGATTCGTTTAAAAAAGTAAAACAAAAAAAAAGCTATATATTTTCGCTAGAAAATTCGAGTGTGTATTGCTTTCACAGTTTCCCATTGGCTGGGCCAGGTTAATAATGGTCCTAATGCAGAGACATAGGAGCAGGTCATGGTCCTGCCACTCTATCTGTTGAAGGGCTGTGGCAGTAATCACGGTTATTGACTAAGTGGAGCTTCAATTGGGCTTAATGGGAAGACACTGACAGATCCTACGATTCTTCTGCTCGCCATCCCCTCGCGTCCTTGTGCAGGGGCCGGACATGGACTCGCCCTATCTCTTTCACTGCCCATCTTATTCCCATCCATTGGTGCGGGCAGACCACAGCTGTCCATGGAGGGTGAGTGACAGGGCGCGGCGGAGGCAGGCGCTGGAGCGCTCAGTGTGGATGAGCTTCTTTAAAAGCTACCAGGTTCTTTTCTTTAAGCCCAAGCTCTGTAAAAGCCCATCCACACCCTCCTTTAGTACCCCTCCTCCCCTGGGCCAAATCCCCCCCTCTATCCACCACCTCAGCCAGGCTCCACAGACCCACCGGCCCCTCCATACAGGCTCCTCCGAGGAACAGGGAAGCTTTTCACAAAATCCCCCAGAGGAAAGTGGTCAATGCAAAGGGTTAAGAGACAGTGCTGCTCATCCCGCTCTCGTAGATTTAGTTGAGAAACACAACGCTCTAACCATATGGTTACAGGGACAAAGGGATGGGAACCTAAATACCAAGCTTAACTCTGAGAAGCAACGCTTTACAAAGACCAACAAAATACCTAGTCACTGTCTGTTTGCGTTCAGCGAAACACAAATACAACTCAAGAGTACCTTGAGAAAATAAACAAAGTGTTTGACCCCGTGAGTTGAGCAGATCCGTGCCATCTGTTTCCCTGAGTCAAAACCCCAGCCAGTGTTTCACAATCTGCTGAGGGTTGTGGATGATTGTTACAGTTTAAATAAGAGACAGTCAAAAAGGACACCACAGATTGTTATCCTTCGCTAGTTTCAACATGTCCATGTGGCATCGCTACGGATGGTGGTCATTTTAGCTGGCCTTATCACGGAAGCCTACAGTGGAAGAACATTAGATCAATAGAAACTCAAGCAGATAGATTAATATGGGTCTCTGTAACTTTAGATCAACATTCCTTTTTGTTTGTTTACAGTTTCGATGTGTTTATAATACGAGAACAGGGTACGCCATTTATTCTCAACGGCAACATATCAGTACCCAGATTCTTTATCATTTACATTTATGATCAAGACCTAGGTCTATAGGAGATCAAACCAATTGTACATGGATCACATCCATTTAACTGGATTCTAGTTATATCAACCTGTGTTTTCCACTGCAAGAAAGACCAGCGGCATCGTAGACCACCAAGTGCGATAAGAACTCTGGCACCAAAATGCGGGGCCTTGGGTAAAGAAGTGGAGGGATTGTGTAAAACCACCATGGACATATATGGTGAGCGTCATGGTGATGGGAGGCCTTACGCCCTGGTACTTCCTGAATAATCTTTCAACGCCAAAGGCAGGAAAGCAAGAAGAGGGGTAATCTCCAGTGGCCAGACCCCCATCTGGACCGACAGCAGCTTAGTTCCACACAGTTCAAAACCCTGCACCCCCCGCCTACCCCCCAACCAAAAGAAAAAGTTAGCCCTTCACTTCACGCTCCATCAGAGGCCTGAAATCCGGCCATTCATGCCAGCTAATGAAACGGGCTCCCAACCCCGCCACGCTACCTTCGGCCCGTGACTAAGGCAGGTTCATTATGAGGAGGATGGAGGCGCCCCAATGTCAAGCCCTGCCACGCACAAAAGAAGGCTGGAGCCAGATATGGCAAGGCAGCAATTTCCCTCCATTTCATTCGAGGGCCAATGGCCAAGGGGACGCACAGCCCAGGTATTTGAGCCACTCAGCCTCCCAGTCTTCGACCAGAAGACACACAGGCTTCAGGGGCCAGGGATGGACATTAACACACACACACACACACACACACACACACGCACACACACACACACACCTCTCTGCCTTCACACCCAGATGCATTAAGGCCACATAGAACAGGAGAAGGCTGACCAGCCAACAGAGAAGCTGCCAATTAGTGCTGAATACTGTCCATTTAACGCCCACATGAAAGATGGTCCGCTTAATGGCACAGTTAGTTGATATGCATATTATAATGTAATTCGATTAGGTCCTAAAGATAGATATCTTAGTTGGATGTTGTATTGACTGCATTGGCAGGTTAGTCCAATAAATGTTGGGAAGGATTGGCAGTTTCTGAAGGAGAAGTATTGACCATTTGGAACGGTTAATTGATCAGTTGATTGTATGGCCAACTGTTCTAATTGGATGATCAGCAGGAGGATTGGTAGAAAACTGGAGGAGCTTGGCTTATGCCCAGTTTATGTCTGAGGTTTCATCAGAATGGTCGATTAATGGCAAAAAATATAAGAACCTCAGATCTGTTGTAAATTATCAGAAAATGTGATACTGACAATAAAGGGGAAAGCCTCCATCTTCATCATAATTACTTTTTTTTTTAATAGTGTTTTTAGAGAAATTTTAAATAAATTTTTTCCAATGTATTAATGTGTTCCAGTGCTGTGTTTTTTATGTCCGTACTTTAAATAAATGTTGACAGCCACAGTCCGGGGTGTAATAGCTAAAGCAATTTGGTATCAACCTAATTTGCTTCTCATTAAAACTTTATGAGTGCGGTCTGTTAGAATTAATATAAATGTTGTATACAGAGCTAGGGCACGGTGAGTTTGGCCAACCAACTAGAAATAAAGTGCTCCAGCTCCTTTCTATTATTTTGTTGTTGTCTACCAGGGTGCTAGTGATTGTGGTGCTTTTACTTCCCAATTAAATGCAAAACCATTTGCCAAAACAAGTATCGGACGGAGTTCTAACTTAAACAGGGCAAAGCCAGGTTTGTATAGAGCACTATATACATTGATGTATTTTTGCTGATTAATGTTGAAATATTCCTTTGACAAGACATACTCTAAAGTAAAGCTTTAATTTAGTTTTTTCCCATTATTTACCAAAGCTGAGGGGGGGAAATACTGGAAATGCAAAACAATTCACAGGAAAATAAATGGGTAGCACATGAGGGTGGCTAGTAATTTCTTCCCGCTATAGCGTGTCTTGAGGGCAAAGTGAAAACGAGTTGTGGAGAATTAACCTATTTTTTTCCTCTCCACAACATTTTTTTCTTTCTTCCAGTTGTCCAGGCTTGTATTACACACCACCTAATGGCACTAAACTGGCCATTGCTCCCTAGAGGCAAACTCCGCCAGCCAAGGGCTTGATACAAATTTTTCACGACACCCCTCTCAACCCTCAAAGAAGCATCTAGATGATATCACTGATATTAAGTTTCAGAGTAGTCATCGCTCACAGTCCAAGAGGATGGGGGTGGAGGCGGACCGAGGAGAGGGCAACTAGGCTGATAAGAATCTTTTTGTCTCAGAGTGATGACCTGCACCACTGGGTCAACATCCAAGGGAGCGAGCTGCTGTGAGACATTTTTCACCCCCAGGAAGGCGCTGATACATAGGAGTGTGGTGTGTCGGGGCGATTGGGTTACTGTGAATGGGGAGGGCTGGGGTTGACTGTTTGTCTGGATGCCTGGAGGCTTTTGTAAGGCAATGGTCAGGCCAACAGCTCTCCTTTTTCTCCCAGCGGTCCCTGGTCTGCATCACAGGCGTGTCACACCTGCCCCCTTTCACACCTGACTCAAAGGCTGCAGAGGGCTGGTGTCAATCAAAACCTCCATCTTCACACGCTACACAGCTCACACTAGTACAGGGGGAAATTGTTGAACAATTGTGCTGAAAAGCCTGGTAGTGGCGCTGACCTGACAGCTAGAGAGCGTACTGGTTTGAAAGGAAAATATTACGTGCCCCAAACCACTGTAAAGTCCAAAAGTCAGAATTGGTTCTAAGGGACGACTGAAGACACGTGCATAAATTGGAGATGCCAACAGCAAACAAAAAGATAGACGCCGCAAGTTTAAACCTCTCTTACGTATCTTTGAAGGTCATTGTAAAAGGAGCAGTTCTTTGCAATGCTTGTTATTTGTATGGTGGCACTTAGTCTTTTTTTTATCCAAGATATTTTTTAAATTTGTGTTAGAAAGCACAGGAACAGCATTCACTCTTCTATTTCTCTGAAGTAGAAGGATACTTTGCTAATGAAATAAAAGCCTCAACATTCACGCAAGCCTTGAAACTCCTCAAACGTCTTGACGACCTACAAAAAAAAACAAAAAAATCTAGCGAAAGGTGTAATGCGAAACATCCGTAAAACTCTGTCTCAAATGACTGCAGAAGCATTGCAGTGCTATTTTGACAGGTGCTTTCATTGGGTTAGTGAGCTTCTCCTCATCTATAAAACACACAGGTTACTTTGAGAGGTAGCTGTAAACTGCTAGTCTGCTCCTTTATTAATGTCTGGGGAGTGGAGCTATTAGGTATTCATCTTCTGCCTCCTGGCCTCTTCTTGTGGCCCTGACTGAGAAGAGACAACCTCATGGTCATAAATGATTAAATGAATGTGTTAAATCTCCTGTCGCTCCATCACTACCAACTAAAGAAGACGTTTATTCATTCAAACAAAGTAAAAGATTTTTGCTTTTTTATGTGATGTACTGTAGGTATTACATCTATTTAATTACATTTGTTGATCTGGCATTGCCAACTTTTTTGTGCCTATTGATAGTTAGTCTAAGTGGATATCAAGTTGTATAAAACATGTTTTTGAAAAACATAGCCATTGAGAGCTAGCACCAAATAGAAGATTGAAAATATTTCCTTAATGTAATGACAATGCAATCAAATGGCAAGTGGTGTGAGTCATCTGTAACCACTAATTAAAATCAGTGAATCATCCTGATTAAACTCAGGACTGACCCTAATCTGTGTTTGTGAACAAATTGTAGTGCTGTTTTAAGAACCTGTGTGTGTGAGTGCTAAGTCAAATATTTCCAGGAGCCACTGGATGACCAATATACAGAGGAAAAATATTTTGTTAACTTGTCAATCAGGCATGCAGACAAGAGCACTTGTTTTGCCACATGATCTTATTTATAGCACCCAAACAATTGAATACTGCACAGTGTTTACAAATGCACTGCATGAAGAGATTCAGTTTGTGGATTTGGAAAGATTCAAAAACTACCCCACCTAAGCTCTCTGAAAAACAAAATATCCTAAATCTGTAAAAACAAATACCCTAATGATCGTTTTTGAGGCCTTGCACATCACAGCACGTGAATTAACAAGCCATAAATACTCAACCATTCATTCAAAATTCTAGGGAAGGTTTTCATGTTCCACCACATGCAGACCAGAGGCTTTTAGCTGAGCTGAAACATCAATTAGCTGTGTGGTTTGTGCTCATATCAGCATTGTTTGTTGCTAGGCGACCATAAAAAAGAAGAAGCTGTGTGTCAAAGTGCCAAAACGGTAAAAGATTGTTATTTGATTATTTAAGCTGAGCCACTATAGGAAATCTATTGCAAGCTCGGCTTCGTTGAGCTAAAAGGAAAATATTTTTCAACATGAGGCACAATGAAAAACTATGCAACGCTCTTAGTGATTCAGAAAACAAAAACAAAAATGAAGTTATTATAGAAAACCCAAAGAAACCAAAAAACATGCCAAGAGCAATGGGCACCTACTTTGGACAGGATTGGCCCTAATCTTAATATTTGCTACAAAAGGGGCAATTACACGATCACTCTGGTAAACTATTATTGGGATATGATCATAACAAAATTCTATACACTACTGTATATAAATAAATAATAACCTAGTCATAGTTAGGAGCTAACGATCATTTTAAAATCACAGCGTATACTACCGAGTTTACATTTTGAATGATGAATGAATATTAAAGTGAACAAACACGAACACCAAAACAATGTCAGCTTGGCAACTATATTGCTCATCTTTAATGGCTTGCTTTCAACAGTAGTGCTGTTGTCCCTGGTAACTATGTTTTAACATGATTCCCTACTTTTAAAGATTGTTTTTTGTTTTTGTTTCTCCATAGAAAGGCCATTATTACTGGCAAGAGAACTGTATGCATGTCAGGTCTAGAAAACAACTACACACAAAGTCTAACCCACCTTTCATTAAAGAGTAGGTCCATCTTCTTTTGTTGACAGACTGCACCTTGCTTTTCCCATTTAAATGCATTATAGGGCAGAAAAAAGAAAACTAATGGAAAACGCAGGGTACCATGAGCGTTCTTTTAAAGCCGTCATGGGCACCTTGGAGCAATGCATTCTTTGGCGCACCTTAGAATAAAGCACAGGCCTGTTGCCTTTTATGATGATGATTAATCTCCCCGCACCCAGGCTTTCAAGGCCTCTCTGTCTGCTTTCTGGGGCGCAAACCCAGGAATCAGGCTGAGGAACAACATGTGCACTACCACCACCCCCCCATCCACCACCCACCCCCACCCAACACACCCCACAGCCTTGAAGAATGAGTAATATGCTTCAGTCTAGCACCGCGGCACCCACAGCACACAGCAGGGACTTTATTAAAGCCCTCGCATAGCCAACTGAAATTAAAAAGAAACGTGTCAAACAAGACTACATGCGAGCAACTGCACCGAGCAACAGGAATCAAACACTCACCTCCATATCAAAAGGCAGCCATCTCGTTCTCCACACAGCTAAGCATTTAAAAAATACTGGCAGGCCCGGTAGGGCAAGGCTTAAAAGTCAAGAGATATCTATTTGGAAAATTAATGAATACAAGTTAGATATTGATCAGGATTTATCATTGCTAATCAGATGTGACTGGAGGGCATTCATTTCCCAAGTCGAGAGATCAAATTACAGCGCAAGATTGATCAGCTATCAGCATGGAGCATTTCTGAAGGTCAATATGTCTGGTAAAAGTAACCTGTACCCTCACTCATAGCATCTGCTGGTGCCGAGTTGATTCCAACCCCCCCCCCCCCCCCCCCCCCCCCCCCCAAAATAAAAAGGCGTATTGCATCTCTTTTTCATAATCGATGACATGTGTGTGACATATTAATTGTAATGTAATGTAATGTCCTTAGAAATATCAAACAGTAGTTTCAATGAAACAATATGTCACTACAGTATTATCATCAACTGGCAAACCCTTAATAAAAGAGGTTCTGTATATAAAAGTGACACTGAAGTAATGATCCTGCAACTTGTTCTTGATATAGTACATTGGATAATTGTCTTCACAATGCAGGAGTAAGTGAGCAGAGGATTTTGATGTTAACAACATCATTAATATTGTAAATAATAGCATCTTAGAAACTAGAGTCAAAATATGGCAGAAACAAACAAGTTCCTAAATAAAGAATGATTCTTTGACGTGAAAGCTCTGGGGTCTGATATTAATGACGAGGTTACTAATTCTTCTTAATAGATTATTTGAAGGCAATAGAACACAGAGATCTGAATACCGAACCCAGGAAAGGCTGGCTTTGTCCTGGGGGATCATTCCAACAATTCTGTGACGGTGGTTTCGGAAAAGAGGATGCTGCGCAAACTGCGGAGCATCATGGTCTATGACTCTCACTTACTCCATCATGTACTGACCTTGTGCAAGCGGCCCTACAGCAGCAGACTGATGCAGACTGGTGCACCACGGAACGCCACAGAAAACCTTTCCATCCGGTGGCCATCAAGCTTTACAGCGGAGCTACCACCCACTGAGAGATGGGCGGTATTGACCTGGTATGTGGGGTGGCGCTAGCCTTCGTGCTTGGACTATTATTCTGTGGGATTTATACTCACACTTCACTTGTACCATGGCACTTTCTAATATGATAATATTTTAATATTTTTGTTTTTCTATTTATTTATGAGTATAATCACTGCACAGATTTGATGTTCTATTGATATTGTAGTTGACTGTTCTCTGTTGCACGTCATTTTCCCTCGGGATCATATTAGTACTATCTTATTTCTGAGATAATAATTTTTTTAAACTAAAACTATTTTTTATAAAATTAACTGCAGGTCTACTTGCAATGATTTAACAAAATATTGAACATGCATTGTCATAGAAATATTTGGTATTTGAGTTGGGCTTTTGAAGAGAAATGATTGAACGTGTTTATATCTATGCAGAATGGAATTCCATTGTGAGACAAAACCTTTTTTGACATTATGATATCCTCTGTAATATGTAGTACACTTCTCCTTTTCATGGCTTTCTAACACTGCTTGAGTCGCAAACACAAGACTAAGATCAACACGCAACGATTCCAGCAGCTATTTCTCAAATAAAGCGGTTAGCGGTGTGTTTACTTTGCTTAAGACAGCTAAATCTAAAGAGAGAATTTGGAAATGAGACACTAGCATGAGGTGCACCACTTTGGATATCGGTGCTTTGGGGTTCGACATTGTGTTTACACATTCACAGAGACAATGTTCCTTTTAGTCTGTCAGCCATGGTTTCTTTGCTCGTTCGTTTTTAGCTTCGTACAGACCAAAAGCACTAGTACTACGAATGTAAAAATTATGGCCACGGTCTTGAAACTAAATGAGAGACAAATGACTTGATTCAAAGTAAAGGATTGACTTGATGACTGCCCAAACCACCATCGATATTGGCCCAATCTCTGAAATCCGGCCCACTAAACAAGTCCTGGCCTCTTTCTGGCCAGTAGGTAAAAAAGAACAATAAAGCTATCCATTTGTTTTCAATGCAAGAGAATTGCTTAGCTGCGTTGTGAGAAGCACCAAGAACAACAAAAGAAAAACAGAAAAACAACAACATATAGGTTGTGTTTATACCTCCCTTTGATCGGAAAATGATCAACAAACAATGGTTTGGCAGTGTCAAACAGCAGCTACAGCCTCTAGGGGAAACTATGTACGCAAGAGATTTCTAATTCACACCATTAACATATACTGTGGCAGTATTCGATTATACCATTATACAATAAACAACATATGGGTGAAGTACTCAACAGTCAACACATAGTTAAGTTCCAGTGAGGGAAAAGCTTGGTCTCATGTCCAGTGTTGCAGTTTCCCTGCCAAGCCATTGTAGGTAGCAGAAAAAAAAGAATATATTTCCTCTGATTAAATCTGTCTTTTCATAGATTAAAATGAAAATAAAGGACATTATTTTTCCCCTACCCTACTTTAACAGGGCTTTGATATGCCTACATTGTGTGAAATGTTGCTTCATGAACAAGCATGCTCTGGAAATGTTGAATGTACAAATGACACCACCAGTATCTGCATTTGTTTGAGGTTGAGCGGCATGCTATTGTTTTCATGAACAGAACAACCTGGTGTTAAGCTTAGATTTATCGTCCTTTACTTGCCAGGCTTCGCTCCTTTGCAACTGAGAGACTCCATAAATAAGCCAGAGGAGCCATAACCGGGGAACACGACATACAGTAAAATGCCTCTGTGTTGGTTGGATAGGCGGAAATGAGAGAGTACCCCTTCAGACCAGGAGGGAATCAAAATTAGTCAAAGGTATTTTAGAGACTTTCAGCTCAAAGGGCAGGCAAGTTTGACATCACTCACGCAGAGTAAGTTGCTTACACATTCTGTGGCTATCTACAAAGCATAGAACAAGACGGAAGTCTTTGAAGTGTCACGATACTTAACAAAAAGCCAGAAAAAAAGAGAGAGAAGCTGTGACACATTTTACGCGGACGATTCAGAGGGAATCGGGGGTGATTCACTCTCAAGACAGACAGGCGGACAGTTCGCTAACAGCGGACTGAGTCATAGTCGGAGATCACTTTCGGTGCCTCAAATCCTGTTCTGCGTTCTCGAACGGCCTTCACTCAAAAGACCGTGACGTGATATCAAACTCCTCACAGCCGTCTACGGTGTGATGTTAGTCATCAGCGCGGCCCATTAGAGGGGCCCCCCGTTCGGGCTGCCGCTGAGGCCTGTTGTCCTGCCGCATGGTGTCCCATTGTCCAGGGAACATGGGTAATTGTGACGGCACGCTAAAGCCTCCTCAGTGTCGTCTGCTCGTCGCCGCTTCCTCCACTTTTCCGTCGGTTCCTGGTGGGTTTCGAAAGTAGGGCTTTGGTTATAAATATATACAGCGTCTCTGCACCTTGTCTTCGTGTCTGTCTGAGCGGCACCATCCACGACAAAAGAAGTGAGACTGTCTTTCCTTCCACGCTGCTCCTTCCTCCTCCAACTCGCTGGCAACAAATGACATTCTTATGAGTCAATCAACACCTGCTCACCAGAAGGTATGCCAGGAAAGAGGAGTGGAAAGAAACTTAGTGCTCCTACCACAGGGAGGGTTGTGTGGAAACAGCAAAGGAGCTGCTGACTGATTACCACATGCTACAAACTGCAGCTACCATTTTCAGGATATAATTAGCTTATGTTAGAGGTTGCTACGGCACTCTAGCCATTTCCTTGGTCCGCGGAAAAGTTTTGTTAGTGCAATAAGACAGAGCACAATGATAAATAATGATGAAAATCTAAATGCTGGCTCAGCCACTAGAGTTTCGGGACAGTCTCCCAACCTGCATCTGGAGCACGCACCGAAACTGCGATGCCAACCAAGGCACCAGGAAGTCTGTCTCACTACAAATACACGGTGCTTGTTCTCTTCCTTACCGAAACCCCTCATTCTTTTCTGTGTGTATGTGAAGGTGGGGAGTAGATTTCATTAAAGAGATTAAATTGTTTCCATAGCCAACTGCCCCATCAAAGGCCGGTTAAACAGCAGCCCCTTACTTGAGCGGGCTTCACTAAAGTCACTTATTTGTCCATTTCATCATGCTAATGGCAAGGGCCATCATCCCATTACAGCGACACACAGCCAAGGGAGCTCAAATAAACGCAGTTGGTTTGAGGTCACAACTTTTATAATCAGGTTTCACTGCCGTCTTCCTTCCATCACAACAAGTTATCAGCTCGCGTGTATCTACGTTGCATAAGCAGCCCTCTGAACCCCGCAGCACTATGCTCCACCGTCTCGTGTGCCAGTCACCGCTTTAGCGCTCAGGAGCATTCCTAGCTTCCTCTTGGCTTGCTCTCTTATAGTCCCTTATCTGTATCTCTCTGTATCCATTTAGTCTCTCTTAGACATATGTCCTTGCTGATGGGGGTTGAATTAATAGATGTTTTGTTACAAAGTTACATTTTTCACATGTAAATTAGCTGACTAGCACCCATCAGCGTCTGAAGAAAAAGAAAAAACTCAAATGAGCATATTCACAAAATAAGGTCTTTCATAAACTGAGTGTTATACTTTTGAGACCGGCAAATTGGTTAAATTGATTCAAGCAATTCTTCTCCTGCCAACATCTGCAATTACCAACATTGTTGAAACTATTAGGTCATACTTCAGTCCTAAATGAGGGGGTGTTTTTAGAAAGCCAATATTACCGACCAGCATGTTTTAAGTGGAACTATTCGTTCACCTTGTCACGAAACAGGGTAGATCACAATCTACCCCTTAGCCGATAAACACTGCATACTGGGAACTGAAAACTAGGATACATCATCTTCTAAATATAGCAGCTCAAGCCCACTAGCATCCAACATGCTATATACCAATGTTGAAAATATGCTTACATGTATTAGATATTCGATATTTGATATTTTAGTTGACCAATTTGCATTGGTAAAACATAGAAATGCACGCCGTAGCCCTTTGGCTAGTAACAAAGCCTCATCCCTTAATCTTTTCAGTAAGCACTAAATCTCTAAAGTCAACAGAGGGGAGATCTATTTCATCAGTGGGTCCTGTTAAACTTTTATATAATGTGCTGGGGTGACTATTCACTGTATGGCGTGGTAGTCAAGCCCTTGGAGAACGGCTGTTGATTGCTGATCGAGTCCAATACATAAAATAGATTTTCATTATGATTGCATAACAAGCGGAGCGTGTTCAATTAAAACCACACACTGAGGTTGGTTTATCATAATGACATATTGCACGGCCTTACTTCTCCAATGATCTTGCTCTCTTTAAGCAATTAAGACAATATACTTATACATTTCTACATTCATATACACACACACAATACACATTCTAAAGCAGTGAAACTGCTGCTGAGAAGTCTGAAAATAGCAATAGTTTATTTTTAGGGGAAAGAAAATTACATCCCTCTGAGCAAATTAACCTCTCCTGTTCAACACCATTCACCTATTCGTAGCTGTGCTGTCTAGCAGACAAGCCTGAAAAGCCGGGGAAACCTGGCAACCGCAGGCTTAGCACCTCATCAGCATTTCTGCAAAGGTGCACACTTCTCTGGGTCTTGGTGTAGATGACGGGCTTTCACTTGTTTTAACAAAGGTTTACATCATCCACAGAGCTACCGATTAGCTGCCAAAATGCAGGATTTGAAGAAAACAGAGAGAGAGAGGGAGGGAAGAACAGAAACGCTCCAAATGGACTGGTGCTGAAAGAGGGGTATTGTGAAGGCCAGTGGAGCACCAGCTGACAGCGATGTGGAATTGTGCAGTGAAACAGTCAGGGGAGAGGGGGTTGATTTCCCCCCCCCCCCCTCCGTACAAACTCTCCCCCAAAGGCCAGTAAGGAGCCGGTGTGACTGACTCCCCCATCTCCTTTGTCTCGATCACTGACTGTTTCTTTCTTTCTTTCTTTCTCTCTTTCCTTCTTTCTTTCTTTCAGTGTGACAAACTTAGAATCCACACTCTCTTTCTCTCTGTCTGTCGCTCTCTCTAGTTCCGTCACTCTCACACAGACATAGGCTCACAAACACTACTCACTGTTAGCCTTGTAGAGTCTAGCAAGTCAAAACATGCACTGAGATGTGTCTTAAGACACAAGCCTTTTTTTCCCCTCACTACTTTTTTCTGAGCTGTCTCTCCAGCTACAGAGGTTGCAGCTGCCTCAGGACCAGGCATCGTGGTATGAAAACACCATGGGATTTCCAACGGTCACCTGGAGCAATCCTAGAAAAGGGATTTAGTTAAAAAATGTAGGGGCAGCTCCGCCACCCTTTCCCTCTGCTGTTTTACTTGAAACAAGCATGGAGCCACAGTGCCCTCTACAGGTTGGAGATACTCATGCCTATGCCCAGAGACCCACAAGCCTGAAAGTGCAGCTGTTTGGTAAAAGCTTTGAATCCTTTTGGGAACCAAATTACTTTTTACTCAGGAGTGATACCCCCCTCCCCTCCCCTCCCCTCCCCTCCCCTCCCCTCACACACACACACACACACACACACACACACACACGCTTGTATGAGTCATTGTTTTCGGTATCATGTATGATACGACCGACCACTGAAAAGGCACTCCGTAGAAAACCCTCAAGAGGAATGACTGTAATCATTGATCAAGCAAGAGCCAATGCTGCTTACATTACCCCCAGGAAGGAAAGGGGGTGTGTAACACCAGGCATGCTCAATGAACATTTACCGAAATACTAGACAATTATGGACTTGTTTTACATGTTGTTTTAGAACTTCTGTGCCAGTAGTCCAAATTACCATCCTGTTCTATTATCGAAGGTTGAAGATAATAATAAGCCAGTGAGACAGCTCAGAAGTACGGCTGGAGTCGGTCTGGCTTTCCGACAGACCCCCTATGTCCCCAGTACTCTTACAAATTACTCTGGCCTCTTCACAAACACTGGGCAACACTTAAGAGGACAGTACATCCAGTCCCCTCTCACAAACATTCCAGCGTGCCCGTGTGAAAGTCTCTGCTCCCAGGAACAGTATGCTAAGACGCCATCAGCACTCTATGCATGAAAGACAGTTGTGTTTTTTTTTCACACACCAACACAAATACAATCTGACAGCAGAGATTCGCATAATTACTTTTTTTCCACCAACCATCAAAATACTAGTTTAGGCATGAACGAGGGCAAACCGAGAGCAGTGACAGTAATTGACAGATGGTGGATAAGGAGGAGCAGCCCCTGCTATGTTTATAGTGTGTACTGTACAGTGGGGTAGCGAGAGCAAAGCAAGAGGAGCTACGCCAGATGGTTTGTATGCCGGCTAGCTTCTGCTCCCGGATACACTCCGGCGGCAAGGATATCCCTATCCCTGTACTGTATCTTTCTTCTGGTGCTCATACTATTAAATGGGCTTCTTAGGGCAGGATTCAATGCAGCAGTCTCACCGCAGTCATTTCACTGTTCAACAGAGCAGCAACTTCTCCAAGCCAAGGGCATCGATTTTCATTTGTAGTGCAACAGGGCAACAATTACATGTTTGCACAAGAACTTACCAGCTCTTGTCCATCCTTTCTACTGTACCATGCTGGGCTGTGTGTGTGTGTGTGTGTGTCAGTGCGGCCTTAGTGGACAATGCAGAGAAAGTAACTTTGAGTTAAGAGAGAGGAGCGAGAAGATTGTTGGCGTCCCTTAGGGAGTTATAGAAGGGTGTGAATCTGTGAATGGCTAGACAGACAGCCCTTAGGGGGCAGGGAGTGCCAGACAGCAGGGCCATGGCCTGGCAGAAAGTAAAGCAGAAAGAGATTCTCCGGGTGGTACCACCAACAGAAACCCTTATAATGGAGTATAGGAAAGCAAATGTTGTACTAAGTCTCTTTAAGGTGAATGGAATATGCCACTGATATGTTCAGAAATACATACTGAACACTGTTGTGAAAACATTATTTATATACAGTACCAGTCAAACGTTTGGACACACTTTCCCGTTCACTTGAATGGGAAAGTGTGTCCAAACGTTCGACTGGTACTGTAAATGATCAAGGATGTTTCACAGGATAGTAAATTAGTACAGTGTACAATCTAATAATATGATACATTCACACATATTAGTCCAACAATAGAGATTCACTGGCCTCTTTTTGGAAACGGTCTACACATACCAGCGCTTCAGAGAAAACAGAACTGTCATCTCTGCGTTTCCTTCCATCACATTTCAGAGGTGGATAATTAGCCTACAAAAAAGATGTGGGTTGTGCTCTACATTCAAACTGGTGAAACATTGAGACATGAAACGTTCTTTGGGCTTAGCAGGGTTACTCTTTGAGATTTGACTAGACTCTTAGATTTGCATAGCCTTCTCAGCAACGTCAGGCAAACACCTCAGGCAAATCCCTGAGGGATCTTTCAAAGCTGCACTTCAGAATGTTTCATTAGAAATGGAGATGACCGATTATAAAACTGTAAATTAGAGCATAAAATGTGTGAATTACAAAGAAACGGCTTTTGCAATAGAATCCACAAGTGAGGTATCTTTTGTTTATCCAACATTGTCTGTTGCTACTTTCGTTAGCAAAACAAAACAAAAGATAGTTTAAAAATCAATGGTTTTTGTCTTGCTTTATTGGAAAATCCAAAATGCCAACTTGGCTTGCTCCTGCACTGGGTGTTTTCATCAAGTGCTTATCTAGCATGGAGAATCAGTATCCATTTTTAGGCATACTTATCCTCCGAAGAGTTGCATTCTCTTGTGAGATGCTTTCGCTTTAAGTTTAGCAGAATCCTTAGAGGTTCTAGAAGTTATATTTACACAATTTCTATTCATAATATTATTTGCAGCAGTAGAGATCAGAGAGGGATGCTAAATAAAAGATCTTTCTTTTCCAGCCAAAATAGCCTAAATTACCTTTTTCTTTGATAGAAGTTTCTTTTTAATGTAAAATGTTGATGTTGTTTTGGGGGTTTGATGACCTATTTTACCAGAATGCAAGCATAGCAATAACATACATACTTCTAGAGAGTAGACTAACATACCGTTAGCAAACAAGCTAATGTTAGCAAGCAAGACACACTCTTCTATTATAACAAACTTTTGACAAGACTGGCAAAGAACAAACGGGTCGTTGCTTGCTGAGCACAGACCTGATTGATGGAACGCTTGAGTAGGGTGGGTGAAGAAATATTACATATAACAGAACATTAATGCGACAGAATCTTGACGCCAATTACTTTGACAATTAGCAGCAGTGACAATACAATTATTTCAGTAAAACAATAACTGGTCAACCAGAAACTGATTAAAAAACTAATTTCAACTGCTTAGAATTTCCCCTCGTTTAGCAAACAAAGACACTTTGAACTAAATGAATTTGCTGGGTTGGGATTTAATTTCATGCTGACTGATATTACAGACAAAACACAGATAGGGGGGACGGGGACGGGGGACGGGGGGGCGCGCTTACATTTTAAACACGTTCTGAGTGAATGGGGAAAAAATTTCATTCTCTATTTAATATGGTCCTGATCACAACCTGTGGGCCAAAATGCAATCAAATAGTAATGCTGCAAATGTTATTCCTACATTGCATACGCAAGTCACTGATATAAAAAAAAACAGAAACACAAACCTGTGGACAACACAAGCTCTGAGAAGCCCATCTCTAGATCTGACATTCTATGTGACAGCACAGGGGTCACTAACACACTCATCAAACTTGTGATGACTGCTGTGCTGCTGCTGCTGAATACAAATAACCCCTCCTCCAACGCTCATCTCGGTTCATACCCCCAAGGCTCTTTATAGCATTCATAACCAGATGCCCTGCACACTAAATTGGCTTCTCTAGAAAACAATCAAATGGAGAAGGAGGAGGAAGGTTTACAACAGGTAATAGATTCCGTAGCCGAGCCCTCTCTATAATTACAACAGTCATCATTATAGGGAGTCATTTTCACACTGTCAGCTGGCTTTATGGTCTCCAAAGGAGTAGATGGCATTCACAGACCGTCTCTGCGGAAGGCAAGGCTGACCGTGCCAGACATGGAACTGGCATGGTAAAGAGAACAGGTTAGCCTGCAATTAAACTCCTTTCTGATTGTTCATATAGCGGACACACACGCCATCATGGATTTAATCTCTTTTGGTATTTGCAATGTTTCTCTCTGTTCCTCAAATATGGTCTGGTACCAAATCCAGACAGACAGGCCTAAGTCTTCTTAAGAAATGGATTAGCAGTCATTGAAAGGGATCAGTGATATGTTTCAAGCCTTAATGGAATTATTCAAGATCAAAGGCCATACTTCATTTGCACTGTTTGTATTCCTAACAACAAATATTGAAAATACAATGTGTGTTGTCCGATATACTCTAGGTGGCAATTATTGCAGCTCATGCCCTATGGATTGCAAATCAGACATATCCTTCAAGATATGCCCCAGCATTCATGAAAATCTGTGAGAATATCTCAACAATAAGACAAACACCAAAGCCAGCAGCTACATTAGGCATAATCTGTGCACTGTGTTACTCAAGGCTCTGACCAGACAGTGGCAACAAATCTCCTGAAAAGGACAATAAAGACAATGTAATCTTATCTAATATTGGAATAGGTTTCAACAAGTATCTTAACAGACAGAAAGGGAGATTTGGGCTTAACACAGTGGTTCAACCAACCTATCAACATGCCGCTGAGTAGCAAGTCCCTAACAGAAGGTTGGGTTGTGCCATGTGCCTTGTGCCTGATAGCACAACCTAAGCCACCTTATCACTAGAGGTCTGTCCTGACCTCCTCCTCCACCTTCTCCTCCTCCTCCTCATCTCTTGTCTGGTGGTCTTATGGGGCCCCCTGTCCACTGCTCTCCACTGCTCTTGCTCAGGTGACAGTTTGAGCACCTGCGCTCCTGCCTCCATCCAAACAGAATTAAGGAAGAATTAGAAACTCAATGAGCCTAATAATTAAACTTTAATGGGAGACATAAAGCATTCCGGCACCCTCTTTAAACCGTAAAGAGCGCCATTGAACTCCACTACAGGGCCTCTGTTGGAGGCCAGTGTTTAAAGCCCCTGCTCACATACACTTAATCATTGCATGATTTATTAATTTATTTTTTGTCTATGGATTTCAGAGAGTGAAGAAATATATTCAACTCCATACACATTGTTTTGCCATGGGAATCATTTGTCGATATTCATGTAGCCTTGTGCTACCTTTCTGTTTGTATCATTATTCAGAGCGGAGATAATGCAATCCAATTCAAATGAGCATCTCCCCTGAGTGTCTCCCGTCAAATATCAAGCATTAAGGCAGGCATTATCTAACGCAGGCAGGCATACTTGTACATTCTGTCAGTCAGAGTTTTTGACTCACTAGTATCATGGCATAAACCACTCGTGAGTCAAGCGCTTTTCTAAAAATGTTATCACCCCGAAAGAAGTAAAAAGATCAAATGTAGGACAAGAACCAACCCCATAAGCACAAGTCCAAGCCAACAAAAATGTAAGTATGTTTACAACAACCAAGATGATGACAAAACACAGTAATCTATGTGCTTATCTTTTTAAACAAGTGTCTTTTCTAGATGAAATATCAGGCTAAAGGCTTACCAATATCGTATGTTGTGTTTGGATTACAAATTTCAAAACCCGTCAAAAAAGTCAACAACAACAAAAATCAAATGACAAGGCGTGGATTGTTCCACTAATACAATGTAATATAGCTCAATGGGATTTTAAGTAAAGCAGGTCCTTTCAGATAACTGCAGACACCAAAATGTAGTGCCACCAAATGTACCAAATGTAAAATGTCAGTCTGGAGCACTGGTGTGAATGCTACCTAAAACGATTAAAAAACGCATTCTTATTTCGAAAAATGTATAGCATTTACAATCATAGTTGAGGAACGCTCTCAGAACTAGTGTATAACAATGGGGTCATTTTCGGCCACTAGCCGTCTTATCTCTTCTACATTCAAAGCAATAAAAGAATCTAGTGTGACTGATGAAGGGTTGCAAAGTTTATAAGCAATTTATTAAACCACCACGGCCACCTGTTAGTGTGATGAATAGAGCGGACTGGCCCATGTCCAACACAGCTCAGTTAAATTGTCAAAGCACTCACTGAATCATGCTAAAGATGTTAACTATGCCGCCGTTGAAGTCCTTATATTGTTTTTAATCAATGATGTAAAACATAATAATAATAACTATCCTCCACTGCAGATATTGTGACATCTTTTAATATCAATTTGCCTTCCATAGACTTCCATAGACTTGCAACATTGTACCAACATCACAAACTTGGAAAACAAGAAGCACAAGTGTATGCCACCAAATAAAATAAAAAAATCGTATAATAAAATGAAACATTGCACTTTATGACAGGATTGATCATACGTTCTCTCCTACTGTCAGAGGTGCAACAGACAGTCAAAACACACCATGGCAGAAATTATGCATGAACAAGCGCAGTTTGTTTTCCTGACACTAGAGGGCAGGCAACGACAACTAAAGGGCTCTCGCACTAAATGTAATTTCACATAGTCAATACACTTCGCAAAACTTAAGATAACATCTGTTTCTTACCAGCATTAACTATGGCGTCCAACTCCAATATGGTGATGTCTCCTTTGTACAGAGATACTTTGTCACTCAGTTTCCCTCCACTTCTGGTCTCCTTTCCTTCCTCTTCACCATTCTCTGAAAACAAAAAAACAATAACTTGATGTTAAACTTCATAGACCCATAAACAAAAACAGTAGTAAAAAAACACTTTTCATGTTCTTCTTGGTTTTATAGCTAGTTAAAAATGCATTCTAGTTCTCTTTATTCTTAGTGCTGCTTTTGACAGAATAGATCATAACATTGCAGGCAGTTTGCTGTTGAATTGGGTGCAGCATTTGCATCTTGTGTACATAAAGTTAAAATGTAGGTCCAATTTATGTGCACACAATGTTTCCTTCCGTTACTATGATGTAGCACGTTTATCTTCTAACCTAGTGACCAAAGCAGCTTATCTAATATCTACTACTTTTAATGAGTGGGTGACAGATATTGAACATTGTACGTCCCAATATTTTCTCCAACTAAATTAAGGCAAATAGAGTCATGTTGCTATTTGATTTAGACTATTATATGCCACCAGGCTGCCTCCAAAAAGTTAGGGGTATTATTAGGGATGCACCGCTTGTGAGATTCTGGGACGATACCTATACTTGATGCTTAAAATAAAAAATGTGGCCGACAGCTGATGCTGATATGGATGTTGTTTTTTGTTTCTTTTTGTTTTTCTTTTTGTTTTTCATTCATATAAAATGGAACTGGTTTGAAGTCTTTCAGCCCTTCATCACACTGTATTTGAATGAGCATACTGATCATACTAATTTATGAAACAACTACCATGCGACACAACAGATAATCATTTGCCACCACCATCGGTGAATGTCAATCTTAATTGCCGATAGCCAATGGCAGTCTAAAAAGCGGATATCGGCCAATACGGATTTACGGCCGATTCACCAGTGCATCCTTAGTAGGCTACATATCACAACTGTTATTACAAACTTCCCCATACACCATAAGAAAAAAAAAAGTAAAACATTTCAGGTAATTACTTTGCAACTGCAAAGCGGAGAAGTTTATTATGGTGGCCCTGAGAGGCCAATGCACTGCAACTCCAGAAAACACATACAAATGGATAAAACACAAGCAAATTAAGAAAACATCTACATCAATATACACAGCACATGCGCAGCATTTAGAAAACGCGCTGCAAATTCAAAAAACACAACACATTACAGAAATGTGCTGCAAATACAAAAACACAACACATTACAGAAACGCATAGCAAATACAAAAACACAACACATTGGATTGGATTGGATGGATTTTCAGCCCTTTTCTGTAATGTGTTGTGCTTTCTGTATTTGCAGCGTGTTTATGTAATGTGTTGTGTCTTGTATATGCCATGCGTTTCTATAATGTGTTATGTTGTCTGAATTTGCAGCGCGTTTTCTAAATGCTGCGCATGTGTTGTCAAATTGATGTTGATGTTTTCTTAATTTGCTTGTGTTTTGTCTATTTGCACGTGTTTTCTGAAGTTGCGGTGTGTTGGCTTCTCAGGGCCACCATAGTACATGCTTTCAGGGGAAGTCCTATTAAAAAAGACTAAAGGAAGTAAAGAAAGTTACCGTTATTTGCTTGTCTCCAAGTATGAATCTTGTCAAGAGTCACATAGTCGGAACGACGATACTCCTTACGTCTCTCCTCCAGTTCCAGACGACCCAACCTCTCTGGAACAAACAGTAGGAGTGTGTGTCAGAAATGAACATGACCTGTCTACTGGGTCATGTTCACTACTGGTCACTACTACAATCTACTGGGACTGTCCAATTAGAACTTAAACAATATGTAATTATGGAGCTAGCCTATGTTAAGATGAGGTCAAACAAAGAATGTTTTGGCAAGAGCAGCAGTGATGTAAATGTGAGGGTTCTTTTTTCAGGTAGTTCATTGGCAATGTCCAACAGGCAGGACTAGGTGACTATGATAGTTCTCTTGTCAGTCACTCTCCTTTCATCCTGACTTTACTTTACAAAGGTTCATAGCATAGAACTTTCAACTGCAGAAATACATTAACTGACTGCAGTAATTTCAGATGGGTGCTCATACTCAGTTTAGCGAATAGCATTTTTAATTGAACTACTTAGAACACAGTGTCTTAACAGAATCAGACTTCAAAGTAGGCTATACTACAACAGATATTTTCCAAATAGCATACTCGAGCCCGTCACTGGGGATGTGCAATCATTTTGCAAAACAACTCTTCACTACAGATTACTCCAGTCACTGGACGCTGATTGGCCTGTTGGATGGCCGACATTGGTAAAACTTATTGATGCCTTCTTCTTATATAAGAAAGTGAATTTGTTTGTCATTGGCAATAAGGCAGCCAACTGCAAAGGAACCCTGAGTGATAAGTTCCCTGAATACACTTAAAATTGTCTTATCTCAGTCACTTCCATTACTGTTGAATCATGTGTTCAGAAGCTGATCTCCCATTGATAATTCTTTGGTGCAAGTAGCCCGTCTCTAGCATCCAGAAAAAACACTATAGGACTACACCAACATAGCATATAACCTTCTATTACTTAACTGGTGCACACGCATTTCTAATTAATGAAGGGCTGTATAATTAAATCAGTACCAATTGGATACAAAAGTGGCTGTCTTGCCTGGTATAAAATAGTTTTCAAACTATGCTTTTAACTTTTGTAAAGTTGACCAATTTCTTGTCCAGTTGTTACCAAAGTTGCCATTCCCCAATAATCTTTACCCCACAAACAAATGCAGTCAGGCTAAGTAATTTCAATGTAGCTAAGTCTACATCCTCAAATTCAGTAGTTGCTCTTACAATAATTGGCATGAAGGTTAAACTGAAGTTGCAGATTAGTAGGTTACCTATAAGGCATTAGCGAATTCGAAAAACTAAACAACTACACGACAGGAGGTCACTTATTCTAAACAGGTGCATGCCCTTGCGTACAAGACTTCTCTAAAAGGCACAGATAAAGCTAATGACATACGAAAACAGTTTTGACAGTATAGAGTGAATGTCAACTCGCGCCACTTAGCGGATCCCATGCATGGGCGCAGCAAAAACATCTGTAGCCTTCACTCGTTTGATTCACCTCACCCGACAATGAAACCAAGAAATATTCTGTAGCATAACCGAAAAATTCTCGTAAATGCAAAAATGACTGACAGTGTGGATGTCAGGCAAGCGTTTTATGACATGATAATGAGATCCATGCATTCTGCCATGATAGCATACAGATTTTACTCCCTCAAAACAATGCTTACCTTTCTCAATCTTCCAGTCCTTTTTCTTTTTGCTCATGTTGCCGATATGATTGGACTTCGAAATACTGCTTTTTGACTGTGTCAACCCCAGGCTCACAGCGAACGTGCTCCTTACACTGAAAGAGAAAGTGAAACAGCCCCTAAACGATGTCACACCTGTGAGGCTGTCAAATTTCTATGGACCTTAGATAATGCAACCTAGCGTGGTAGTGCCGTAAATTATGTGTACGAATTAAGGCCAACTGATTGGCTGACTGCGACAAGGAAGAGAGCGTGCTATAGGACCGCGTGTTGTGACAATCAGATAAAACCCACACGCGCATTAGGTAGGGTAGGTTGATTCCAATGGTCCATCCCCCTGGCGTGTGAGGTGGTAGGGTAGCAACGCCGGGCCAGTATTGCTGCTGTAAGGGGCCTGTAGAAATACGGAGTAGGCAAAATGAATGTCAGAAACGCTTGTGAATTAGAAACTGAAACAACAAAAAAACAGTAGGCTATATACCTTTATACTTATTTGGTATTACTAAAATATGTATCAGAATAAATACATAATTTTATTTTAAATATCGTATTGTGTTTATATATATATATATATATATATATATATATATATATATATATATATATATATATATATATATATATATATATATATATATATATATACATTCGTGTGTGTGTGTGTGTGTGTGTGTGTGTGTGTGTGTGTGTGTGTGTGTGTGTGTGTGTAAATATGTATCAGTGTGTATTAAAACACAATATATATAAAATAAGTAAATATAATCTTACAAGATAAATTGCTTTATCTACTTGTTTAGTGTACAGGGGAAGACATTAATGTTGAATTATGCGACGGTTAGTATACAATTACATGTAAAAACAAAAAAACAATAAAGCAATGAAGATATTGATTATCTACCACTAAATGTACTTTCAGGATTATTCTTCTGGCCCAGATGAAATTGTACTGTGACTTTAGACAACTATACTTTCTGGGAGGTATTAAAGAGGATCATAGATAACAATAAACTATGAATAGGTTTGCATTGTTTTTTAGTATACTGACACATATCTGGGCTCAATGTGACATTTAATTGTTTTAATCTACGAGTTCACTAACGTTTTACCTATGTATAAAGATAATGTATTGCCTGTCAAGAGAAAAGCATGAAATGTGACCCCTAGTCTTCCTGCTCTGACAAACTTATTTTTATCTTTAAAACCAGTTTCCATGGACTCAAGATGTATTACTTCTTTCTCTGCAATAGTCACATTCTGCCACTAGGTGCCAGTCTAGCATTATCATGAGAGCCATATAGCTCTTGCTTGTGTTAATCCAAGCATTTTGAATTTACAGTTTCAAGACATATTCTTAGTCCCTTTCATCGAAAACATTTAAGCCTAAAACTGCAGCCAAGTACATAAAATGCGTAGAAAACTGAAGAGTGGAAATAATTTTAATTATCGATTGACAGTGTTAAATTGTTGTATGATTAACTGGCTGTAGCGTTTAAAGGTTTTTCTGTGTCAGTTTTATCTCTCCGTTAACGGTCCTGCATTTCTCTCTAAATCTAATCATACCGATTTGAGCCAAAACAAATTTCATTATCGTAAACATTTAGATTAAAAATAAATGAACTGGTTTGTGGTCAACCCACACCAAACGTCTATTTTTGATGAAGGCACAAAGTAGCTTATAGTTTTGAGGTCAATCATGAAGTAGGTTGGAGCGTGCTCTATTTCTATGTCCAAACGGTAGAAAAGTTGCCGATATTGTCTCAGTTTACCGGGTTCTGTCATACAAAGCCTATTCTTACACTGATACTCTGCTCCTTGATCTTTGGAATTATCAAAACGCTACTATTTAATTAGTCTACAGGTGTGTGTACTTCATTAGTAAGTCATGAGTGTTTATTTTATGATAAACTTGACAGAAGAAGCCTCGAGAATAACACATTTTGATATTTTTTCTTTTCAGAATTTAAACGGATGAAATGCAATGTTTATCGTCTTCACATTTCCGTGCTACGTACATTGATTGACAGGGAGGGAACTGTTGAATGTACTTGACGTTCTCGACACGTGAGGCAATGTTTTGGGCGTGCACAGTGGCAACGTAGATCTGAACCAGGAAGTATTGTTGGTGGCCGGATTCAGTGCTAGTAATAACTTTGAAAAAAGTGCACTACTTAATAGAGAGCACGTTTTCGAATTCATCATAACGTTGCACATGTTGGGTAACTGATTTGAACTACAGAGGATGAAAAAAGACAATACTGTAAGTTAAGACTTGGGCAGTTAACGACTGTTAACGTTTGCTAGCAAACGTCATTAGCCAACTGGCTAGCTAGTGTTTTACTCGTGTGGCTTGTAGATAGCGTTGGGTAGTTATTATCTAGATTGCAAATAAGTTGGTCAACTAAGTTTTGTTAGCATATTAATTTCACTTTCACTGACAGGTAGGGTAAACTTTAATTTAGCGGCTCTATCTTACACCGGGTATTACCTCCAGCTAGCTAGCTAACGTTAACTCGAATTTCGCTTGTCTCTAATATGAGCAAAGTGACGTTGCCTTGTTTGATGGCCAGCCAGAAAACTAATATAAATAATTAAGCATTTTACAATTTCTCTGCAAGGTGCGTGCATTTTTTACGCTGATGTGGAATGATGTCCTCGCAAGTAAATGCGTCATCATGTTTTTGTCATGTAGCTCGTTAGTACTCGTTATTAAGCCAGCAACTGTACAGAAAGGGTAATCTGTACTCTATCTTTCCGAACAGGTGAGTGCCTAAATGCCTTACTTACCAGGGGTAGGTAAGCCCTGATGGATGTCAAACTATGCAGGAGTTATAGAGAATATAATGCATTCTGCTGAAGAGCAGCAACCTCCCCCTCCCTTGGCCTTGGGAAATTCCTGGTCCCCTAAACCGGACTCGATCTCAATCAAGAATGAGAAGACAAAATGTGTTGGCTTTGTGTTGGTCCATGCAGGTATGTGCACTTCACAGACCACGTAACAATATTCCAAACAACGAAGTATATTTAAAGCATATGGTCTCCAAACACATTAAAACCTTTGATAGATTAGACCACAAAGAGTTGTATAATATTATGTTTTGTACTGTTTTTGACAATGCAGCGTTATACCGAAGTTGCAATTTAAAAATACTCAGGATATGGTCTTAAATATCCATTGTTCCATAATACGAAATCTAGATTGCAATTTTCTTTTTCTTTTTTGGTTTGCCACATGAGTTTTGTAGTAAACCTGGGGGCATACTGCATTTCTTTCAATGTATCCTTGCTTTTGCAACAGAATGTTGTACTCGTTCTGAATGTGTCATAGGCCAGGGGCAAAAAGCTAGGAAATGTTTGGCACTGTACAGGACTAGGGAGGCATAATGATCGTGTTTAATTGAATAATCACGTTTGCCTGTTCCTCATTATTTAAAGCAAAAATTACAAACGTCAAAACTCACCCACCAAAGACCAACTTTTAATGCTAAGACGTGCACCAAACCGAATGCAAATGTTTTGTTTTGTTGCTGCAGCTGCTGGCCTATCAATGAAAGAAAGGTCTGCAACATTCTTGTCTGATTTGAGGCCAAAATGGTAGATTCTAGTGGTAGATATGTGCAATTGTGATGAGACAAAAGAGTGGCTCCATGTTAAGAAAATGCAACAGGTGCATTACAGAAATCATGAACAGTACCTCTTCACAAAAGTAAAGTAAACCATGACAGCCAAGACAATAGCATGATCACTTAATTTTTAACCTGCTTTTGAATTTGTTTTTCTCACAACTGAAGCATATTCTTTTTATCTTTTTTCAGGGGCAGGATACCACTCTGAATCCAAAGCTAAGGAATACAAGCATGTGTGCAAGAGAGCTTGCCAGAAAGTGAGTTTGCATATTGAGCATAAACGTTTGGATGTGATATTTTATTTGTTTATATTTATGCAAGTTTAAACACTGGTAGATAAACACAGTTCTCCAGGTTAGAGAATTCATTTGTATTGTTTAATTTTGCATATATACATTTGTATTTTGTTGTATCTGTTACCTGCTTTATGGGGCTAACATAGCATAACAATAGCGGATTATGACTTATTATGATTACTTTGCATGCAGTCAAAATCTGTTCGAAAATGAACATGAATGCAGACAATGAAGACTACCGAGCTTTAGAGGGTTGTGCAACAAGATGAAAGGGAGGGATAAGTCTTTGGAGAAGAGTTACTATGTGCCAGAGAATGTGAGCTATGCATTGATAACACGCCACTGTCAGACTCAGCTGGCAAAAAAAAGCTTGAGTTAGCCACAGCCTCTAAATGCTGTAATGTAGTGCTCCATGCTTTGTTTGAAGTTTGCAGAGCAGTCAACCTTTTTTACCTCATCTTAATACTCCATCTTCAGTGTCAGATTAGGTTCAGTAGTTTGAAAAATTAACATTGTAGAGGTTTTTATTCGGCCATCTTTCTAGTAAAGGGTGGCACATCAAGCTGTGTGTTGCAATGGAATTTTTTTAGATAGATTTTCAAAGCTGTGAAGAGTACAACATGACTGTAAAGGGCAGGCTCAGCTAAGATCACCTAGAGAGATTAACTGACAGCATTGAAACCTTATTATGCACTGCATTGCGCTAAGCGCTGTTTATTGGCATGAACTCTCTTGGTTTCTCTTTAGAAATAGTAATCTACTGCAATTAAATTTGTTGTTCCCCACCCTAATTGTTGTCTTAGTACTTTCAAGTGATGAATTAAACAATTCATAGACAATTATCTTAGCATTTTATTTCCCTAGGTATTTGCACTGCACTGGTGTAGGTTGTCCTATGCTTTATTTTGTTGTCTGTTTCGTCCTCAGAATCTGTCTGTTAGTAATAAGTTCATTGAACTCTCATGACGCTGTCTTATGCCTTCCTCACAGGCTGTTGACAGACTCAAAGCTGGTGCCCTGGCAGTGGAAGCTGTTGCCGCAGCCCTGGTTGAGCTTGAGGTAGGTCACCTTTTTGCAGACACTCAATTGCGTATAAATAATCTGCTAATGCATAACACACTGAATCTGTACATAATCACACATTAATTATACCCAAGTGTTTTATCATTACGTTGTTATTTTATGATTTAGGGGGTGAGTTTCCCAAGAACAAGAACAAGTACAAGAAACCTAATTAAGTAAAGCTAGATTGCAGTGCAGTAAGAATTAAACTAATGTAAGCTTTGCTTGTAGATTAGCACTTTAAAGATGTTATAAGATCATCACTTAAATATTGTAGTAGTTGTAAGGCAGAAGGGCCTCAGCTCTACACTAAAGTGTACTCATTTGTTACCATATGTGCATAGCCAACATGACTAGTGACTAGACCTTTTTTTTTACGTTTGCCTAGGACTCTCCTTTTACAAATGCAGGGATGGGCTCCAACTTGAATCTGTCAGGGGACATTGAGTGTGACGCCAGCATCATGGATGGGAAGTCACTGCATTATGGAGCTGTAGGAGCCATTAATGGTTTGTCTGTCATAAATATTTTTTATGTTTATGGCTTCTGTAAAGTACTGATATTGATAGAATAAATTGTTTTAGCGCACAAATTTCCTCACGCATTGTGTATGACATTAAGGCACCACTTAATCCACCCTTTTTAATAGATTATACCTTTTAAATCAAAAATGCCACTTTGGAAGCATAGCAGTTATTGTTACTAGCATGTACAGTAATCCACATAATTGAAGGTGCAGAAATAATTAGCTTTTTACACTCTTCACTGATATACACCACATATTGCACACTGCAAACATTTTGAAGTCTGATTATTTCCCCTTCAGGTATAAAGAATCCAGTCTTGGTTGCTAATCGCCTGCTGATTGAAGCACAGAAAGGGAAATTGTCTGCTGGAAGAATTCCTCCCTGGTAAACATCATTCCATCCCTTTCTTAACACACAGAACACATCAGCTTACAATTAGTAGAACTCATGCATTCTTTCCTCATATGCTGTTAACTTTGGGGAAAAAAACTAAACTATTTGTCGTCTGTTGCCAGCTTTTTAGTGGGTCGGGGAGCACACGACTGGGCCGTGAGTCATGGAATACCACCTTGCCCCTCAGACAAAATGGCTACTAGTAAGTATCATATTTTCAATGATTTCAACTGTTTGTGAACAATCAATTTGCACTGTATACCTTCATAGGAGTTTGTGGTTATCGAGACACAAAAAATCACTTATTTACACTGTCCAATATAAAGTTGACCAACCAATTTTGGCTTGGTATGCGTTCCTATTATACATGTATTAAAAAGGTAGACACTGATAGTCACAGATTTTTACAAGTTTATGTTTTTAATGTATCATTGTAAATACATGCATTTTCTATGATGTGTGTATTGTGTACCACTATCCATACATTGGACGTGACATCCCTTTACTCAAGCTTGTTGTTCAACTCTTAATCAATATCAACCATTTTAATGCCTAAGATAGGCAGATGAAAGGGGATTTAAAGCACATTCATTAATAAAAGACTTTCTCTGCATTTAAGCACGGCAGTTTCTAGCGTATGCAACCCATTTGCAATCTGTAACATTGGCCATTTCATTCAACTGAAGTTACTTGATATCTTGTAATTTCATGCAATCAGTTTTTTTGCCCTGGTGAATGGCTTTGAATCTATTATGTATGTTTACTCATCTGGCCCTCTCTCTACTTCTCTGGGAGACACTTGTTGATTTTACACAGCCTGATTACGTCTCTGCTAATGTCTTAATTGCACTGATTTTATTCCTGGGCTCTCGGTGATTAGAAGATTGGATATTAGTAGAGCAAAAAGCTTTCGTAAACAGTGAGCCTAATGTCAATCGTCATGGTGCTCTTTAGTTACAAGTCATTGAACCCTAATTAGGAAGCTGGTCATGTTTTATATAATGGTTGGTGTAGCTAATTCAAACGTGTGTCACTGTGTCTGCTGAATGATTACAGCCTTATTAAAACGGTTTAGACCCCTCAAAGTGTGATGGGTTGTTGGTGAAGGCTGATGCCCATTGTGAAGAGCGATGCTACAGATTTATTTTTAAGGAAAAACCAAATTTGAAACTTAATGAACATTATTAATTGGTGCAAGGGCATAGTTAACTTTGTCGCTGGCAAAAGATCTTTATGATGCCTTTTATTTAAGAATAGCTTCTTATTTTTGCCAATTAAGAGTTCAGTTTATCAGCTTACAAGAGGAACAAGCGCAAGATGGAGCTTGCGGAAACAATGGACACCAAGTGTAATCATACGAAGAAAAGAAGACAATCAGAAAACGTGAGTCATTTAATGCCATTTTAAGACCAACAATACGCAGCTTTGCCTCTCAGTGGAGAAAGATATTTTATTTATTTTTTCAATCTCCCAGTAATGTTTACAAATGTTTATTGTTGGCGTAGTTGGTTGGCTCAGTTTGTTGAGCTATCAAGAAAATATGTATAATTTAATCAACAGTCCATAGTGTATTTGGATGTAACAGAGATGATTACGGTATTTAATGGGATTTTAAAATGGGCGAGCAGTACTGAAACAGTTCCCTTCCACGCCTTCTCCACCCCCTCCCATCACCATGCCTACTCCACATATTTAATTTGGCCTATTTGCAGTGTAGTAGAGGCATTTGTCTTAACATTATTACGCTCATAATAAAAGGCCCAACATCTGCACAGTCCTCTAATCCAGGCTGCCAGATGCTGAGGGGAGGAAACCACGTTATAATGACGACCTGGAGATACAGGGGTGTGCAAGCCTCAATTAGTATCAAAGACTCATACACATACACACAGAATAGCATATTTTATATAGTAGCTACCATTTTGAGAGGCAATATATTGATGCATTCAATAAAGAGCACAATTGCATGTATTACTTGCAAACAGGCTAAATAAGTCAAATAAAACAATGTTGATTTTCACTCTTTGATGCCCCTTTGTAATGTCACTTTTTTGGGGTTTCAGTAGCATAGAAAGATGGAGAGGGACTATATTTTACACACAGAATGTTACTAATCCCGACATACTGTATCAACAGTTAAATGTTACTGCTATCATTGCATCTTCATTGTATGTTATTTTCAGGCCTTAAGGAGATTGCGGGGAAAAAATGAAGTTTAGGGTTTTGGCGTACACTCAGAGAAAAAAAAACACATGCCTGAGGCGGTGTAGTTAGTTCTGTATTTAAAAATAAATCATGTTAGTGTTTCCTCAGCTGAATTTGATTAATCCTCTCCATTAAAGCAAATGTTTATGAAAAATAAAGCATAACAACTCAGTGCAGTTGTTTGTTGTCTTTAGAGTGCTGTGTAATAATGTGGATTTATTTAGGGGCTTACAAGCTTGCTAATTAGGATTAAAACTGTTTGTATTGTCCCATCCCATGCCCATTTGTTTCATGGACCGTAATATTTATCTACTTGACCTGTTCATGCTTTATATAAAGGTCCTTTTTTCAGACCTCCCACATAACTTTTAAAGAGGCAGCGAGCTTCTACCGGTACTTTCAAGATACCAACATCTTTTCTTGGAACCTAACTTTATTTTTAGGAACTGTTTTTATTTGTGTGCTTACACAACTGCTCTTGTAGCATGAGCTGTAATTGGACAATGATGATGCTCTCGTTATGTAGAATTACCAATTGACACAGGTCTCTTGAATGGAACCTCGTACTGAACCTGAGGCTGAGACTGAATTGGTGAGGAGAGCAGCAGACCGAAGCTTAAGAGGCTGTTAGTTTGAACATAATGTCCCCATGGAGCTATTCAGTCCCTGGGAAGAGTGCAGCACCAATCCTGTATCATGATGCCCTTATTACAAAGTATCACACAGTCAGTACTCGCTGTGGTCATTACACAAACAAGCCTCTTCCAAACTGCAATCAGCTAAGAAAAGCAAAGGCTCGAAAGACCCCAACTACAAATGTTTATAACAACACATTTTATAAGTGTAGGAGGGAATGATGAATCATTTTCTCATACTGTTTGCCATGGCTTTTGTTGGAAGTATTCACATTCAAGACATGCTATTGACAATTATGTATTTTAATGATGAATTCATTATTCCCTTATGTGAATGCTTATGGTTTAAGGGAAACAATTAGTTATTTGGACAAGTTATTTCTCTGACGAATTTCTGGCCGTTGTGTCCTTTATTTATTTGTGTTTTTTTTTGCAGGAGAATGGCTCAGGGTGCCTTGACACAGTGGGGGCTATAGTGGTGGACCAGGAGGGGAATGTGGCTGCAGCAGTGTCCAGTGGTGGTCTAGCCATGAAACACCCTGGCAGGGTTGGCCAGGTAACTTTCCCCTACAAAGCTGTATGTAAAACATACTGATGTAGTTAGAAATTAGTATTCCATTACACACTTGTTTGGGTTATTTCTGGAGTTTTGTCTTATTCTCAAATTATTATCACTTATCCGTTTTCACTCATTGTGTGAATATTGGAAATTGTAATTTACTAGCCTCATGTCACATATTCGGCTCTTTCGTCTGAAGTTTAGGTAGGCGACTCTGAATGTGGGCGGCACCACTTTCTTGATGACCGCTCCATGCTAAATACGAATGTCTGAGCTGACCAATGGAGATGTCCAGTCTGCCGCGTACTGCATGATTGACAGGTCATCCAGGAAGAGCTAGCCTGATTGATTGGGAGATTTGGGTGTTGATTAAAAGGCCAAGCGACTGGTGCACTCATTATCATTATTGATAATGATAGCTGCCGGTGTGTATTGGCATAACATTATTATGTAAAGTAGTACTTAATCTCCTAGCCTACCCTATTTTAAGAATATAACTTTAATTTGTGAACTCAAATTAAAACCGACCAAAATCCCAATATGCGTATGTTGCTTGGCCCGAGTCATTTGTATAACAGGTTGTCCCACTGTATTAGCAAGATATACTGTATTGTTTATACAATGTTAAACTATAGGCCTCTCTTCCTATTTGAGAAAAAGGCAGGTAAATGTCCCTCAGGCTAGTGTCAAGCAGCCACTGACAAATACAACATAGTGGATTGTTTATTCATAAAGTATTTAGATTAACAGTATCTCTTTGATCGACAGAACACTCCTCAACCACTTAAATCATAGATTTGTTGCAGCCCTAGCTGTAGATCGTGCACTCAGTGTGCTAAGTGTACCTGAGCAGGATCCCTGTGTGCTCTACCTTCTGTCATCAAACGTCATGTCAGTCCGTGTCTCCCTCCCCTTCCTCTGTTTCCAGGCTGCTCACTATGGATGTGGCTGCTGGGCTGAGAATGCCTGTAATCTGAACCCTTACTCTACAGCAGTGAGTACCTCAGGTAATCTAAACCCCTTACTCTACAGCAGTGAATGCCTCAGGTAATCTGAACCCCTTACTCTACAGCAGTGAGTACCTCAGGTAATCTGAACCTTTACTCTACGGCAGTGAGTACCTCTGGTAATCTGTACCTCAGTTATTCTGAACCCTTACTCTACAACAGTGAGTACCTCAGGTAATCTAAACCCTTACTCTGCAGCAGTGAGTACCTCAGGTATCCCAGAACACCCTCTACTTCCTGTGATCCTGTACGTTGCTGTCTGTGTGTGTGGGTGGGTGTATGTGGCCGATTAAAGATTAGGAGAGATGTGACAGCATACCAAGAGTCCAGATTCAAACCCCTGCAGTCACATGGGCAAATTATTTAAGACTACTCTACTGCCTTGGACCTCCGATTAGAGATACTAGTCAGTTTCTTATTTCTGCCATTGTCTGACTTGAATAGTGGGTTGAATTTAGTTTTTTCCAGTTAGAATAAGAAATGACTCATATGACGTGGGCCTCTTATTTTGAGTCAAGTTTCAAGATGACCGATCTTGCTTTACCTCCTATTATTTCAGCGCAGTGATCTTCAGCCGTCGCATTTTCCGTATGTTGATTGGATCCTTGTATTCTGCTCTTTGTCAGTCAGCTGCATGCCAGGTGTTTTGGTGAGGCTCATGGTTTAACTGTGAGCTTTGACCCAGGACACCTGCTGTGGATGTGACTGCAGTATTACTCCTCGACTGCCTGGCCCTCTGGCAGTGTCTGGAACAATCCTCTTAATCAAGGGGATTGCTCATCTAGTTGGCGTTTGCTACGTGGCGACATCTCAGTTTGTAGGCCCATAGTCTTGGCATTCCGTATGCCACGGCCCCTTAATTCGTTTTGAACTATTACAAAAACCTGCACTGTTTCTCAATGCATACGTTTCGTTTTGTTTGTGTATGATTTCCTCTCGTGTCTCTCGCGTGTGTTAAGACGGTCAAGCTGAGCGGCAGGGAACGAGGAGATAGAGTATAAAAAGTAACGAGAGAGAGAGATGAAGAGATAGAGAGAGAGCGCAAGAGCGCTAGCTAGCTACTGAGGCTGGACTGTCACCGTGTTTTTATTCGAGAGGTTTGGTCCTCCAATAGGTCATGCCTCTCTGGAGGTCAATCTTACATTGTTATTTCTTGAAAAGGGAGACTGAATCATTTAGAACTTGATATTATGATAACACGTTTTATTGTTGTTACTCTTCGTCTTCTGATGAAACGGCTTCATGCCTTGATGATGATAGAACGAGGTGATAAGAGCGGAGAGTATAGTTAAAGTTCATGTGTGACAGAGGATAGACATAGCAGCTGGGCTGCCTTACACAGGCCTGTGGGAGAAAAGAGTCGAGCTGATAAAAATCGTTCTGTCCCTAGACAAAATCTACAGTGCTTTTCTTCCACACTCACATGTCTAATGGGAGAAAGTTTTTTATTATTTCTGGTAGCTGTCTAGATTGACTTTTATATTTTATTCATATATGACTGTTGAGTCGCTCATAGACTAGCTGGAAAGTGAAGATCCTATATATTTCTCCAACTGGTGATGCACAGCCTGCACGGCTCGTATAAAGCCTAATCTAAAACCATCATTTTGCCTACCGTAAAAGTTTTCTAAATCCGATTTATTTTCCGTTCTCTAAGTGAGCATTTCAGAATGGAAAGTCACTAAAATTTAAAATGTCTGCGGCCTTGGAATTTTTTTAAGGAAAAACCTAATATTTATTTTTTCCTCCGTTTTCTTGTGGAGGCAGAATCCTAGGGCAGTTAGCCTTATATTTTAAACGCACACAGCCTTTTACATGCACAAAGAAGCCATTTCCTTTCATAGCCTATCTGCCCATTCAAACAAAGCAATGGCATGCCTTTTACTGTATATGTGCATGTCTCAGTCTCTGCTGACATAGAATGTGTGCCTCTAAAAGCGGTTCTTGGATTGAAAGAAAACTCATTCATAGATTGTATGAGTTTGCAAGAGATGTATATTTCTGAATAATACTACACTTTTCAAAACATGTAGAAAGTGCTTACAGAATAGAGGGTATACTGTCCTTCTTCCTTTAAGATGTGTAGACTGTAGTCCATTCATGGCTTCTGGGAACATTACCTCTTTTGCCAAATGCATTCTCAGCGCTGGCGGTATGATTCGATTTGACAGGCTAAAGTTGGGGGGTCGTGTTTTTTTGGGCCACGGAGGTATCCGAAGACTATCCGCACCATAGCTTCAAGCGTAGTTTAATTTGTCAGCCTACACTCCCTTACAGTGAGAGGTTTGGCTAAGCGTTGCAGGAAACATGTAAGGGTTGCTCAGTTTTTATTGAACTGATTCCTAGGGCCAGGAAGTGACATTAGCAGCGAGACGCCCTGTAAAACTGCTGCTACTGACTTTGTGTGACGCACACGAGGAAAAGCTTCAAACTGTATTTCACTGTTAAGCGAACGTGCTACCTCGTGCCGTAATCAGAGAACACTTCTGACGGGTTTTGTCTACGCCGTAAGTTTAGGGAGCCAGTCAATCAAAGTGCCCTTTGAGGGCCTGCTACTCTGGCCAGTGTTTGTGGCATGGAATCAGGTTAGGCTCATGTGGCTATTGTCAAAAGGGAAGTGCCTGATTGAATTAAGAGAGCTTGATTTATGTTCTTTCCTCGTGTCTACTCCACACAAGAGTTTAACTGACGTGTTCTGGCCTGCTTCATCACATGCTTTCACAAGTCGACACCCGTTGGCGTTCATGAGTTCGTCCTCAAACCATATTTAAGAAGTATCTGGTCTCCCATCCACCTCGTCTCCTATCCTCCTCTAGCCTGCACGGGTATGCCTGTTTTTCTAAGTCGAAGATTGAAAACGCTTTCCTTATGGCGATGGGAGCATAAATATGTGTTCCCGTACAACACCTGCTTTTAATTTCCCATACTTGAAAGGCATTCCCATCAAAAGAGTCAGAAAAACAATCATTTTTGGTTCTGAAACGGGGGAGTCTGGTCCTCACCCCGAATGTCAGCCCTCCTTTCTTTCCCTAGGCCTCTCATCCCTCTCTCCTTCCCCTCCCTTTGCTCCACCAGACTTTGTAATATGTGGCTTATTTATATATGTGTGTGTGGCTTTTTGTTGACCTTTGAGTCTGGCCTTTCCTTTGCTGTGGTCTGTGCTAGTGTGGTTCACAGATCGCTAGTGTTTCCTCCTACCGTGGTTGGCTGTCACACACTGCGCCTCAGTTTGTTTTATGCTGTTTACATTTCCCTCCTATGGGCTTTGAGCTCTCCCTGTTCAGCCCCCCCCCCCCCCCCCCGTTAAAGCTCCGCTGTTGTTGTGCTGCCCTCGGGACAAGGCGCTTTACGGTAAACGAGTACACAGGGCAAGGTACCAGGCCATTCCGGCATTTTGCTCTCGTTTTTTTTTTTTTTTTTTAAAAGCACTCCAAGATGACTTCAGGCTTTGGGGTTACCGCGGCAACCGACCTGCATACAGTCTTGTTGTAGTTACCTGATATTTTACGAGGCCTTCATTTGTGTTTACAGAAACAACAAGGCTATTTTCTTTAGTCTTTATGGCTTTTCTCTTGAGCCTTTGCCATTCGTTCTTTTGTTTTCACTTTCAGGTTTCTTTTCCTTTTTCCAAAGCGCTGTCTTAGTTTGTCCCTAGAAAGGATCATGTTTAAAGAGCACTGCAGTGCAGCGTCTTGGCAGCGAGTAATATAAGTTTACCTATAATTAGAAGCCTATTGCACGAACTATGCGTGTAGTTGAGTTTGGAGATGTGAAGGGGAAAGGTGAAGCGTCTTATGAAGGCAGCCTTGGCTCTTTACTTTATATGATTTGTAGCTCGTTCAGTTGTTCAACAAATGTGTATTGTTTTAGCTATAGCCATGCTTTTAGAGGCCAAAGAGCTGCGGCGCAGCAAGTAGTGTCAAAGGAATGTTTTGCTGAAATACACCCAGGAGACGCCGTGTCACGGTTCAACGTCAGTCCAAAGTCTGAGTTGTGTACGAGGTTTGTACATTTCAAGATTGCCAAAAGATTACACCCGCTGAGGAAATCGGAGGTTTGTGCCACCCGTCAGGAGGGAGACTTTCTCTGTGCTGGCATGCAAAGCCCTTCCCCTACAGCTGTGTGGCGTGTCTGGACCCCGCCGGGCTGACTGACACCTCTGTACTTCTGCCAGCCTGCATGTGAGGAGACGGACTTTGTTTGCGGTTTTGTACCCTCGCTGGTTTCTTAAGACCGCGCATGTTGATTTTGATGAATTTCGACGTTGTTTTCACCAAGAAACACCTGTGAGCGAGCCAGGACCGTTGTGATGTTAAACCAAATGGGAATTGAATCTAACAGCCTACTCCCCGTGTCCTCCTTGTCTGTGTTTGTATACAGGATATTATATGCGTCCTCCTGTGTCTGTTAACAGTCTATTCTCTGTGTCCTCCTGTGTCTCTGTTAGCAGGCTATTCTCTGTGTCCTCCTGTGTCTCTGTTAGCAGGCTATTCTCTGTGTCCTCCTGTGTTTGTATACAGGCTATTCTCTGTGTCCTCCTGTGTTTGTATACAGGCTATTATCTGTGCCCTCCTGTGTCTGTTAACAGGCTATTCTCTGTGTCCCCCTGTGTCTCTGTTAACAGGCTATTCTCTGTCCCCCTTTGTCTGTTAACAGGCTATTCTCTGCCCCCCTGTGTCTCTGTTAACAGGCTATTATCTGTGTCCCCCTGTCTCTCTGTTAACAGGCTATTCTCTGTGTCCCCCTGTGTCTGTTAACAGGCTATTCTCTGTGTCCCCCTGTGTCTGTCTGTTAACAGCCTATTCTCTGTGTCCCCCTGTCTCTGTTAACAGCCTATTCTCTGTGTCCCCGTGTCTCTGTTAACAGCCTATTCTCTGTGTCCCCCTGTCTCTGTTAACAGCCTATTCTCTGTGTCCCCCTGTCTCTGTTAACAGCCTATTCTCTGTGTCCCCCTGTCTCTGTTAACAGCCTATTCTCTGTCTCTGTTAACAGCCTATTTTCTGTGTCCCCCTGTCTCTGTTAACAGCCTATTCTCTGTGTCCCCCTGTCTCTGTTAACAGCCTATTCTCTGTCTCTGTTAACAGCCTATTCTCTGTGTCCCCCTGTGTCTCTGTTAACAGGCTATTCCCTGTGTCCTCCTTGTCTGTGTTTAACAGCCTATTCTCTGTGTCCCCCTGTCTCTGTTAACAGCCTATTCTCTGTGTCCCCCTGTCTCTGTTAACAGCCTATTCTCTGTCTGTGTCTCTGTTAACAGCCTATTCTCTGTGTCCCCCTGTCTCTGTTAACAGCCTATTCTCTGTCTCTGTTAACAGCCTATTCTCTGTGTCCCCCTGTGTCTCTGTTAACAGGCTATTCCCTGTGTCCTCCTTGTCTGTGTTTAACAGCCTATTCTCTGTGTCCCCCTGTGTCTCTGTTAACAGCCTATTCTTTGTGTCCCCCTGTGTCTGCTTGTTAACAGGCTGCGGCGAGCATCTCATTCGCACCATGCTGGCCCGGGAGTGTTCCACCGCCATGCAGTCTGAAGATGCCCACCAGGCTCTGCTGGAGGCTATGCAAAACAAGTTCATCAGTGAGTGGCCCCCCCGTCCCCCTCTTCCTCCTCCTCTTCCTCTTCCCTGTCAGCCTCATATACATCCCACATATCCTGTCAGCTCTGCATCTGTTTACCCAGGGCCAGAACTGTGCATCGTGACACTTTGTACCACAATATGAAAACACTCGTATGCAAAGTAAAGACATTGGTGCCCAACTGGAAACTAAGGATCAAACTAGACAGTTTTATGATGTATGGATCAATGACACCTATCGTGTTAACCAAGGGGCCCACAAGTGATCCAGCCGTTAATATTTGACGGCTGTGGTCATTTTGAAGCAACGTAAATATTGTGTCGACAGTCCACGCGAAGAGAGGTTTCGATGTTATTTTCAGCGGCGGTGAGGTTTTCGAAAGCCTTTGTTTCACTCTTGCGGGGCTCCGATTTCTCCGGGGGGGTGTTGTCGAGTGACCATTTGGATGGCACAGACACGGGGAGGGAAGAAAGAAAAGAAAGGGTCACGCAGGCCGCGCAGAAACACGCCGCCGTGGTTTGGCTCGACTCCCCCCCGCCTCGCCCCGGAGGGCCGTCACCACGGGCTGGCTTCCACGCAGGCATCTGTGACCCCGAGACGGTTGGAAGGCTCCGATCGAGTCAAGCTGTCGCTGCTCTGTTGTTCTCTTCCAGGGCTCACATGAAGTCAAATGGAGAAGCAGAGGCTCCATAAATCCTTGCCTTCTTGAGGAGGCCATGTTGACTTGAGTCTGTGTGATGTGGACTGCTCTCACACTAGTTACACGCTCCGTTCCAGTTCCCTAAACGGAAAATCTATAATGACCGTCGTGCTTTGATCTCAGTAATTGAGCCTTATATTCATTTGAATGCGAATATGTCTCCTTTCGGACTGAACGTAACTATTTACAGATGTTTTTTGTTTTACACATAGATATTTAAATGTCCTCTGTTCGAGAAACACAAGCCGGTACATAAATAAAGGGTCTGATCCCACTAAACCCATCCTACTTGCTTGTTTTGATCCATATGGATAATGGGGAAACTGACGCCCGTCTTTGAAAACATATTCTAACGTGTGGCATGTTTACTGTGTGCTGATATTTCTGTTTTACTACGGCACATTTATCAAAACTGAGATTTAAAAGACTTTTAAAATGTAGCGTAAATTCCAGGCGTTTGTGTGAACACTTTCCAAACTATGTTTAAACCTCTTTTATGGAGTGTTGAGCAGAAAGGCGGTGTGTACGAAAGGGGAACTCAAATCAATACGCAACACTAAAACAGAAACTCTGCCGTGCAAAAGCAACCATAATACTTTAATGGTGTGGTCATATTATTTCTGTATTGTTTTTGTTTTTTTGTGCAACTCTTGTTTTGAACCTTACTAGTTTTCTACTCTTAGCCCATGGTCATGCCTCTCCAAATAGTCCCAGTCCCCATTTTCTTTCTGGCAAAAGCCAGGGTTATGATTCCCTCTTGCTTGTACGTGGCGTTAGCATTCCATTATTTCGGGTGTGTATTTGTGTGGCTACAATACTTAGCTATGAATAACCATATTCTTTCTATGACATTAAAGCATCCTGGTGTGTATATTGTATATTGGGTATGTACTCTTTTTGTTAGCCTATCATGTGCTAAAACGTGCCCCTCTAAATGGATGCAACAGCCCTTTCACAATCTCCTCAAGTCTGCTTAATAAAACAAAGGCACTGGACAGAATAATTGCTTTCAGTTGTTTGGCTTGGCCCAGGAAGGTATAGCACATGTACAGGATAGATCCCTGTCAGCTCTTTGTGTAGTTGTGTAGTCTGGTTTTTTACCTTTTTAAAACACTTCATTAGTGTGTGTGTGTGTGTGTGGGTGTGGGTGTGTGTGTGTAGGTGTTTATGTGTAGACATCCTGAAGTGAACAGTCTGTGATGTCTCTAGGACATAGAGCTGTTCTTTGATTCAGGCTCATATGATAGATTGGTGTCATCCTGTTTTGCTTGCGCCCTGTCTACAGGCTCGCCCTTGCTAGCCAGTGAAGACTGTGTTCTGGGTGGGGTCATTGTCCTACGAGGCTGCCGGTGCGTGGAGACCCAACCATCTCCAGACATCCAGGCTATACTGGGTAAGACACACACACACACACACACACACACACACCGGACATACCCCCCTACCCATCCCCCTTCAACTGCCGCTATGGAATCAGCCTGGGATTTGACACAAATCCGTCTTTGGGTGTCCGGGGCCAGGGCAGTGGCGGTGGCTGTCCCAGCGGGTGGTCTGTGTCCCAACCGCCACAATCAGGCTCTAGTTTCACACCGCAGGTCTCAGGTGGACAAAGCGACCTCCCACTACAAACTCCTCGCTGCTAATCCTCAGCTAAGTGGAGCCTTTCTTTCCGCCTGCCGTCACAGGGACTGGTGTCTCTACCTGGAGGTGGACGGTGGATGTCAGCATGACATGGTCAACCTTTAGTCTGTCCCCCGCTCCTGTTTGGCCCACCACGGAGTCTGAGTCCTTTAGCGGTCCATCCAAATCGAGCTATTGGAATGGTCCACGAGGCATTCTGATTGGCACATAGTGGCGCTTTAAAAACAGAAAAGGGACTCATCTGGCCGCCATGCTTAGTGCTACATGTGTCTTTCAGTAGACGATGGTTTGTCTTTTCAAAGCACAGTATTGTGCTTCAGAATAACTTGCTCCACCTCTGTGTATTTCTACACCAATTTGTCCGATTAGAAAGACACTGTCATTTTGTTACCACAAATATCCAAGTATCACGAGAAAAAACAAAAAACATCACACCCCCTGGATTTATTGGAAGCAAGCGTGACTGTAAATACACATTAAACTGAGGCCTTAGCCACAGAGAAAACAATAGTGTGTTGTTGGAGTAACAGACATAGATTGGGCAAGACGTCTTCATGTAGAATAGGCTGATGGTCGAGAGCGGTTGGCTTCGTCACGCCAATAGATTACATTCTAGATTAAGTTTCGCTTAACACCCCACACGGTAAAGTTATTGACTGTACCTTCATAGCCCTTGGTGGTAGTGCTTTGGAGATTGTTGCGGTCTTTGTGAAAGAGTATCTACTGCATCCACTACCACAGGGCAGATTGGAGTCCTGGCCAGGAAAAGTCTCTGTTTTGATTTACAAGACTCAGCCATCACTGTTTATCTCAACCACATCCTCTGTCGCAGTGATTCAATCTCAAATACAGCTCACAAGAGCAGCTATCCCCATCGATAACATTGCAACTTTGTCATTTATTTTCACGATGTATTTTGGGTGGGCTTTTACTTTGGCACAAGCTTGCCAGCTGTCAACTAGCACTGACAGTCCTTCGACAGACATCAACTTTATTGAATGTGTAAAGTCTTCGGCTCCTGAGAAAGCGGACCCAAACTACATTGAAAGTGAGCCGTTTTCTTTCCCCAGTGCGTATTTATCATATCTATCCAGCACTGTTTGCATGTTGCTGTATTGAACCTCTCGTGTGTCTCTGGTTTGTGTTCCCAGTGGAGTTCCTGTGGAGCCACACCACGGAGAGCATGTGCGTTGGCTACATGTCCGCCCAGGATGGCAAAGCCAAGGTAAGGTCGACATGGGATCCGTATGGGAAGTTTAGAGTAGTTCTTGGGGTGGTGGATAAAGTTGTATCCTGGAGTAAATCACTCATACATGCTATTCACACTTATCCGTTCATCTGCAGAGCTGACGTGTTAATTGATGCATACGTAATCAAAGATAATTTGAGTAATAAGTGCCAATGGCAGACTTATGCAAGACATGTTGAGTTTTTTTCATAGTTTATGAGGGCCGTTCTTTTTTTCTTCTTCTTTTTTCTCTCCTCTTGACTTGTGGTTTGAATCATAGACTAGCTTCAGGCTGGAAGTTGTTTCACTTCAAATTTTCCAGAATTTACGACTGTTTATTAAAAAAATGTGACAGAAGAAGCAAATTAGTACGCTACAAGAATGTGTCTGGTTTTCCTGGAGGGGTAGGTTAGGGAAACCTGCAGAGCTAGAGAAAAGAGTGGAAATGTCACGGCGTAAAAATGATTTTCAACGAAGCCAACCTCCTGCCTTCTGCTATTTGTCCGGAGCAAATTGCTCTGCTCCCGTGTCTGGCAGAAAGCAGGGGGGAGAAAACGTGGTCATACAGGTCCCAATCACTCGGGCTACTGACGGTTACATTTGATATCTGTGGATCTATAGGTTTGCTAGCAGATGAAAACCTGCTGGCTTGTTTAACATCTTTTGCTGGATGGCTAGGCTGTCTGCTTGTCATAAGCATAGACCCCACCGTAGAGATGGGAATGAGACGCATGGTGGGTGGGTGGTGCCCTACAGGCTTTTACAATCCCTACAGCAGAACCTTATACACGAAACCTTAGACACAACTACCTAAACCGTTACCACTTCCACAAGCAATGACAAAGGTCAGCAAATACATACAGTCAAAGCTGAAAACATTGTCTGGAAGAGTGGTACATGGAACCATATAAACAGTGTCTGATAAAGGATGGCGATAAAGTATTAGATCCAGAGAGAATGTTGTTCATGTTTGACTGTAAATGATGTCAATGGGTCTCTTTACCCTGGAACCTTCATGATCTAAACATGGAATATTGTTTGTCTGTTTCCATAAAACTATGCATTAAGAGTAATGCAACAGTTACTTATCATTTTAAACAGTAGTATTAGTTAATATTAGATCATTGTATGAAACTAATACTCAGTCATGTCATATGTAATGTTTGAATTGCATGTGAAATAGTAATACTTTGATGTAATGTTGTGTCATTTTGAACCTGTGATTAGCAAATAACCATGGGTGTATGTGTATTGTAAGTTTTTATAGTTTTTTTTTTGGGGGGGGGGGGGGGTGCATTTTCATGATCTCTTCTGAGTTTTATGTCTGGAGTTTTGAAAAATGACAACAAGGTTCTGAAATTAGTGACATACTGATCGTAAAAGAAAACTGCAAGCGTCGAGTGTGTAATTCCTTTTGCTCTGAGGAGCCTACGGTCCATAGCTTGTCTGCCTGCTTGGTACTGCAGATGTGGCTCTGCCTCTCTCCATGAAGTTGAAGCGCTGTTGTGAAAGGCCCGGGTCCAATTCCAAAGCCCTCCCTCCTATCCGGCTCTTCCTCTGAAATACACACAAACGACCACACACACACACACACACACACACACACACACACACACACACACGAACCCTGCATACCCAGTCCCGTCCTCTCTCCCGTTTGGCCTTACCTGTGGAGGAAGCAGCCATGGTACAAGGTTTACTGGCAAGTCACGCACCGCTGGGGGATATCAGTATCAATCTGCGTACTTGGCTAAAAATGCTCCGTGTATCGGGGCCCTGTGGCGGAATGTGAGCGCGTAAGCTCTCCTTTCAGGCCCGTGCCAACTTAACGAGGTGAGCCGAACACGCTGAGCACGGCAGGCGGCGCGCGTCCGAAGAACCTAATACGCTCTCGCTGAACAAGCGCCTGCTTGTCGAGCCGTTGCTAGTGTATTTTATGCACCCCCCCCCCCCCCCAAAAAATAAAACACAGTTCTTCCCCATGTATTTTATTTCATCCCTAGTCTCAGCTGTCCTGAATAACAACTCCCAACCTGTGTAGAGTTTAGGTCCCCTGTTGCGCTTTAAAGGGAGCGATGGTACAAAGAGATTCGGGTTAGCTGTGCAGTACATTTGGCCTTTTTGTAAGGGAAACCTGACCCTCTCCCATGTGTTACAGTGAAAGGCTAGGGGACCGAGGCAGTGGTGGTCCTGTGGGCCTCGCCAGGCAGTCTCCCGGGGGGGTGGCAGGTACTGCAGCTAGTGGCTATCAGGGGCTGCAGTGAGGGACCGGCCCGCTCCACAGCAGCCCCGGACCATTCCATTCGCATTCTTCCCATTCCTGCTGGCATCCTAGCGGGCGCTGCTGACCCGCCGGCCGGGCTGCTCCTTCGCCCTGTTCTCCGGTGATAAGGACATGAAAGGCCTGGTCCTTCCACAGGAACAAAGGATCTAGGACAGAGGTCACACAGGAACAGGGGGGAACTAGGACAGAGGTCACACAGGAACAGGGGGGGACCTAGGACAGAGATCACACAGGAACATGGGGAATCTAGGACAGAGGTCACGCAGGAACAGGGGGGATCTAGGACAGAGGTCACACAGGAACAGGGGATCTAGGACAGAGGTCACACAGGAACGGGGGGGGTCTAGGACAGAGGTCACACAGGAACAGGGGGGGGTCTAGGACAAAGGTCACACAGGAACAGGGGGATCTAGGACAAAGGTCACACAGGAACAGGGGGATCTAGGACAAAGGTCACACAGGAACAGGGGGGATCTAGGACACAGGTCACACAGGAACAGGGGGGATCTAGGACAGAGTTCACACAGGAACAAAGGATCTAGGACAGAGGTCACACAGGAACAGGGGGGATCTAGGACAAAGGTCACACAGGAACAGGGGGGATCTAGGACAAAGGTCACACAGGAACAAAGGATCTAGGACAGAGGTCACACAGGAACAGGGGGGATCTAGGACAAAGGTCATCCCCACCGGCGCGTTACCTCATCTCTCCGTCTTCTCTGACACACTCATGGAAACATGTCTGCCAACGGAGTCCACAGTGAATTGCTCGCGGTGCGTTAATGTGAGGTGTAAGTGTGATGTTGGCCGGGTACAGCCTGTACCGGACGCTTTCAGTCTGACATCGTTGTGTTTCTCAGCAATGTCTGGCATCAAACCAGGAGAGGCAAAGGGGAGTGCGAAGGGCCTGTGCTGGTCCACGTGGCTTCTGTGTCGAGAGGAGCACTGCGAAGGCAGAGGAGCCGAGAAGAACGCCCGGTCTGACTCCAGCCACTCACCTGTGTTTGGGTTGGAGGTGGTGCCGAGGAGGGGGTTCCCCGCAGCGCTGCGTGGGCAGGCCACAGTCGGGCTATTGTACTGGTGGCGTCCCGTCGCCCTCCTGTGTTTCTCCCTCCTCCTGGACGTCGCTACCACTTGAGAGCTTTTGGGCCCTGAAATTATTTCAAGATCAGGAAATTCCAAATGGCTCTCTCGTCTGTCCTCCCCTCCGCTGGCTGTTGTCTGCTATGTCTGTATGTTTTTTATTATGGCCAATTATGTTTTTTGTTTTCCAGCTCTCGTGGAGGATAAGTGCGCTATGATTGTTTCTAGACGAATAGAATGCAGAAACCACACAACGTAAAAACAGAGTCGTTGTCATAGAGCGTTGTTTACACACTCTCTCTTTTGGTGCTAATGTGTGGCTTTTCAGCTACTAAACACTGTCACATCTCCAAAGCATGTTGTTTTTCACGGCCAAACAAAAACAACTGTGGACTGTGTTTGTCACGTTATATTTTTGATTCGACCAAACTTGTATCATGTGGTCCCTTCAGTCTCTTTAAAGCATGCCGTCAACCGACAGTCTCCTTAGCTCTGGGCCTGGATTTTTTGGGGGGATTTGTCAGTCTGTGTGTGTTGACTCTAAGTGATTCTTCATTTTATGTGTATGAATCTTATGTGAGTAAGTAATGGTAAAGAGAGACCACTAGGGCCAGCGCTTTTGGTCATGCATAGTTTTTTAAGGTACTCTGATGACTGGCTTTTACCGAGTTATTTTTATTTGAACTGGTTTTTAGAAACTGCAGACGTTCTGGCAGCTACATACAGACCCAGGAAATCGTTTGTTGACGGGCAGCGCGGCGTGTCCCTTCTATGTGTCATCGGCCTGTCCCGGACGCTTGTTTCAGTACAACCTGTTTCGTGGTGCCTGCGGTGCCTGAGAAGCCTGTGCACCGACCGCGCTGAAATGCACCGTGCCTGGCTGTCCCCTCAGTCAGTGGGGACCTGAAGCGGCCGCCGGACACACACACACACGTTGCCCCTGAGCGCTGTGGGTGGATAATCACACTGGCTGTTTGGCTTACAAAGCCCTTTGAGCTCTTTCCGCCCGCTAACTCTTTGGTGTTAGATTGAAACGGGAATGAAGATCTAAACGATGGTGTGTGGGACGGCGGAGGGGAGGGGAGGGGGGGGGGGGGGGTTTGCTTCTGAGGGTGAGGGTGAGGACACTACTTTTCATCAACTTTTAGCAGCTGTTTGTCAAATCGGTTTTAGGCGAACGCGTTTGACTAGTGGCTGGTAGGAATGTCCGTGTGTTTAGCTAACCGCTTCCCTCTGTCTTCGGCACATCAAACGTGTCGCCCTCACTCAGCTCTGATGGGGCTTCACTCTGAACCATTTAAGCAGCCCCCCCCCCCCCCTCTCTCTCTTTAACCCTGTCTTCCCAAGATGAAGGCCCGACGGAGAACACAGAAACCGGAGGAAGAGACCGTAACAGGCCTGGTAGCCTCTCCGGAGTGCTACCATGTGTGTCCCGCCAGCCCTGTCCTCTTTGGTCTGCTGCTTGTCCCACAGTAGTGGCAGCTGCCCTCGGGCTGCCCAGGGCCAGAGTTCAGTCTCTAAAAGCCCCAGCAGAGATGACACGTCCCTGGGGGCAGCAGCAGCAGCAGGAGGAGGAGGAGGGCCGGCAGGCCCCCATTCAGTGGCCTTGTCCCCCCGGGGCAGGTGGTGAGGGTGAGAGGGGGGGAGCTGTGTTAACCTCTGTCAAGGGAGAGGATGGAGCATTGCTGCAGTTATTGGCTCAGGGAGACGCGGCCGCCTTTGATCCCCTCGGTGGAAGCCTCGGTCCCAGCCTCACAGCTGTGTTTACCCCCCCCCCCCCCTTACTCTAACACTAAACAGTGGCACTCTGTCCCGCTTCTTTCCATAGATCGCTGTGTCCGTGTCCCCCAGGACTCTGTTGTATTAAGCTCACTGTGTCTCCCTTTCGCTCTCTCTCTTACTCTCTCTCTCTCTCTCTCTTTCTCACCCCCCCCTCCTCCCTTCCTCTTAGACTCACATATCCAGACTGCCGCCAGGAGCCGTTGCCGGGCAGTCGTTGGCCATCGAGGGGGGCGTGTGTCGATTGGTGAACACGGTGGACTGAGAGACACGCCCACCTGCCTCAGCCTACAGGGGCTTCCTCTTCAGCACTCTGGTCTAACCCCTCCCTGTAGCCCCCCTACAGCCCCACTCTTGTCTAACCCCTCCCTGTAACCCCCTATGGCCCCAGCCCCGGCCAGGCAGCGTGAGGTTTAGCTGTTTTAACAGGTGTCCCACAGCTACGGAGGGCTTATTAACTTCTGCTTAGTGCATTTAACAGAACTCCTCTCTGCCACTGTCAGCCTCCAGCATGTACTGTGTAGACCACTGCCTCTCTGCTTAGTCCCACCTAGAGGGCCCTGCTCGGTAATATTAGCCAAACTATTTCTCTTTCTTTCTCTTTCCCGCTCAAAGCGCCGTCCATATTTATGTATAAGCTATGACTTGAGGAAACAGGGTGGACGTGTATTTCTGTTGTCGCCTTTATTATTATTATTATTATTGTTTAACAATGTGTGTTGAAATTTTTAACGACGTTTTATGCAAAACTGTTTGGATTTTGATTTGCTAGTCTTGACATTGAGAAGAGATGCACATCCAATAATTCCTCCCACCCTGATACTTCGATTCATTATGTGTGGGTACTCTGACGACTGGAAGAGTTACAACCAGTTGCCTAGGATTACCACCCTTTACCCTTCATCAAAATCAATGCTTAATAGACAAGAAATCAATAAAAAGTTATAATGTAGCATCTTGCTGCAATCATGCATTTTTAGAGACCATCAATAGCCTTAGAAATGGAACTCCAAAATAGTTTGAAAACCATAAAAAGGTTCATTCAAAAGCTTTAGTAAAAGGACTTTCATATAAAAAAAGTTCAAGCTAACGTCGGTTGTTATTTGATTAGGGCTTTCTAGTTGACCTGTTGCCACAGGAGACTTAAGTGCAATGCTGAAACCATAGTGCTCAGGTAGTAGTACTTGACCCCATCATCAAAGACTGTTAGTCTTCATTTGAAAAGACGGTATATATTTGTAGTGTCACCATAGCAAAGAAACAGAAATATTTTCTTGTTGAAGTAAGAAAAACAAACAAATTGGAGGGGGGAGAGAATAGGATTTATGCATTTTGTTACGACTATGAAATGGTGCTGTAAAGTATTGTACTGTATTTGAATATAAAAGGATCAAAGGGTCTAATGGATGCTTCTCGTGGGATTGTCCAATTTTGAGTGTTTTGGCTTTATTTTATTTTATTAGATAAGTAAATTACATCACAGTTTGAGGTATGCAGCCTGTAGTATCTTTACTTGAAAGGGTATTAAATATAAAATGTCATAAGCTATTACTATTCAAATGGTAGTATGTAAACTGCTGTAAAATGCTCAATAAGCAAATAAAAAAACGATGCTGTTTTTTTTGTGTCAAGTCTTCATTATTTAATCTTTGTGGATGTGAGGCTTTGTTCTTTAGATCTTTGTCTCTCTTTTTTCTTACCAAAATGAAACAAGGTCTTTTGGTACAGGTGTGATTAACAGTAAAGGTGCTACAACATCTCTCTCCTGAATTCTGAGGTTTCTTTGTACTGTCTTTCATTTAAGATTACATATTTTGGTTTCACAAAGACTGGAATGGTTCCATTAACCAGAAGTTATTAGCTTCCCCTCTCCAAGAATCCGTCTCGTTTCACAGTGGTGTTAGTTCTGTTTGTCAAAGTCGTTCGTCACTGAAACTCCCCAGGGGTTTCTTCTTTCTCCCAAATCAAGGGTAATTGGGTATGATGTTGTCCTCCATTATCTCATTCAGCCCATGGGGAACCTCTTTCTTCAGGGGGTTTCGTGTGTCCAACACAGCCAGATTGGTTCCAGGTTAATCAAATGACCCATGGGGAGAGTCAAAGAACACCAGAGTCAGGGCAGTTATTTTTAACAGTTGCATCAGTCTCTTCTCGGTTTATCCAGCTGGCCGGCTCTGGACTGAGGCCACTGCGGTGTCTAGGAGAGTGTGCGATAGAGATGTTTCAGAGGATAAATATATTCTGTTGTGAGGAAGGAGATGCCTCCCTGTCAGAGTCTGTTCCTGAAATTAGGCGGGGGGCGGGGGCGGGGGGGGGGGGGGGGGGGGGGTTGGCCGCGCCGCGCCGCCGTGTCCAGATGATCTCTTCAGACAGTTTGCCTCTCAGGTGGTACGCGTCACAATCGCTTGGCGTCGCGACCGTGCAGAATGCAGCTGACGGCTCAGCAGGGAAATGCGTGCGTGTGTGTATTTTGTTCCAGAGCCTCGTGACTGCGGTCTCCTCTTGCAGGCCTGTTTATAGAAGGAAGGTGTTACCTTGGGTTACCTTGTCCACGCTCACACGCTGTCTCCATTTGGTTGATTAAGTGTGTTATTGCAGAGCCCCCCCCCCCCCCTTTCGTCAGAGTGGCTGGGAGACCCTGAGTTCCATTCAGCACGGTAGCCCGCCCCTCCATATCATCTCTCCCCCTCCTGGGTCCCTTTGGTTTTGAAAAGGGATACTGGTGCTTTAAAAAGGGACGGGGTCCCAGGCCACTCAAGGTGTATCCGATGCCTCTCGCTCAGCAAGACTCTCAAACGCAAAGCAGACGGCGGAGCAAATAAAGATCAAAGGCAGCAGCCTTGCCGGCCTGGCCTGCTGTCCTCACATGCCAAGCGCTGCTGTCAGAGTAAATCATGCCCATGCTGCCCCCACTCCCCGACCCCCCCACTCCCCACACTCCCCAACCCCACCAAACCACCACGACCAGAGCACGCACACACAACCCCCCCCCCCCCCCATCTCATATATGTACTGCCCTAGTGGGCCCACTTTCTCACATTCCTATCACAACACACACCCTGACACGAACATGTGTACTGCACTAAACCCACAGACTACTCTTGCTGTTGTCACACAAGGGCATACAGGGCTAGAAATAACACTAAGGCCCTGGACTCGTCAGGATCTTCTCTGCCTAGGCTGCACTACAACAGTGGCCACCGGGTAACTACCCTGGCAACACATTCATTCCAGCTTTTTTGGCATAGAAGTGGTGAACAGACAAGGCATTTTCTCGGCAACACAGGCTCAATGATTCCACATTCAAAGTGTGTTTTCTTCAAGCTACTTATGTTTAGAGTTGTATTGCTGCTTTTAACTTGGTCTGACTTTGAGTTATTGAATACTTTAATTGTTGGGTTTGGGCTAATACCGAATCTGCCCTTTTTGTAAAAAGCAATGTCTACTTTTCCTTGAGTTAAACTGATTTCCCATCACTAGTTCTGCCTAGGACGGTAGCAGAGCTAATAAAATGTGTGATTGAGCATTACTCATAACTGCAGCTCAATGAAAGACATGGCCGCATTTCATAACTCTTTTAATAGGGGGCAAAGCAGGACTTTTCCCCTCTGTTGTCCTCATTCATCCAACAGCTGTGTATGTATGAATTTATGAGTTGGCGCGTGTTGTGTTAGCTCCCGTTTGAAATAGCGTGGAGAGACAAGTACAACGAGCGCCGAGGAGCAGGTGTAACTCCAGCCTGGCTCTACTCACTAACCCCTGGCCTAATGCAGCGCCTTAATGGGCCCGCTCTCCCCTAGAAGGCGCGGCTAAGGGGACCTGCTGCATCACACAGGCCATCCAAACAGCAGGGGTTAAGTAAGGCCCCGTCCCCTCTCAGGAGCTCCACAGCTACTTGTCCTGTTTGTTCAGCTGTGCAACAAGGCACATGTTTGCTCTCCATCTACCCTTTCCCTCCGTCCCGTCACAGTGCCAGAGAGATGCAAGCATGGGGCACAGGACCATGGACCTCATCCCTCCTCTACAGGGCCCAGTGCCAGAGAGCATGGGCCACAGGACCATGGACCTCATCCCTCCTCTACAGGGCCCAGTGCCAGAGAGCATTGGGCACAGGACCATGGACCTCATCCCTCCTCTACAGGGCCCAGTGCCAGAGAGATGCAAGCATGGGGCACAGGACCATGGACCTCATCCCTCCTCTACAGGGCCCAGTGCCAGAGAGCATGGGGCACAGGACCATGGACCTCATCCCTCCTCTACAGGGCCCAGTGCCAGAGAGATGCAAGCATGGGGCACAGGACCATGGACCTCATCCCTCCTCTACAGGGCCCAGTGCCAGAGAGCATGGGGCACAGGACCATGGACCTCATCCCTCCTCTACAGGGCCCAGTGCCAGAGAGCATGGGGCACAGGACCATGGACCTCATCCCTCCTCTACAGGGCCCAGTGCCAGAGAGCCTGGGGCACAGGACCATGGACCTCATCCCTCCTCTACAGGGCCCAGTGCCAGAGAGCATGGGGCACAGGACCATGGACCTCATCCCTCCTCTACAGGGCCCAGTGCCAGAGAGCATGGGGCACAGGACCATGGTTCCCACCCTCCTCTATGGGGGAAGACAGTGGAGGACCCAGGGGGAGGAGGAGGGGCCAGCGCAGTGCCCTCGTGTTCCAGGTCAGGCTATTCCAGATTAGAGGATGCAAGGCAACCTTTTAATTAGGCCTGCCATGCAGCAAGAGCCCTGTGGTCTTGTGGCCCAGACACTTCCTGCAATGTGCTACACCACCCATAAAGTGGCAGAACGATGGGAGTGAGTGAGTGAGTGAGTGAGTGAAAGAACGAAAGGGAGGAGGGAAGGAGGCTTAAAATAGAAAGTGCCACATCTGCAACACGTCACAGGACAAAGATCTGTCCCCGTGCTGCTGTGGGCATTGTCACCAACCAGACAGCAAACTCCATCAACAGCACAGACTGCCTGCCAGTACCTGCAATTCACCCTCTGACCATTAGACCAGCCTTTGAATTGACTGTGAATGTGTTACTTCCGGTATAAAATGAACACATTTGACTTTGCAGTACCTCTCTCTCTCTCTCCCTCTCTCGCTCTCTCTGTCTCTCCTCAGACAGTGGCACTCTGTCCCCCTCCTTTCCATAGATCGCTGTGTCCGTGTGTGTGTCCCCCAGGACTCTGTTGTATTAAGCTCACTGTCTGTCTCTCTCTCTCTCTCTCTCTCTCTCTGTCTCTCTTCCCCCATCTCTCTGTGTCTCTCTCTCTCCTTCTCTCTCGCCGCCTGCTGTTTTCCCTCCCTTATTCCCACAGCGAGCTCCAACCTTGGCTGCACTGAGACCTGTCAGGCCGGCTTCACCGACCGTCAATCACGTATTATTGGCCATAACTTCCCTTTCATAACCAAAATAGAGGCAACACACCAACAATCATATCTTGGGGAGGCCAATGACCCCTTTCACAGCGCACCACTAATACGCTGCTTTGCATCCTCTGACACACACCAGAGAGGACTGGAAATAGTAACGTATGAAATGGGCCTTAGGACGGGAGTCCCTCTGGATTTAACTACGCGCCTGCTTCACCAACAGCTCCTCACGTGCACTTTGATTTGATCTAAAGTTCAATACAAATACATGGTAACTATGCAATTGAAATGATTTCTTATGTCCAGTGACATTCATATTATGTCGCACAATGTGGGAAAGCCAGGGTTTTCTGGGGGTTTTTAAGTGTGTCCTCTGCTGTCAGTGTGTGCATGGTGAGAAGGAGCCCGAGGACTCGGCACGTGGGTGTCGGTGGCGTGGCGAGGTAGTGAGAGACGGAGGATGTCTCCTGGTCTAATTGCCTGCTGCCGGGACCCACATGGAGGGAGTCTGTCTAGAGGGGAGGGGGGTACGTCGCCACTCTGAGCTCCAGCTAAAGTTTCAAACATGAAAAAATGGACACTTTTCCTTTGATGTTGTCGGCCTGTGCCGCAGACAGTAGATAACCATCACCGGTGCCTTTTCCCCGCTGGTTCATGTAATAGTAGCCGTACGCGTCTCTTTGCTTTTACCGAGGTGACACAAGACCCCAGTTTCAAAGCTACGTTTTACACACTTTTCCCCCTGACAATGCAGAGCTACATTTGGTCCAGATTGCAGAGTCCAATTTCACTATATATATATATCAAAGACCATAGAGCACCTCGAAAACACCTTAAATGCCAGATAAAGACACAATGTTTCAACACAATCCTGATACACTTAAGGAAGGCGTAATATACAGTTTACTGACATGCATGCCCAAAGCCCCGTGTGTGAGATGTGGAGGGTGTCGCGGATTGAGGGGCAGGGTTCCATGGAGGACAGTGTGGGTACAGATATACAGTGCGGGACGCGCGTCCAGGAATGCAGCGGAGAGCATTGGAGCGGCTAGGAGGCTGTGAGGAGGAGTGCCCTGAGGGGTGAGGAACGTGCCGGGGCCTGCTGCATTAGAGAGACAAGCCCACAGCAACCAACCCGGCCCAGCTGAGCCACACAATACTGCAGGAATGAGGGCACCATGAATGGCTTTCTCTGTGTCACAATGACTACAGCACTCAGAGGAGCGGGAATGGTCAGAGGTCCCTGCCTTGGAAAACACACACTCTAACGCACGTAAACACACAGGTACACACTCTAACGCACACACACACACACGTGCTCTCTCTAACGCACATAAACACACACGCACACACACACACACACACACACACACTGAGAAATTACACAGGAATGTGAGGAAACATGCCAAAGACAAAGAATTTGAGCCATGTTCGGGACAACCTTCCCCCAGCCTCTGAAGAAATATCACAATCCCATCAAAAGGCATCAAAAGACCCGTCTGAGTGCCACACTGGATGGAACTAATGGGAGTCTTGTGCGCTGGCTTAAGCTGTTGAAGGAGTTTAATTGCTGGGATTGTTTTCCCCCCTAGATGAATTCTCTCTGACAGCAGGGAGAGAAATTGAATAGCAGGTGATCCAACTGCTGAAACCTGAGCCTTGGCCAATGCGTCACTTACATAACCTGCTTTAAGATTCACAGCGGAGTGGTTGACGCGAACATCACAACATATAGACACACGCGTCGTCACTTTTTTTTATTTTTATTTAAACATTTATAGCTCAATAATCTTTCCGTACAACTGTATTCACACATTCCTTATACTCTTAAGGGGTCCATCCTAACTTGAGATGTGCCTGAGTGATACTTGCGTGTGCACATCTCAAGTTAAAATACAGCCATGGCAATCAGCAACCACAATGTTGGACGCCCATCACTGAAACAGAACTACAACTTAATAAATACTTTACAAAAATAATGCAGGCTTTTTACAACAGAGAATTATCTGTATCAGAGGGAGACATGAGTAAAAAAAAAATGTGCATGCTAAGTTAACGAAGCATATATGGGGGCCTGAATATTATTGCTAGCCAAACGAACACTAAGTAAACAGGTCTATCTGCAGCATACAGACGAGCTCCCTGTGTTCACAAGAAAGTGAAAAAGGTTACCTTTTTATAATTGTTAGTAAAAAAACAAACAGCTTTTTGAATTCGCTATCTTACTGTTCGATAGGCTTAACCTGGGCTTCTCCAAATTACCGAATGTAACCGTCAAAAAAGACAAACAAACGTAAAACCGTCTACACACAAAGACTTACAGCACACAGAAGGATTTCCCTTATATGGATCTAAACAGAGCGCTCCCTTTTAAGCCCAACACTGAAATAATTATCATGGGCAAAGTAATTACTGAAGAAAATCCTCTTATAGTTCACTTTATGTTACGCAGTGGGATGTTTCATAACAATCGCAACTCAATATGAAGACAAGAGAAAGTCCTTGTGTTCAAAGTGGAGTATCTATTGCTCCGTTGGGAGTTCAACTCCTTTTGATGTGGGCTAAAGAAGAACAGTCAGTCATGTTCCTGGGACGCCCAGAAGTTCCTCCAAGACATTTGGCCATGAACTAAAATGGTGTCCTGTTTTTCAGCACCACCGTTTAAATTAAGGTGATTCTCTTTTTCTTCTTCCCGTTCTTCTTCTCTTCACTCCTTAAAACTCCCGAGCCTCTTCAAACTGTTTGTAGTAGTCCTCGTCCAGGGGGTTGTCGGGACACTTCTGCCCGTTGTTGGGGGGCCGGGCCTGGTTATAGCGGCTCCAGTCCCCCTTGCAGATGATCCAGGGCAGGATGTCCACCTTGTAGTGCAGGTCGGCGGAGAACTCGATGCTGATGAGGTTGGGCGTGCCGGCCCCCTTGCCGCGGGTGATGACCTTCATGTTGTCGTCGTAGCAGCAGTGCTGCGCCGCCAGCGTGGTGGACTCCAACGTGAGCATGGAGCGGATGCAGTAGCGCGCCGTGGGCTTGTAGATCTCCAGCTTCTCCTTGGGGCCGCTGGCGTCCTTCCAGCGGAAGTCGCGCTGCGTGGCGGCGTCGTGCACGTCGGCCGTGCTGTAGGCCACCTCGGTGGGGTAGGCGCAGGGGCAGCTGGGCAGGTCCGTGGACACCTTGGTCATGTACTTCTTCAGGAACTCGCTCTTGCAGTTCATCCATCGCTCACAGCTGTCGGTATCTGAGGAAAAAGACACGATGTCCCAAGTTAAAAAAAGCCCACGTCCGTCCCGGGTATTTATATATTTATATATTTGTATTTTTGTTTTGTTTTTTAAGCTAAACTCTCTCTGGCCTTTGGCGCTGGCTCGTCCTGTGAGAAGATGAAAACAGAGATGAAATGGTGTGCTTGGTGAGCGCTCGCTGTGTTTTTTTCCCCTTCCCTGGCTGACAGCTGAGGCTCATTGAGAGCAGACGGGATGGGGAGACAGATAGCAGCGTGCTGGGCTCTTCCTGTCCCGCTGCACATTTCCATCGTCTGCTCTGGAATGTGACAGAGCCCGGCTCCTTAGGAATGCTAAGTGGGGCCAGGAAAACTGGCCTGTGTGGACACCGTTGCCAGATGGACACTCGGAACCTGATGTCTGGATGAAGGGGATAAAAGGAGAAATCCAGGAAGAAGAGTAATGAGAGGATCTTACCGACGCCAAAGAGCTCCGTGGCGTTGAACTCGTGGGTTCCGGCCAGCAGACTGACTTCGGTGGCTGCCGTCTTGAACGCATCTTCAATTCCTACAGGGGAGAAGATGAACCAGGCGATGCATGGATTAGACACACATCAAAAGGACTGTGATGGGCAGGTTCCTAAACGTTGTAATAGGCCGTAACAGCAGGTAAACCCCACAGGACCAACGGTCCTCACCGGGGCAGTTGGGCATGTCACAGGTGCGTGACTCGGTGGCGGTGCAGGCGTAGCCGCAGGACCTGGTCCTCTTCTGGTTGCCGTTGCCACAGCTGACGCTGCACGCTGCCCAGTTACTCCAGTCCCCCTCCCCATCTATGTAGTCTGGATCAGAGGGCAGGAAACAGTGAGAGACAGAAACACACACAGACAGACAGACAGACCGGCAGACAGATAGGCAGGCAGGCAGGCAGGCAGGCAGGCAGGCAGGCAGGCAGGGAGGCATACAGACAGACAGGCAGACAGTGTCAGGCAGACAGACAGGGTGTCAGACAGACAGACAGTGTCAGACAGACAGCGTGTCAGACAGACAGACAGACAGACAGCCAGACAGACAGACAGACAGACAGACAGTATTAGACAGACAGGCAGATAGAGTGTCAGACAGGCAGACAGACAGGTTTTCCGGGGGAGCGTGGCAGCAGGCCACATGCTGTAGCTACTAGGCCAGTTAGCATGCCTCACTAATAATAAGTGGGTGGAGGACATAAAAGGGGGTGAGTGGCGGCCCTAATGTTCCCTTTGACTTTGACCCTCAAACCAGATGCCAGGCAAGCCCAAGCGCACACACACACACACACACACACACCAACAGAGGGTGTAGCAAGGCCCCAACAAGTTCAGGGCAGAAAGGGTTGTGAGTTGAGTGTGTTATCAGTCATCAAAAACATCAGGAAGCATTTGGCAGATTCCAAAAAAGAAAACGACCCAGCAGGCTAACACTGGTGGGTGCAGCATGCTGTGAGACATTCTTTCCACCAAGGTGTGTGTGATCTACTGCCCCCAAAGTACATACAGTCTGTATGCATGGAGTGAGTGTAAAGAGACGAGAAACTCATTATTCAAGTAAATAACTGTAATGCAAGTACATGGAAAAAATAACAGCACGGCTCCGTGATCAATGCAGCTCAGCGTAGTCAGTCAGCATAATCTCATATGCAATTAATTACTTGATACCGTGAACCAAGGGAAACGAATGGGCAAAGGCGTGAGATGGGAGCGTTTCAGGTCTGCGTCCATACCTCATAACCCCGTCAGCCCTCAACAACTCCCCACTCCCTCTACATCACCTTACACACATTCTCATCCTTTAAAATGAGTCCAACACCCGTAGCAGGCTTTCTCCCTGTCTCTTTTGCGTGGAAGCTTAAGAGACTGAAAGCAATCTCACTTACTACTAAAGCAGTCAGATTTTACAGACTACGCTCCTCTGGGTCGAAGCCATATGCACTGACAGCCGACAGTGAAAGCTCCGTCTAACAATAACAACGAACAACACAAACGTTCTGAACGTCTCCTACGATGTTTTCCTTTCATGGTGCCGAGTTGAGCTGAGTTGACCACAGCGAGAAGCCGGGAAGATTAAAACATGGTTGACAGTTTAAAAAAAGAATGCCACACTTAATGAAGGCTCATTCTCGACACCCGTAAGCAGATGAATAATACGCTTTTGTTTTTTTTTCTTCTTCTTTCTTTTTCAAACAGTAACATTCCAACGGTAGCGTCTGGGTTCGGGGGGCGTGCTGTGACACGACCGAGCAGGACGGAGACTGTACGAGAAGGGCCGTGGGGATCCTTTTGTCAGCAGACGGTTTCTGCGGGGTCACTGTTTTGAGGGAGATCATTGTGTGAATGGCGCTGGACGCCTACTAGCATTGCTCCTGCCCCCCCCCCCCCCCTTGGGCCCCCTCCGGCCCACGGGTCCCGCCGTGGCACTTTGAAGTCGAGAGGCGTTTAGCCCGTGTCACGTAGCCAGCTCCACGCCACAGAGGAATCCGCCTCATAAAAGAGTGTTAAAGCCTTCAATCAGGGGCCTGGCCTGGAATGCCTGTACTTATTATGGTGACAGCTTAAATCAGCAAATGTGCAAATTACAGATTCCACATAAGACTATAGCCATCTGTGGAGATTGGAGACGTGCTTAAGAACAGGGCCTGCGACTCGCGTCGACTTTGTTATGGAGAAACGCACCAGACAACACACAGACAAATGCAGGGAACGCAAAAACAAACACGCACACACACCCCCGCCAGCCGCGTATCCACGCACACAAAGAACACACACACACACACACACACACACACACACACCAGTGTACCATATTCAGTCTGCACTTTGACGCCTCCACCAGCGCCTCCTCTTCTCTCCCAGTCTCCGGGAGGCTTGAGGAAGTTGCTGTCCTCCGCGTTGCTGCCGTAGGGCGGCTCCTGCTCCTCCGGCCGCAGGGGGGTGGACACGGGGGACGAGGAAGACGAGGAGGACGAGGAGCCAGCTGACGCAGAGTGCTGCCACCAGTTCCTCCAGTTCGGAGCGGCCCAGCTGGGCTTGCTCTCTTTGCGGAGGCCCTTCTCGGCCTCGGGGCCCTCCAGTCCGTCCACCACCTCGATGGTCACCTGTCAAACGGGACAACGGGAGAGAGAGAGAGGGCGGCTCACACGTGAATGATCGTTTGGCTGCAGCCATTTAGGGCTTTGAACTAGACCATAAAAATAGTCAATCAAGATCAATGTTGACTGGGATTGTGTTTTGTTTTATGTGGGGCACGTATTGAGTGACTAAGGTCTGATTGAGGCTTGATGTGGCTGTCGATGCAAGGTGACACCCCCCTGGTCCTTCTGTGGCCCCCTCATCATCCCTGGTCCTGACACATGTGCCTCCCAGATGAGGGGGGTGGGGCCTCTAGCCCCGCTCTCCAGCCTGCCTCCCACCACCCTCGCTCTCCCTCTCTCTCTCCACCTAAACACCCAGTTCAAAGGGCTGCTCAGCCTCCTCCAGACCATGAAAGCCAGATGAATCCCAGGATCAAAGACGCTCCCCCTCTCCTCCCCGGACCCTCACTCACTCGCTCAAACGCTCACCCCACTCCCTCCCCACATCTTGAGATGTTAATACACTTTGTCCAACGCTCGGATTTGGCCGCTCCGATTCCATCCGATGCTCTCAGAAGTGGAAAGATCCCTGGCCGGATTAGACGGGAGAATGATTTAAACATGGCAGCAGCGGTTAGTCAGCCATCTGCACACTAAGGGACTTATAGGAGAGGGGCTGGCCACACATTTACATAAGCTGCAGTCACCCTGCGTGTCGGTTTGTGCCGAGGCATGGCTGGTTACTGCCCGCTTTTCAGCTATCATTATGATGGACATGAGAGTTGACCTCACTGTCTGTCCTAAACTTCCCTCGGAGCGAGAGAGCGTGAAGGAGGGGGAAGGACAGGGGGAGGGTGGAAGAGAGAGAGAGGGAGGGAGGGAGGGAGGGAGAGAGGGAGAGAGAAAGGGTGTAGCGATGTGCACCAGGCTATTCGGCCTCTTCCTGTTTGCTCTTCCTGTTCTGTGTGCTTGGGCAGCCATGTCTTACAGAAGGAAGACGGGTCACAAAATACACACGCACGCACGCACACACACACACACACACACACACACACAAACACAAGCAAACACTCAGTTGAACACTACGTCCGTGCCTACCTGAATGTTGGGATTCTGTCCATTGATGTCTGCCTTGGAGAGGTCAGGGAAGTTGTGGAGGTCTAGGAGGAAGGCTCCAGGGCCATCCCGCTGCAGAGTGGCCCCAGCACCCTGACTCTGGGACCAGGGGAGGGCGGCGGGCCGCTGGGCGGAGCGGTGCTCTGTTCTGGACCCGCGGTCCTCTGGACCCAGCCTGGCAGATGAGCTGCTTTCTGCATTTTTCTGGCACGACGAGACATGGGAAATATGTGTTTAGGATTTTATTTGAATTGAAATGTTTCATTAAGCTGTGTGTAATACACAATGCATCTTTTGTTCGCTTGTGTAAACTTTTTTTTTTTTCTTTTTACTGTTTTCATAATAGCTGTTATTGTAAATAAGCTACGGTTTTAGTTCAGTTTACTTCGCAAATTATGAAACGCCAACTTGCGTCTGTTCATCTCTAGTTGTTAACGGAAAAAGACAAATGTTCCAGCTTTTGCACCTTGGTTCATGAAGCTATTCTTTCCACAGCTGTTTAATGATAGCCAGTGTTTCGCTAAGACTAATAATCTGGGTCAGGGTGAACAGAAAACAAAAATCCCTTCTACCTAGTCCTCCAATCCTGTCTGCTCCAACCACATCATAAAACTAAAGCTAAAGACCATAGTTAAGGCCAACGGCACAGCAGGACCTCTCCATTTTTAACTGACAAAACATCCTTCAACCTCACCATAATGTAAAGGACATATATATAGAATGTTATGGTTATGGGGCTGACTTGGAGAAGAGAACCGTGTAGAACTGATGGCTGAGTTTATGTCCAGTGTCTGGTGCTATACACGGAAACCTGAGCAAACATTGCAAAAATAATTGCATCTGCCTTCTCGGTAGACAGGAAAACACTCTGTCGTCTGACAGGGGGTTGTAAATGCGTCCCAAAAGGATGGCTGAGGCATGTGTTCTCTGTCTCACACACACACACACTCACACTCACACACACTCACACACACACACACACACACACACAAGGGGCAATTACTCTACAATTGGAAAGGCAAGCCATAAGTAGTCCGCAATCATCCATTCTAGGGTAGCAAAAAATAAGATCAAAGGGGGACAATCAATCTTGTTTCTTGTTTGCTTTTTTTCATCTCCTATTTTTCCTGCCTTTTGGTTTTGTGGCAAGTCCAAGGTCTGAGCGTGGGGCAGCAGGCGGCTATTTTGCGGTGGGCCAGTCACAGACAAAGCGTCAGGTCGGCCACGTTGTGGTAGGGGTGTAAAGGCCCCCCCAGTGGGGTGGCTTGAGTCAGCAAAGAAGCACCTCTGTGACAATTTGGGAGCTGCTCACCGAGATCGTGGAAAGATAACAAATGTGCTTGTTCCCAGGATATAACCGCAGAGACTAAGCACTAAGGAAAAAGGGCAAAATATATATCCATTCAATTCAAACGCCCACCGAGTTATATTGCAGTTTGGCCAGCATTAATATGTCAAGCGCTATGTGAAACATGACTTTGGAACTGTATGGGAACCTTGCTTGGCTACCACTTTTCAGAGAACACTACAATTAAAGGAAAAAGGAGTCTAGAACAGAATGCAATGATGATGGACCGTATTCTGGCAAAAATACACTTAACCAAAATATTTCGGTCTGGAACCAAATAATGCTATAAGCTCAGGAAGTGAAGTAATATGATTGAAGCATTTCACAATTGGCGCAGAAAAAAAGACACACTGGCCGCCAGCGATTACGTCTGGGAGATACGGAGGCTATGGAGCTACGGGGCCAAAGGAGGGAATGAAGGGACCAACACCGGCCCCGGTCACTGTCAACCCTTCATGTGAACAGCACGAGAGCCTCTCAGGCCCTATCACTGGTGCTTTGGGTTCAGATGCCCATCTGATAACCCCGTCTTTCAAGTCCCCCAGTCTTCAGAAGTCCCTCAGTGGCTGTAATTGAACTCCTGTGAGTAACCCCCCCCCCTTTTTGTTTTTTAAACGGAGGACTTCCCCACCCAGCGTTTATCAGACTCCGATCTGTTAAATAGAGGGGAACCAAACAAAATCCAACAGCGTCCATGCTTTCACTGCTTTAGTTACGGTTAGTCTGGATACACAAACATGCCTAGCTGTATCTTTAGGGAGGCCGACGTTTTGGGTCAGGCTTCAAGACAGCGCTGATGAATTCATGGCTTGTTCTTGGACCACGTCACCTCCCGGTTGTTGTACTTCTGTGCTGACCAAAAGCAAGAGTGTGAGAGTCAGAGGCTTGCTGGCCAGAGAGTACCTGAAGGCACCCCTTTCAACAGCCTTCAATCAACCATTGATCCCAGAGGAGTCCCAACGCTGGGGCTCACCCTCAATATCTATCTGAAAAACTCTGCAAGATTAGATATTTCTGTGTCGTTTATAACTCAATTTATTAATTTAATAATCTTTGCAAATTGTTAGTCTTGTTTTGTCTTGCTTGAAGTCGTGCCTCGCTGAAAGGTTGACTTTGAAACTACTCTAAGATGCTTCTCAGAGTAGGTTGTTTTAGACCGTTTTTAGTCATCTGTGACTTTACTCACCGCTAACTGGAATAGGTTACATTTGGAGATCAAAAGTGACACACCATTCCTCAGGTCATTTGGGGCCTCCCAGGATGTTACCCACCCCCCTGGAAACCCATGAATGAAACTCACACACATGCCCCCCGTGCCCACTACAGCTCCCCTCTTTTTCCCGCTTCCCCTTTTTTTCACTTTGCGAGGGCTGCTTAAAGGAGCATGACTCCATTTTCAATTGGAAACAACTCAGGGGGCCTTCCCCAGGGGACACTGGCAGGAAATGAAGGCAGTGCACATTGTGCCAGATGCTTTTCAACTCCACACTTTAGGTGGAAACGAAAACTATCCTTCTTCTGTTACATGTATCAAAATAGGAATGGCCAGGGGTGTATGTGTTTGTGTGTGTGTGTGTGTGTGTGTGTGTGTGTGTGTGTGCGTGCGAGCGTGCGTGCGTGTGTATATTCTTATACTTAAAACCGTTAGGCTTGTGGTGTTATGAAAATTGACGACTGTCCGTGCACAAAACTCTTTTGACGTACTGGAAAAACCACCTGTTGTCCCTAGTTATGACAGACTCTGAAAAGTCATGTAGTTGTACATTCTTCTCAAATAAATAATTGTCTTCTCGTCTTTCTGTTTGTGCAGTGACCTCTCCTTAAGACTGTGCTCCTCCTAGCTTCAGAACGGATCTGTCTTTGTGAGTCAGGGATAACATTGTTCTCACTGCTTCCACTGTGGCTGTGACCAAACGTTTCTCTCTCCCCCGCTACAGGTGCATGCAGTGGGATCCTGTCATTTGTTCCCTGTGGAACGGCACTTTGAACACGACACCTCGGGATGACAATAACCCCCTGGGCCGTGAAAACGCGGGGCCAAGAGATGACATCATCGTCTTCAACGGCGGACCAGTGAAGCATATCTGCACATGGTCAGAGCGGTCCATTCATCACCACAAAACCATTTCAACAACAACACTGGTTGTGTGGGAATGCTGGCCACTTTCTTTGAGAAATAAGCATTTCTTTGCTCTTTTATTTTTTTTACTTGATCCATGTAGTTTTTGGTAGCAAAATATGCAACAGTGAAAATGAAAGCACACTGTATAACTTCCTGTACTAATTTATTCTGATTTGTGGTGTGACTATTTATCCAATGGTACAACAAAGATAGTGTGTTGCAACAGCAGATCCCAGGTGTTAATGTTAATTGTAGATATTTAGAAACCGCCGAAATAACTTCACACACTGAACATTCTTTCCACTCAATTTCCAAGTCCCAAATAAACCAGGAAGGACTTATCCTTGCCACTGAGTATAAACACCCATTTATCATTGTGTTGGGTGAGGGGGGACAAAGGTATATTAGTGGCCATGCTAAAAATACATCAAAAAGTGGCCGATGCTTTACCGCCTTTGAAATGGCTGTTGATCCCAGACGCCTTTTAACCCTCGGGACCTTTCGCTCCGGGTTTAAGGGCCTGGTGGAATCCGTGTGCTTGAATCTAATGCCAGAGTGAGGTGTGAAGGGTTAACCTTGTCTATTGTTTCTGATAGGCTACAGACATCTTCCGGGATTTTGTCATGGCTGATGTGAGCCTCACCTCTTTAGTTACCTAGAAGTATAACTACTGTATACCAATAGACCTCTTAGACAATCAGTAAACACATATAGATTTTTTAGACCGCTAAGTTCAAAACATCTGTCACACACACTTTTTATTTTTTTTAACATTATATTACACAGGGGTCTCTTGACCAAGACATTGATGCTTATAAATAAATATGAGTGTTATTTTTATGGAGGTAAGTTTAATTAAATATGGATAACAACTCCTGGCTCTAAATAGGACATCACAGCCCCAAACCATATATATTCTCACACAAGGATAGCAGGGAGGGGTGTTTGAACCCCTAATTAGGGCCGAAGGGCAGAGGTCAGGGTCAGGTGAATGGAAAACATCTACAGGGTAAAACTTTGGGATGGGGGTTCCATACTCCAGTGTGCCGAACCTGACCAGGATGACAGTGATGAGCCCTTGATGACAGACAAGTGCCTGTAGCATGCATTTAACCCACCGTGAACGGAGGTGTGTGCTGGGGGACTCAATCTTTTACCCAATCTCATCTTCCATTCCTTCTCTACCGGCCACTACTTCCAGGAAAAGTCGAGCCTGAGAGCACTATCCTGAGACTAATCTATTAGACACAAAGACACTGGAGAGAAACCTCCATATCCCCAGAAGTTATGCAAGCATTTTATCTAATGCATTTTCAAACAATAGCATATTGATGTTGCGATAATGTGCAAAAGGTCTCCAGTTTCAACAACAATGTTAAAATTTAGAAAAAATTTAAAAAAGGATCGTGGAACACCTGAAGCGGTTGGCGTAAAACTTACATAGCAATGGCATTCCAATTTAATAGAAGAGCCAAGTAACTCACCTTTGCTGCTAATGCATCCTGGTCCTGAATCAAAGTCAAATTTCCTTGGGAGAGTGGACTGCTTCGTAATACAGTTATATGCAAAGTAAGGAGGAGCAGTCCAAGAAGCAATAACAGTTCTGCTGCCAGTCGAACCATCCTTTTCACGCGCCCGGTCTTCGGACCTTGCAGTGTGGCAGGAGCTCCAACACCGCCTCCTCCCGCTGCAGAAACTCCGATCTCCGGATCCGCCGCGGACGAGGAGCCGCAACACCACTTCGGAGCCACTTCGGGATTCAGAATTACAAATTAGGGGAAAAGGATGGGGGGAGTGTACCAAGTTCAAGTAAAATTAAACCCCGTTGAGTCTTCACTCGTCTTTTCAATAGTCGTATAAAAGCGATTGCCAGGAAAGTACGGGACTTTCAACAATTGTAATACAAAATAGATTGGCTAAAAGTACAATCCCTCGTTTGTAATCCTAGTTTCTCTAATCCTAAAAGTTTTGATTCATTGTTTCAGTCTCAAATCCAGAAAGTGCGTGCAGAGCCTAAAAGCAGGACACTTCTAGCGCGCGCAACATTACGCACTTATCTCTGGTTGCGTCCTTATAATTGTCCAAAATCAAGAGACTTGCATCCAAATTGACCTGTATCCGTGCCGCATTCTTCTCAGTTGGCCGAGACAAATTTGCTCTTCTATCGAACTCTCTTGCAATCCATTTCATTGGCGAAACCTGTTACATTATTTAATTTGGATCCATTTCACAAACCCGTGGAGTCTCCAAAATATTATACGACGGTTATATTCGGAAGTGGTGGGATATTCCCTCTTATCTCATTGAGTTCTGTCCTCTTCATGCGCTTGCTGAATTTATTTTGTAGCAAATTAAAAGATACCCGCTACAATCTGTGCGCTTCTTAAAACATCCCATGTGTCCTAGCTGAGTGAGGCAAAGTGAAACGGTCTTTCATGACAAACACGCTGTTTTCTTTCAGCAGTGCGCTCCAGAGTGTTTTTATACGCCCCTCCACTGGTTTGCTGTCAAGACCCCCTCCCCCTAATTTTAACTCTTTCGCCCCCCTCAACGTTTACGACACGGAACGATGGCAAGTCACCGTGGCACGAAAGCGTAACTTTTATAGGTCAACCCAATTAAGCCAATATGAGTATGTGGTTTTGGATTACAACTATTAGAACGAAGTATTTTCTCTAAATTAGGTTTGCTGTAAATAAAATGTGATGTGCCCTCTCAACCACGCGCATTAAGAGACAGCATGCTGTGTAATTTGCATGTGTATAGATCGAGGAACTCCACTCAGATCAACGACAGTATCATGGGACCCTCTATACCTTTTAGCAAGACAAATGGTGCGTGAAAATCTGATCACCCTTAAAAAGGACTTTTTATTGCTAGCTTCAAAGGGTAGGTTGCCGTGACAGATCATGCACCCTGGATAGCTTCTTAAAACATCCTCATAGAATATGTAAAACTAGTGCCTCTCAGGTTCTAATTAACTATACATAACAGTACAATACGTCAACCAGTCAAGTTCTAGGTTTAATAGACATATTTAAGAGAACCATGTAATGGCCTGTTTATCAGTTTGGGGTGCAACAGGCACCAACAGGTGAAATTGGCTACGGTGTAAAAAGAGTATATCCGTATAATATATTATATATTACATTATATAATAATATATATCATACATATATATTATACGGATACTCTTTTACATAGCCTACTAAAGGGCAGAGGGAACACTATTTCAAACCAATATGAAATCACCCATCATAGCAATTAATGTATTGGATAAGATCCTTGCTTACTTTGTCTGCATCCCTTTTTTTTAGGTAAAACGAGGAAAACCAATTGGCAAGGCCGACATGTATTTTGTGTGGGGAACAGTCTCTTGATTCACTGGTTTTTCAAATATGCTTAACCTCATGCAAAATTACAATGTTCTCAAATACATTCCACTTTGATCTACTTAATTCTGCCCCCTGTTGATTTGTTGCCACCCAAATAAATATTTGCTTCACCACCATCTACGCTAATCTCTTCAGCCCAGACAGCTGTCTCTTTAGTGTACCTCACCTCTAGGAGAAATATAAAACAGAGTTGTCAGAATAGGCTGCCTTGGACACACTGGCGGACTTCGAAGGACTACCAGAGGATCCCCCCTTCCAGAATAGCCGCCACATGCCATTCTAACCGCAGCGTGCATGGATCAGCTTTTAAAAGGAACAGCAGAGGCTGGTTCACAACGTCTTTACACTATTGTCTGGCTGTATTCATCTTTTTAAAATCCGAGCAGGCCATTTACCATTTCTGATAAAAAAAAGTAATTACAACAAAGTTGTGGTTTATTAGAATATTTGGGATCTATAAATCCGCCTGCATATCTTAATTTGTGACGGGGATAGAGCTGGAAGACAAATATGTCCCTGGCAGTAAGGCCAGTTTGGATTTCATCAGTTCTATACTTCTTTTCACATCCAACACACAGGGTCGTTTCATAGAAATCACTGAAAACAGCAAACACTTAGACTGGAATGTGTAAACATCTCTGCAAATATTGCGTGATTCAGAAATGTGTTGCTTATTGACAATGAATACTATTTATCGTTAATGTGGAAACTATAAAGCTACATGAAAAATAATTATATGTATTCTGTGTATGTATATTGTATTCTTTAGTTGTATAAAATGCTATCACTATGTTTTTTGTGTGATGGAAAATCCACTAACATTAAAATATTTTACAGTCCCTACTCCCTAGGCCAAACAAGTGTAGACAAGACTTAATCTGACACATTGTGAAACACATTTATCCGTCTAAAAGTCTGTCCTGTTCAAGTCAAATAACTGAAAATTCCCTTGGTATTCAGTAAAGAGCTAATTGCTAAGTAAATGTTCTGTTGGCTCAGGTCAACCATACCCTGAATACTTACCATCACAAAACACAGACAGATTCCGTGAGAGAGAGCAGCACCTTTTCTAAAACAGCAGTAATTTAGCTAGGAGACAGAGTGAGTAGCAGAGGAGCCACACAATATGCCAAGATGTCTGTTTGTTTGTGTGCAAGAGCAGCTGAGATTTAATTGCATGTCAAATAAGTAATTGATACATCTATTATTTCTGGAAACATTATGATTTGGTAAGGCACCACACAAAGGACTCTGTACTAATTTATGTTTTACTTATATTATAGAATTAGATTGCTATGTTATTTAGTCTGTTGAAGCAACCCTTCAAAAACGCATCAAGAGATGAACACAGAGCAGTCTCCTTTAACATTGAAAAATATATTTACAAATGTAATACAACCTTTCTTTTTTTCTCTCTCTCTCTATCTCTCCATGTAAAACAAGCCACAGCATGTGAACTCCTATCTTACATGCAGATAAAACGCATGATGGTTTCGGTGTTTCAGTCACCAGAGCCATCATCATTGTACAGTAGCTTGACAACACAGTTTAGGCAAAACTTGAGAAACTCTTTTTGGAGTGTAGTTCAGTGCGTCTTCCCCTGTGTCTTCCTTGATGAAAAGGGATGACGTAGACACACGTATAATCTTCATTTACAGTCGCTTATAAAAACATATACAAAGCAGCTGCCAAACCTTTGGCCCTGACAGGGATGGGAACCCTAGCGAGGAGTTAGAAGCCCGCCTTAAACACACACATGGAATTGTACAGTCCCTACATAAAAGGGGTCAAGGGTAATATCAGCTGTCCAGCCCGAAGTCTGTCTCAGCGTTGAGTTCTGGTCGGGGCGTGTACTTCCGCCGTGAGAACTTCAGGCACAGGTCGTTGCCCACCTCATTCAGGTGATGCAGCACCTGACGATGGCATTCCACTACGTGTTAAGTGTTTGTAAATTTTTTTGGTCCCCAACTGTCAACATTATGTGCACTTTGATGAGTTCATGAGTGAGTGTGCGTGCGTGTGTGTGTGTGTGTGCATGGGGGGCCTCACCTGGTCCAGCATTGTTTTAGTGTGTGCTGCCGACACACAGAAGCGTGCCCTTGCCTCTGCGATAGGGGTGGCAGGAAAGCCAACCACCACCACGCCTATCTTCCTCTCCAGCATGGCACGGCAGAAGGCCCTGAGGAACACCCAAAGCACAGCCAACGATCAGTGAGGTGCAGAGCGTGTAGGGGGACAGCGGGGCACAGCACTCACAGCCCGATCCTATAGGACCCTGGACCCTGTCGTTTTCCCTTTACTCCAATGACTGTCAGGCAATGTCAGGCAAACACGTTCTCAGCAGACATCTGACTTTGACTGAAAAGTTCATCGGCGCAGTGGTATTGCACCTGACAGATTTAGTGAAACATTACAGCAACCGAACAGCTGTGACAGGAAATATACAGATGTACACAAAGCGAAGGTGGGGGAGAGGAAGACGAGAGACAAAGAAAGAAAAAGAGAGACAGAGAAAGAGAGATGGAGAAGGAGAGAGGAAAATAGAGAAAGGGAGAGACAAAGTGGACAGAGGTTGGAGGGTCCTTCAGTTGCTCGTTGAGGGGCCAGGACAGCAGCAGCAGCAGCAGCAGCAGCAGTAGTAGTGGGCCGTATTGAAAGCTCAGTTTAAAAAGGCCTCACAGCTGCTCGGTCCTTTGTTAGCGTGCCAGAATGCTGTTAACTTTCGAAGCATCTGAGGCGCTTGTGGAACGAGGAGCCTCGCATGGCACTTGTTTTTTCTTTTCACCATTGATTCATGGAGCATCTGGAACATCTAAAATGGCAGCCGACCAAAGTCATTGTGGGAAGATACACACTGTCCTTGGCGGAATGACCGGTTGAGAATGAATGCCTCTGTAATGATTTAAAAAACAAACGGGCCTTATGTGACTAAATGATTGAGCTTAATCACCGGGAAACTGGCCCATCCCTGTTAGTGAACCAGCGTTCCATTTGAAATTATGTCGGTGTCAAAGCAAAAAGGTGGTCAAACAAGATAAACTTAAAAAACCTCTTGCTCAAAACATTTTAGGATACGAATTAACAAACATTGGAAGTTTTGCTGTACTATATGAACACTACTCATTTCCAAACATTATATCTCTAACTTTGTTCTATTTGTGAACACTTACACCACTTTGCCAGGCATGTAGAGCAGCACGGGCACCACGGGAGAGTCGTTGTTGCCGTAGATGATGAAGCCCATCTCCTGCAGCCTGGACCGGAAGTACCTGGTGTTCTCAGCCAGCTGCTGCACCCGGCTCTGACCTGCCGGCACACACAGGTACCACGGTTACACCCTCATTTATTCACTCACTCTCACTCTCACTCTCACTCTCACTCTCACTCTCACTCGCCGTCCCAAACAGGTAGCACGGTTACGGGTGGCAGCTCACGCTGGCACCGCTCCACTGGGATAGACGCGCGCCTCTATCCTCAAACCTATGAGAAAGCTAATTAAGGTATTTAGTTGTTGTGCTCGGATAACGGCTCCTCCATCTGGACCGTTCCAGCTTCCTCCGTGGAGCCTGATTACAGTCTCACTGCGGCAGATGGTTCTGTTTTGTCTGCCCGGCGGCGCGCGGGACGCACCCGTGCGTTGCCAGGACGCCGGCTCCCAAATAGGACCGGACGGACGGACGGACGGACGGTAACGACGGCCCCGACCCTGGACTGCCGCTGGAGCGTGGCCTCTGGTGAAACCCAATCCACACCGTGCCGGAGCAGCACGTCCATCTGGGGGGAGAAGGAGAACCACATCCAAATGGAAGGCAGCAGAGACGGGCTGTTTTCGCTGACCCTGTGGCTCTCTAATGCTCTGGAGGGCTGGGGGGGGGGGCAGGAGCCAGGCAGGGAGGCAGCTGGTCCGTCCCAGGAACTCTGATTACCTGGGAACGGATTTGCAACCCTTTGGAAGGCGGGGGAGAGAAGGTCCCCCTAAACCACCCGTATGTCAGCAGAAAACACTAACACTTCGACCGGTGTCAAAAGCACAAGGCCCGTTCCGTAAGGCGCTCCTCCCTGTGAGCAGGAGGGCGTGGGGGTTAACGGCCTGCGGCTGGACACAGACCTGGGTTCGCTCGGTCAGCTCTGCCACTGCACCGCGGCGTCGCACTCTGGCAGCCCGCCTTTTGCTTGTTGTCCAAGACCTCAGGCGGCGCAAAGTTAGATAACAAGACGACGTGCGAGTGTGTATCAGTGTATCAGTGTGTACACAACTGAGGTAGAGAGAGAGAGAGAGAGAGAGAGACAGAGAGAAGGAAAGATCTGAAGAGAGCGAGAGATAAAGCGTTGGTGAGGAGGACAGAGCGCGGTATGTACCCAGCTCCCCTGACCTCTCACGCCACAGCGTGCTCTCGTGATGGACACTCATCTAAAGGAGGACCTCCCCTCACGCCCCACCGCGCCCCAAACAAAGCCCCGATGTTTGGAACGGCGCGCCCGGTGTTTGCTAAACTCCCCCCTTTTCTCCGCTGGACAGGTCGCGACCCACGCGCTCACAACAAACAGCTGTCGCGCACCGGCTACGTCAGATGAAAGGCATGTCCTTCCAGCGGAGGCGGAGGAGAGGCTTACTCGTCCCTCCGCTGCGCTGAAAGGATCCGGGCTCCGCCGCAGAGGCAACTGCAGGCTTAGCCCCGGATGATAATCCCTGTGCTGGCACGCACGAAGCCAGTCTACGGCGAACCGTCTCTAAACACTGAACTTCTCAGGAGGATCTCCTTTCGCATCTGGAATGCCGCTGCAGATTAGCCAGTATATGGTGGTGGTTTAATTCAATTCAATGCTTCAATGCGCATTACCGCTTCTCCTCCATTTGAACCATTGAACCATGACAACACGGAACCCGGAGCATTCTCTGCGAGTTCCGTCCTGAACTCCGTAGAGCACCAGTAGGACCATGCCCTGGTCTCTTATGAGGAGAACGGTCCCTCCAGCCTCGGCCAGGGGACAGACTCGAGCGCGTGAGAGCAGGGACACACACGAGACCGACTCACCCACGGTGCTTCCGTCCAATCCCATGATGCACTTCATGGCGCGGATGATCTGCTCGGTGACGGGGGGGGACATGGCCGAGGCATAGACGGCGCTGTGGGAGTGGCTCCGCAGGTAGTCCACCAGCTCCTGTGAACACACGGCGTCCTGTTAGCGCGCGGCCTAGAGGGACAGACGCACGCTTGTACACACACACACACACACACACACACACACACACTCATCCAAGCAGCCCCTGCCAGCGATATGGGCACCTGCACTTTGTGGCTGGGGTTTGAACAGCAGAAACACTGAGACTACTGAGGTTTAGCCCTAAGAGCTTTAGCAGGGAAATAAAAGAACAACTTGTCCAATACATCCCAGTTATTAATCATAACTACATATCATTTTCTGCAAAATCAACATTAATGCATTAGAAAAAAAACATTGCAATACATAGACCTATTAAGGGGAGACAAATCCATCACACTTTGAATACAATCCTTTGTAAAATAAAAAAGTGATCAAACCAAACAGTAGCATGCAGTTGACCACGAGGACCACTAGAGAGCGCTAAAGGAACACCTGAGAATCAACTGAAGCTTCCCCTACAGCCACCTCTCTCCGACTGCCTCGGGGGGCTGGGACTTCGGGCCGTACACGCTGATGGTCCTTTCCCACTCTCTGTGTGAACCCAGGGACCCGGAGCGCTCGCTTGAGAAAGCCCATGTCCGGTGGAGGAAGTGAGGCAGGGCCGCGGTCCATCGTGCTGGTGGATTCCTAAACGTCAGCGGCAGATTAGCTCGGCTCTGGCCCGCAGAGTGCACAGGCCCCCGGTCCAGGAAACGGGGCCTGATTTGGCCCTGGTCTCTGAGGCACGCCGGTGTCAGCGGCCTGGCTCTGCTCCAGGTCTGGCCTGCTGCTCTGTGGCTGTGTGGTGGCGGGCCGGAGCGTGGCTGGGACACGGAGCAGGATCGGCCATCTGGTCGTTAGTCCGTCCATCCCCAGTGCTGCCGTGTGTCCCCAGCGGTTGGCCGCCACCCTGCCTCCTTGCGAGAACCCACAAGGGGGAGAGGGATTTTGGGGCGGGGGGAGGTGGGGACTCAGAACCCAGGAAACAAGCCGACATCTGTTTCCATTTGAGGCTGGGGATTTTCACTGCTTTAGGGCCTCGCAGGATTTCAGAGGGGACAGGAGATAAAGTGGTTAAGAGGACACGTCCGAGATCTGTCCCGCATCAGGGCAACGGGGTAAGGAGGCGCTGATGGCGAGAGAGAGAGAGAGAGAGAGAGAGCGAGAGAGAGGAGGAGGGGCCGGGTCCCTGCTCAACTTCAACTCTGCTTTTGATAATCCAGAGCCGTGCGCATGAGGCTGGCAGCATGCAAACACATGTGCACGCTCGCAGAGAGGTAATGAAGGAAGCCCACTGCAGCCAGGCTGAAGTGAATTATATTGTTTTGGAGTCCATTCATTAGGGCACTTATTTTTGGCGAGCTTATAAAATGCCCATAATGTGACTGCTTTCGCCGCACACATCTGCACAGTCAACCTGAATCCACTTTACTGCGGGGTTCCTGCAGTTCACCGCAACAACAAACACGTCCAATCGGAAAAGGTTTTCGGCTCTCTCTTTCCTTTCGGTTTATTATTATTTTTATTTTTTTTACACGTTGCGTTTAGTGTAGCCGGCTGTCAGACTAGGCAGCGCTTTCATACTTCAAACGTTGTCATCCTTGTTAAAAGGCCCGTCCTGGCAAATCTGGAGAGCAGTTCCGACGTATTGCCACAAGAAGGGGCTGGCCCGCCGCCAGCTTTACCTTCCTATTATGGCAGAGTGGGGCCGGGGCCAACGTGAGGCAGGGTCCCGTTCACAAAGCCTAATTCCAACAACATGGCCTCCCTCTGTTCCGTTCTAATCAACTGCCACTCTGCTCATGTGGTCGTGTAGTTATAGTGTAGTTTTTAATGGAGTCAGAAGACATTACAAAAGGCCCAGAGACATCAGTCTGGGCGAACATTCGTTGAACACACGACGACCGAGACAAGAGGCTTGGAGACGGAGGAATGGGGACTGAACGGGGAACCTCCATACATACAGTTAGGCCCAAAAATATTTGGACAGTGATACAAGTTTTGTTATTTTAGCTGTTTACGAAAACATATTCAGGATACAATTATATAATCAATATGGGCTTAAAGTGCAGACTCTCAGCTGTAATTTGAGAGTATTCACATCCAAATTGGAGCAAGGGTTTAGGAATTACAGCTCTTTAATACGTAGCCGCCTCTTTTTCAAGGGACCAAAAGTAATTGGACAATTGACTCAGAAGGCTGCAAAAAATAATAACAACGCTGCATGGGCTCTTCCCTCATTAACCTGTCATCAATTAAGCAGTTAAAAGGTCTGGAGTTGATTCCAGGTGTGGCGTTTGCATTTGGAAGCTGTTGCTGTGAACACACAACATGCGGTCAAAGGATCTCTCAATGGAGGTGAAACAGACCATCCTGAGGCTGAAAAAAAAGAAGAAATCCATCAGAGAGATAGCAGAAATGTTAGGAGTGGCCAAATCAACAGTTTGGTACATTCTGAGAAAAAAGAGTGCACTGGTGAGCTTGGGAACTCAAAAAGGCCTGGACGTCCACGGAAGACAACAGTGGTGGATGATCGCAGAATCCTTTCCATGGTGAAGAAAAACCCCTTCACAACATCCACTCAAGTGAAGAACACTCTCCAGGAAGTAGGTGTATCAGTATCTAAGTCTACCATAAAGAGAAGACTTCATGAGAGTAAATACAAAGGATTCACCACAAGGTGCAAACCATTAATCAGCCTCAAAAATAGAAAGGCCAGAATTGACTTAGCCAAAAAACACCTGAAGAAGCCAACCCAGTTCTGGAACAGCATTCTTTGGACAGATGAGACTAAGATCAACCTGTACCAGAATGATGGGAAGGAGAAAGTTTGGAGGAGAATTGGAACAGCTCATGATCCAAAGCACACCACATCTTCTGTAAAACATGGTGGAGGCAGTGTGATGGCATGGGCATGCATGGCTTCCAATGGCACTGGGTCACTTGTGTTTATTGATGATGTGACAAAAGACAGAAGCAGCCGGATGAATTCTGAAGTGTATAGGGATATACTTTCTGCTCAGATTCAGCCAAATGCAGCAAAGTTGATTGGACGGCGCTTCACAGTACAGATGGACAATGACCCAAAACATACTGCAAAAGCAACCCAGGCGTTTTTTAAAGCAAAGAGGTGGAATATTCTGCAATGGCCGAGTCAATCACCAGATCCCAACCCAATCGAGCATGCATTTCACTTGCTCAAGACAAAACTTAAGGCAGAAAGACCCACAAACAAGCAACAACTGAAGACCGCTGCAGTAAAGGCCTGGCAAAGCATCACAAAGGAGGAAACCCAGCGTTTGGTGATGTCCATGGGTTCCAGACTTCAGGCAGTCATTGCCTGCAAAGGATTCTCAACAAAATATTGAAAAGTTACATTTTACTTGGGGTTATGTTTATTTGTCCAATTACTTTTGAGCCCCTGAAATGAGGAGCGTTTGTATAAAAATAGCTACAATTCCTACATGTTTAATCATATATTTTTGTTCAACCCCTTGAATTAAACCTTAAAGTCTGCACTTCAATTCCGTTGTAGTTGTTTCATTTCAAATCCAATGTGGTGGCATGCAGAGCCCAAATCATGAAGATTGTGTCACTGTCCAAATATTTTGGGGCCTAACTGTACATACAGTATGTTGACGATGATGAGCGATGTGAGTGACAGCGAGGAAGGCCACGGGTAAGTGCTAGGAGGACCAGCCTGGAGAGGCAGCATTATGGAGCCGCAGCCACCACACTGCTAGCATGTTTTATATGAGTAGTGAACAGAGGGACCCTAACCCTGGAGAAGGGGGCATTGTGGAGCCGCAGCCACCACACTGCTAGCATGCTTTATACGAGTAGTGAACAGAGGGACCCTAACCCTGGAGAAGGGAGCATTATGGAGCCGCAGCCACCACACTGCTAGCATGCTTTATACGAGTAGTGAACAGGGAGACCCTAACCCTGGAGAAGGAGCATTATGGAGCCGCAGCCACCACACTGCTAGCATGCTTTATACGAGTAGTGAACAGGGGGACCCTAACCCTGGAGAGGGAGCATTATGGAGCCCCGGTAACCACACGGCTTGCATGCTTTATCAGCCCCGGCTGGGATATGAGTAGTGAGCAGAGGGAGACTCAACACCTAGGATGGATGATAATGTTATTAAAACTAGGGGGTGGGGACTGTCTGTATGCATAGGTTAGATTTGTTTAAAGTTGTGTCAGTAGAACACCATGGCCTATTGTACCTAAGCATTGTGTGAAATGGCCAAACAAACCTGAAGCATTGACCCAAAAAAACAACAAATATCTATACAGTATATATAAAAAACAAACCCGTTCAACTTCAAACTACACTGGCAGTAGCATTATCCCTTCAGAGGAATTTCAGCTTCAGGACACCGTACAGGAAAAGACTGAAACTCAAACACGGGCCAACCTTGGGTTAAAGAAGAAAAGAAGCAGAAGTGAGGCACCTTGTTCCCCGCGATGTAGCCTCCGGCCGCGCCAAAGCTCTTGGTGAAGGTGCCCATCATCACGTCGATGTCGGCCGGGTCGAGGCCGTAGAGCTCCGTGATGCCCCGGCCCGTCTGGCCCACCGCCCCGATGCTGTGCGCCTCGTCCAGGTACAGGTAGGCCTTGTACTTCTTCTTCAGAGCCACGATCTCGGGAAGACGCACCACCGAGCCCTCCATGCTGAATAGGGGGGGGGGGGGAGCGAGAGAGAGAGAAAAGGTATTATTGGTTAACATTACGGTGCAGTGGATAAAAACGCACCGATTGGATATTCAAACTGATATGTACACTCACAGCCTAAATGAATGCACATGATAGATAGCCCTATGATTACATAACCCCCCGCGCCCCGTCTCCCGTGCACGTTTCAAATCAACCACTCCCTTTTTCCTTCCACCTCTCTCGTTCCCATTCCTCTCCTCCGAGGCTGGCCTTATAAGGGCAGACGTAGGGAGAAGGAGTGTGACGGCCGGCGAGGGGAACATTCCCAGATTGGCGCTCCCCCGCCGTGATGGAGCACCTCTCCACTCCTGAGTAAACCAAACAACACCCCCCCCCCCCATCCAGGTCTCACTAGGACTCGTGTGGACATCAAAGTGGAGCGCCTGATCCCAGCTAAAGCCTGGCCCCACTCTTTATCCTGGCCCGTTTGATGTTCCCGGGAGAGGCCGTGCGGAGCACGAGTTCGTGGAGATCATACCTAAAAGCATGAAGGACGTCCTCACGTGTAGGATATCCAGTGGTAACACGGGCTTTGATGAATAGCACGAGCATGGAATTGAATCCCGACCACGCCGACATGACCAGAGATTGGAGCTGACATAGTAGACAAAAAAAGCAATGGAGGAACGGGGAGCAGACTTGCCGGGGGAAAAGTAAAAATAAATGAAAAAAGAGAAGGACTTTGTGGATGAGTCAGAATGAAACAGGGAGGGAGTGGGAAGTAGAGAGAGTGGTGGTGGTAACAAACAACCACTGCTGGAGGTGCAACCCAGACCGATCCCAGCCTATGAGCGGACGGAGAGGGTTACCGAGGCCACTCAGAGCTCAGAGCTGGACGGAGAGGGTTACCAGGGCCACTCAGAGCTCAGAGCTGGACGGAGAGGGTTACCAGGGCCACTCAGAGCTCCGAGCTGGACGGAGAGGGTTACCAGGGCCACTCAGAGCTCAGAGCTGGACGGAGAGGGTTACCAGGGCCACTCAGAGCTCAGAGCTGGACGGAGAGGGTTACCAGGGCCACTCAGAGCTCAGAGCTGGACGGAGAGGGTTACCAGGGCCACTCAGAGCTCAGAGCTGGACGGAGAGGGTTACCAGGGCCACTCAGAGCTCAGAGCTGGACGGAGAGGGTTACCAGGGCCACTCAGAGCTCAGAGCTGGACGGAGAGGGTTACCAGGGCCACTCAGAGCTCAGTGCTGGACGGAGAGGGTTACCGAGGCCACTCAGAGCTCAGTGCTGGACGGAGAGGGTTACCAGGGCCACTCAGAGCTCTGTGCTGGACGGTGAGGGTTACCAGGGCCACTCAGAGCTCAGTGCTGGACGGAGAGGGTTACCAGGGCCACTCAGAGCTCAGTGCTGGACGGAGAGGGTTACCTTGGCCACTCAGAGCTCAGTGCTGGACGGAGAGGGTTACCGAGGCCACTCAGAGCTCAGTGCTGGACGGAGAGGGTTACCAGGGCCACTCAGAGCTCAGTGCTGGACGGAGAGGGTTACCAGGGCCACTCAGAGCTCAGAGCTGGACGGAGAGGGTTACCAGGGCCACTCAGAGCTCAGTGCTGGACGGAGAGGGTTACCGAGGCCACTCAGAGCTCAGTGCTGGACGGAGAGGGTTACCGAGGCCACTCAGAGCTCAGTGCTGGACGGAGAGGGTTAACGAGGCCACTCAGAGCTCAGTGCTGGACGGAGAGGGTTAACGAGGCCACTCAGAGCTCAGTGCTGGACGGAGAGGGTTAACGAGGCCACTCAGAGCTCAGTGCTGGACGGAGAGGGTTAACGAGGCCACTCAGAGCTGGACGGAGAGGGTTACTGAGGTCACTCAGAGCTCAGAGCTGGACGGAGAGGGTTACTGAGGTCACTCAGAGCTCAGAGCTGGACGGAGAGGGTTACTGAGGTCACTCAGAGCTCAGAGCTGGACGGAGAGGGTTACTGAGGTCACTCAGAGCTCAGAGCTGGACGGAGAGGGTTACTGAGGTCACTCAGAGCTCAGAGCTGGACGGAGAGGGTTACTGAGGTCACTCAGAGCTCAGAGCTGGACGGAGAGGGTTACTGAGGTCACTCAGAGCTCAGAGCTGGACGGAGAGGGTTACTGAGGTCACTCAGAGCTGGACGGAGAGGGTTACCAGGGCCACTCAGAGCTCAATGCTGGACGGAGAGGGTTACCAGGGCCACTCAGAGCTCAGAGCTGGACGGAGAGGGTTACCAGGGCCACTCAGAGCTCAGAGCTGGACGGAGAGGGTTACCGAGGGCCACTCAGAGCTCAGTGCTGGACGGAGAGGGTTACCAGGGCCACTCAGAGCTCAGTGCTGGACGGAGAGGGTTACCAGGGCCACTCAGAGCTCAGTGCTGGACGGAGAGGGTTACCAGGGCCACTCAGAGCTCAGTGCTGGACGGAGAGGGTTAACGAGGCCACTCAGAGCTGGACGGAGAGGGTTAACGAGGCCACTCAGAGCTGGACGGAGAGGGTTACTGAGGTCACTCAGAGCTCAGAGCTGGACGGAGAGGGTTACTGAGGTCACTCAGAGCTCAGAGCTGGACGGAGAGGGTTACTGAGGTCACTCAGAGCTCAGAGCTGGACGGAGAGGGTTACTGAGGTCACTCAGAGCTCAGAGCTGGACGGAGAGGGTTACTGAGGTCACTCAGAGCTCAGAGCTGGACGGAGAGGGTTACTGAGGTCACTCAGAGCTGGACGGAGAGGGTTAACGAGGCCACTCAGAGCTGGACGGAGAGGGTTACCAGGGCCACTCAGAGCTCAGTGCTGGACGGAGAGGGTTACCAGGGCCACTCAGAGCTCAGTGCTGGACGGAGAGGGTTACCAGGGCCACTCAGAGCTCAGTGCTGGACGGAGAGGGTTAACGAGGCCACTCAGTGCTCAGTGCTGGACGGGGCATATAAGTCTCCCTCCGCCAGTAATCTAACAGCGCCAGGCCCCCAAAATTCAGCTCCAGTTCCTTTTTGGGCACACACCCACTCACCCACCCACAAACACATACACACACAAACACAGCTAATTATTCCAGGAGAACAGGAAGCAGTGGAGAACGCTCGGTCCTGCTCTCATCAGGTTATAGATAAAGACCCCTGGCTGAGTGGGCTCGGAGCTTGTTTTGGGCCAGACTGTGCTAAAGAGCACCTGTGAGCGGTGAGAGAGAGAGAGAAAGGGACAGAGAGAGAGAGAGAGAGAGACACAGAGACAGAAACAGAGACAGAGAGAGAGAGAGAGAGAGAGAGAGAGAGAGAGAGAGAAGACTGGCGGAGCAGAAAGGACCGTGCTGAGTGGGAGGAGTAGCAGGCTGACCTGTAGATGCCCTCCACCAGGATGAGGATCTTCTTCCAGGGCCTGTGCGTCCGAGGCTGCCCCGAGCACACCGCCTCCCTCAGCAGCTTCTCCAAACTGTGCATGTCTAACAGAAAGAGGAGGTGGGAGGAGGAAGCAATATGTAAAAAAATGCCACTGTCACCCTATACAAACCACAACAACCACCACACCCATGGAGACGTTATACAATACATACCAGTTATCATACCTTCATAATCTTTTCACGTAGCGCACACGCGCACACGCACACACGCACACCCCCACACACACCTACACACCCCTACCACACGCACACACACACACACACACACACACACACACACACACACACACACACACACACCCCTACAGGGCAAGGCAGTTTAGCAGAGAACACAAAAAACATATTTGACCTGCCAGCAACACAGAGAGCAGGACATTCCGGCACAGCATGAATCTAATGGAACACCTGCAATCCGCAACAGATATAATTACCCATGAAGCTAAATGTAGGCCAGAGTAAAGGTCTTTGGTGGAGGGGGCGCTCAAAGACAATGGTATCTGATGGCTCGAGGAAAACAGCAGAAACATGCACCGTGTGATCACTCATAACAGGTAGGTAGGGGTCAGCTAATAATGACGTGGTTGCCTGGTGTTGCAGTCTCTGTGAAACCAGAAGATGGCAGCGTAGGCTGTCCAAGAAACCTGTCCAATCATTTGAAATATGTGTGCCACACAAAGATTACAGGAAGAGATGGGGTTGACGGGTAGTGAAAAGACACGCGCTTCGGACAAAGCAAGTCGAGTGAGCTTCTTGAAACTCTCTCATCCAAACCAAAGCGTCGCCGTTGGAAGGGTGCTTTTAGCTTATCTGCATACTTGTGAGCCACAGTGCGGGATGAGGTCACTGATTTAAGATAAGTGCTGATTGAAAACCGTCCATGGACGCACGACCACGCCGCTCCTCGTGGCTTCCGGAAGAGGCACGTGCGTAAGATTCCGGCCAAAGAAACAGAGAATATGTTCAATTTCCGCCAATGGGCAAAGGGAAATGTATGTGTTGCGCATGCAGTAAGTAGGCGTGACTCTGCCTACACACAGCTGACAGAAACCCAGGCACGTAAGAGGAAGCGACCTTTGATCCGGATCCACCCGCTGGCTTGCGTCACACACGGATCCTGAGAACCCATGCTACTTATATACTCTCTGTCCAGGCCGCAAGCTTTGTGTGGGCAAACCGGTTCAGGCACTAACTAGTCTCTGCTAAGAGATTCCCCTGCCGCCGTCGCCGCCTCCCATAGACAGACCACATCAAACCTGACCCCTGTCCCAGCACAAACAACAGCCCAGTGCCTTTGCAGTCTGACACGCTTGGCGATACCGCTGTGCTTTGGTGTCGCTGTCGGCTGCCAATACCTGCCTTCTGTTTTCCGAGAGTCGGTTGGCCACAACAGTTCAGCCTACTCTGCAAATACAGGGGACTCTGGGATAGGGAGCTTTGAGAGGGATAGGGAGCTTTGAGAGGGCGGTAGAGTCGACACAACAGAGGACATGGTGGGGAGACAGGGAGGGGTCTAGTGAGGTGCCTGGAGCGTTTCTCTCTCTCTCTCTCTCTCTCTCTCTCTCTGTGTCTATGTCTCTCTCGGTCTCTCTTTCTCTCTCTGTCTATGTCTCTCTCTCTCTCTCAAGAGTCTCCAGGGGCTGCTGGGAGGACCCTTAACGGACTCGTCTTGTACCTTTCAGCACACATTTGCAGCCGGGGGCTTTCATGTCAGCCACTCTCATTTGTCCCGTCTCTGAGGAGGCGGAGACAGACGCCGCGTACACAAGGCCAGCTCAAAGCACCAACCACGTTCAGTTCTGAGTGCTTCGTCGTTTTTTTTTTTTTTTTTCTCTCCGGCTAAAGAGAGGTCGCTAAAGAAATAGAATTTGGGTAGGAGGCGCTGCTTCACTGGCGACGCTTCAAAGCGTGAGTCAGGATACTCACTGTTGTGCTTGAACACTCGAATGGTCGCCCCTGACAGCCGTGCTCCCAGGACCAGCGACGTGTGATTCAGTTCATCACTCAGAATCAGGCAGCCCTGCGAAGCAACAAAAGTATCAGGCTCCATCAAGCAACCCTTTCAAGCACTTCTAATCAGCGATGACGCAAAAAGCCTCCAATCCATTTGCAAAACACAAATAAAAAAGAGACACATAAACAACTGCACCCTTTCCCATTTGCATTATCTCGACTTCTTGTCCGACACTTTAGCGTCACCGAGCTGACAGGCCGAGGCAAACGCTCTGACTGAAACGGTTCCTTGTGTCGACGCCGTCTCAGTGACGGGCCTTGGCAGCCCGTCCTGGGTGTCCGGCAGGCCTGTCCCCTAGCCTACCAGCAGCTGTCACTCTCGACTCTGCCCGGCCTGGCCGGACCCCGACACGCCACGGCCCCCGTGGACCACCCTGGCACGCGCCGCGCGCACACACACACACACACACGCACACACACACACACACACACACACACACACACACACACACACACACACACACACACACACACACCAGGCCTCTGTGGCGCCAGTCTCTATGGCCAGGACTCCCCCCGCGTTGTCCCCAGGGGCGGCTGTGGCCGCACCACTTGAGCTGCGTTAACCACCCCTTTTCCTCATCCCTTACATCCGGACCCAGGGACATCCCCCTCCCCCTCCTCCCGTCCAGTCCAATCAGTGGGAGCCGTGCGTTGCCTGTGGTAACCCCTGGCCGTCCCTGCTAGCCGGGGTTGGTGGGCCGACAGAGCGAGAGGCACGGGGTAATCATACCCTTTGGTGGTGCCCTTGACAATGCCTGCCCTTCCCTGTCTTTGCGACTGAACACAGCGATGTATGCCACCCACCCCCCACCTCCCCATTCCTCCTCCTGGCTAGTGTAATGTTTAATTAGGGTTTATTAACAAGAGTGGGTGGGGAATTGTTGGCTTTTCAGTGGAGTTGACTGTTATTCAGTGGTATTCTCTTTAATTTAGGCCATCTGAGAAAGAGGAATAAAAGCTACCCTAATTAGATTAATTCAGTGTGAAACTCGGGCCCACATAGCAAGATTCTCCCCGTATCCTTTACAGTAACGGGAGAGTTTACACCACATACCTTGCCAACTAGGGCTGGTATGTTCATTGAGTTGGTGGCAAAGCCCATTCCAAAGGCCATCGAAGACTCCACACCAAGGAAGGTGGCCACAAGCTGCTCCAATTCCTCATGGATGCTCAGGTTACCTGCCAGAAGTAAATAAAAAACGACAAGTCTCAAGATAAGGAAGACGTATCACAACAACAGACAGGTGGAACAGTAGAAAGGTTATAATATTTACACAGAAGCCAGACATTCTTTCACAGTGATCACATAAGGCTAGAGACCATTGCATGGTTTGCATTCTAGGTAAGCAGCCATCGGAATTCTGTTCCTTCTTCCTCTTTGTTTTCGTGGGATTCAATATGTGGCCAATTCTACTTGTTCAGTTAATCAGGGGGAACTGTCTGCTTGAATCAGAAGTACTTTAAAGGGTTGGTGCTGGGCAACTTACAAACTCTACAAAAGGGTTTTGGAGCATACTTTTAACCCAAGTCCACTGGCTATAAACCACTCGGACAGGTGTGCAATGGAACTCTTTTAGAAAATTGATTAGATTCTAATATTTGGGGCCGACACAGTGTTTTCTTATTTTGAGCAATAAAGCAGAGGTTTTCAGGGTCCCCTGGGTAGTTTCAGCCCTGTCCTCCAAATGGGCTTCTAAAAAAAAAGAATTACGGGCATGATGTTGAGCCGGAGGGAAAGAAACAGGCAGTGAACCGTTCGTATATATATATGCTTTATTTCTACTTGCTTTCGGCAATGGTTCATTAGTGGCATGCAAGGATATATTAGGCAGGTGAGGGAAAGGCCACACTGAACACGAACAACCAGATGACGGAAATACTACAAGATCTCGTCACATTCACATTTGAAACAAGACTACAATGATACAAACACAAGACTGAAACATACACCTTTTGGAAGAGGATCATTCATTGAGTTTTGGTTAACACGACACATCGTAATTGGACTGAAATTCCGACAATAGGTTGAATAGCTTATAATTGAGATCTGAGGCCTCATTTCTAAAACAATGCGGAGAATTCACGTCCATAGGTGGGGTACGGAGGAAAAACACAGACAGTGGTTACGCGCGAAACCTTTCTGACTCATAACACAGTGTGCACGTCAATCCAATGCTGGATTACCTTTATGCATCACAATCAACTAGACATTTGGGGCACGTGAGCGAGCGTCTTGTCCCACCCATAGCTGCACAAAATTAGTCAGTGAAATGCCTGTAATTAATATTCATCCATACTGACTGCCCAACAGTGTTACACCTTCGGGTGTGGTGATTACCCTGACTATAACGGACATGGCAATTATCACTTTGATAGATCTGCGCAACGAACATGTGATGTTAATATGGGAAACAGTGCACTCATATACAGGAATCAAAAACGGCAAGAGTTTAAATGCCTAATTTGTCCTAATGTTCATCTCATTATTTCTGAGAATACATTTCATAACATGCAAGTATTGTTTAATAATTCCACCTCCAATTAAATATGATTTCCAATTGAACTATACAACATAGCCTATTTGACGGGTCATTTTGCATAAAGATCTGTTTGTATTTATTATCCTGAATAAAAAATAAAATGGGTGTGTGCACTCCAGGGAACTCTTCATAAATAAAACATCTGAGGTAATACTTCGATTTATTTTATACAATGGTATCAATTTCAAAGTGTTTCTCGAGTTTCATCCTTCGGCCATTCGAGTCGCCGTTTCTTATTTCTCCAGTGTACGTCTGTCTGTGCGCATGGGTCAAAGCGTCCGTGGAGGACCGCACATCCTCCCGTCACGTTGCTGTTTCTTAAATCCCAAAGTTGACTTAGAAAGTGGTGCACGCCTTCTGTTGTGCGTACGCATCGTTTATGAATGAGACCCCTGGTATCATCCTGATTAAAAGTTCAGATATGAGGGGGAGCCAGGAGGTCAATGAACGATATGAAAAATACATAGTGCGTGGAAGCTGCTCTCCCTTTATTGCATTTCCTATTCGCTGCTTTCAAATCAGCCAGAGCAGTGAAGTCCAATCAGACACTTCCCCAAGCACTCAACATCATCATGTGCATCGCTTCTGAATGACACTGAATTGACATCAGGGGTCTTTACAGAGCAGTTTACTCAGACCTGGCCCTTACAGACATGCTAGCTTATTGGTATAGTGCCACCTTGCTGGGGACAATTTAGTCACTTCTGTAACCCGAGTTACCTCACATCTAATGGCAATAATGCTCAATTTCTGTCTAATAAATCAGAGTCCAACTGTCGCTGGGTAACGAGGATCACCTTCCGACATAACCCCTTCACTAATCTCTGTACACCATAACGCAGTAATATAACGTTGTCACCTTGGCAACATGTCTCTCCCCTTGTTGGACATCAAAGCCTAAACCCTTGTGGGAGGCTATAAAAGAGATTTCCCTTTTTTTTTTTATTGGAGCACATTGAAGTGACTAGAGCAAGTCTTTATAGCTTTCATAATCGGGCAGGGTTAATTATTTCTATCAGGCTGACTTTGGCTTGGGGCCCACGTGCTGAACGGAAAAGCCAATATAGACTTTATATCCGCTTTAAAATGTATTTTAACGTTGGTTAGCATATGACATCAAAATCCATTATCGCCTGTATTAACTCTGTAAAAGATATTGCAGGTTGGTGCCACACCATACTTCTTAACATTGAGTTTTATTCTCTTCAAATGACTAATCCGACGCACCCTTTTTAAACACTCCCCTATGTAAACAAAGACTCGTACCTAGCCTACACTGTAAAAAGATTGTTGTGCTATAGCTGCAATAGTAACAATTAGCACTACCAATGCCACAGGGAAAAATCAATCAGAGCTTCACAAAGCGGACATGAATGCAAACTTTGACTGGATTAGTGAGATGTTGAGATGGAGAGTTCAGACGCCATGCTTTGTCGATGCCTGTCAGGTGTGCTTTATATAAATCACTACGTTCATGGAGAACACAAATTGGTGGCATCGCTCCATGAAACATACGTGCTGAACCAGATCATGAATAATGCTTAATAAGGCCTCAGGAGAGATGGTTGCTATTCCTTAACTCTGAGCGAGCCCACAGAAATGCATTACAAACAAGCTTAGAAACTCCCATATTTTAAAACCAGGAATAAACATATAAATAAATCACAGAAATGAATAATGGATGGTGGTTGAAGATATTCTTGACAAACATCTATATGACTACTAATCACATTTTATTTCTTAGCCTTACTCTGCTGAGCTCTGTCAAGCTTATAATATTGCAACCCATTCCGTACAACTCAACACACTCATGGTGTGTGCTAGGCCTATGTGTCTCATCATCTCTCCTGTCCTAAACTCAACTCTCCTAAAAAGACGCTGTTGTGCAATTGACTACACGGCACACTGAAACACAGAATAAAAGAAATCAAATTAAATACAGTCCAAGTATTGTATGTTGGTGTATTATCGGAAGACTTGTTTAATCTGGCAAAGGAGTTGACCTAAAACCGAGAACAAATGATCAGATTTCATATCAGCAGCTATACGGAACTGAGAACTGAGTGACCAGGTGTGGATCATGGAACCAACAGCCAGGAGCTGTTTCAGAAAGAGGTTTAGAGAAATTAACTAAGAGGAGCTGAAAACATCAGTTCTATTATTTATTTATTTTTATACACGCTGTTCTACCACTGCCATGTTCACATTCTTCTGTGGCCTGCGTTAAGTCTGGAGTGTTTCATAATCTTACACCATGACACCATTTCCCCACTGCTTTGTGTGGACCGCTCTGTAATGATCCCAGCTTATGCCCAAACTGTACATAATTTAACAAAGGCTGAATAATTCATATAACGCTGCAGACGCTAGAAGATAATTAAAGAATCTAGCAGTATAATTCATGAGCAATATAACAAATGAGAGTGTGTATGCTTGTAAACGAGATGGAATGTCATTGCGTTATTATGTCGATGGTTAACCTTCTTAGTATCATAACAATATTGCAGAATGGTATAGCCTTTTTGTTATCGATATAGGGGCTTCAAATCACGGTAAAGTATGTACAAACAAAGTGGTAATACACCACTCAAGCTGAGGTAGATTCATGTTCAAACTTACAACTATTAGGATTCAATTAGAATCTTAGTATTTTAAGGCATGGCATGATTCTAATGGTAACAGGGAACATTTCTTATTGTGAGTTGAAAAGTTAACATAAACTCACCCATTTCTTGTCTTGTGCTGCCAACCCCAACACCATACTGACCCATTTTGTCAGCCACAGTTTTCAGGAAGTCAGCATTATTCTCAGCAAAGCCAAGGTAGTTGTACGACCCCATGTTGATGACATTGTGTATCGTCTTTCCCGTTAATCTGTTAATCACCCATACTGTTAGTATTGATTTTACTAAACATGTCCACACACAAATAATCTAAATAATCCCAAAGTATATTGGGACGGAACCTCTTTTGAACAAGGTCTGTAATTATTTTCTTAATGGTTGACAAGTGAACTTGCTGTCATTACAAACTTAATTAAGACCAGAGTAGACTTATGATTGCTAAAATGCTGTCGTACGTTTAAGTAGCAGAGTACCTAAAGGTCCAGTTGTAGTCATCAGAAACCCTCTCCATCAAATCAAACACAGGTCCTGGGAGACTGCATATAGGTCGGTTCCAATTGTCCCGTACCCTCATGTAGAGGTTACGTGTGTAAAAGTTTTCAAAATCCTGATAAAGGGGAACAAAACCCTAGGAACACAATGTGAACACAATCAATACAAACACAAGTATACAGAAAACATGTGCTTTGAAACAGATATGGCTTTTATACCTGTGGCAGAATTTAAGATAATGGTTAATAAATCCCAAGAGAAGAAAAACAGAATAAATCTAAATAATGTTAATGTGTTAGTCCTTAACCGCAGTGTTGAAAAGACTCCCAAAGGACTACAACATAGCAATTCAACCATGCATATGAAAAAGGTGTGTCCTGAGTCATATTAATAAGTGCTGGTGATGGATTTGATGCAGTGACGTAAGGATGCTAAGGGGCAGAAGTCATCTACACCACTTCCCCCAATGAGATTGAAATGTGAAGTGACCCTTGGCAAACTAAGAGACAGGTTGGCTTTAAATTAATTCTGATAACATGTATGACCATTATTGGTAATCAATAAAGTATGTTAGATGCTCTTCTGGAAATTAGGACATGTAGAAAGCAGTTACTTTTTTTTAACAAATAGGTGAATAAAATAATCAGTTTGAGCCATCTAATCGTTGTATAATACTGTTTCAAAAGTATCGACCATAATAACACCAAAAGTACCGTTTGATAAGCCAAACTAAAATGAACTGCATGAGTAGGAGCAAAAGCACAACAATGTGTACGAATCCATGGGGAATTAATTAAATCTTAAATAGATTCTCCATGGTATTCTGTCTGGCTTCCACAGCAACACAAACAGATAAACAGGACAGAAGAGACTGAGAATCAACATAATCAACCGCATATTCCATGTGAGATATGTTGTGACAGGAATGAAACATTACAGTAGATATGTACGGAATGTGGCATGTTTGGATTGAGGATTGTGCTCACCTTCAGTTCATCCCTCTCCTGAGCAACATGGCACTTTTCAAGGCCCACAGCCCTGAGGAAGTCTCTGAAGTAGCCAAACAAGGTAACAATGCCATAGCCCAGATATGTCATAACGGCTACATACATAGGGGCCTGTTCAAATGGATCCGGGCAACTTCTTCTGGGCCAAATCCTGTTTCCTGCACCATTCTTCTACACAACAAATGCGTAACATGAACTGATTGGCACATAAAATATGTCACATGCTCCAAATGTATTTTACAAGTGACACCTTCCAAAAAGCTCCTTCATTTTGTTGTTCTTTAAACCAACTTACCTGCCCCCTATCTATTCGACACATGGTTGCAGTGACCCTTGAGATGCACGTGGGGTTGGATTTAAACGTAGTTTGGGGTGGGATGTGATTGACCCAATATTGGTACAGTGATGACCTAGTCCTGCTGTTTGACAACGCGTAGGTTTATGTTATTGCACATGAATGACATATTTTTATTGAGGCTTTAAAGCGTGGCCTGCTTAAGTACTCCATGGCTTGTTGGCAAGCGGTAAATATTTGGCAAGCTAGCTAGTAAAGTTACCTATCACACCCAAATGAATCGAACGTTAGCTTGCTTATATTAAATCATTACTTTAATCACAGTAGCGGAGTTTGAGCGGCATCATAAATGCAACAAGACACTCACCAAAATTACACAGCAGCCAATATGTTGGTTGAGTGTTTGCGTCTGTTTAACAACTAACCGTCCGTTTACGTCCATACTGGCCTCGGTTTACGCCTGCTTGGCCCAATTAACGTTAGCTAGCCAGTCTAGCGCAACGGCGTAAGCTATTTCAATCTTGTTGTTGGGCTGGCTCAGATTCGTTGCCTTGGCTTGATAACAAATAATTGTATCGCTTAAGACAGATGTTTTGCCAGCAGATATTTGAATTCTAACACATTGAAATGATACAGCTGGAAGAGTTTTGTTTTCAGAAATGACAACTGCAAAAGGGGACCGAGGCGATCTTTGTGCAAATGTATGTAAGCTGAGCTCGCTAACTCTGACTAAAGTTGACACTGTCACTAGGCTATCATTAACTTAGTTATTTAAAAACAGTTTACATCCCTGCTCGTTGGATGCTTCCGTATACAATTTGTCAATAGGGGGCAAGTGTAAAATAAAATCCAACAACTTGCGATCACTTCACATTATTATTAGCATGTTCAGTTGACCTTGGCAGCCACTAGTAGTAGTGGAAAAATAAATTGGCTACTTTAGTTTGGGCGTTCACCTGGTTTCATAAAGCCGCGCATCCTCCTGTCTGGACCTTGAGTTTATGCAACAGTATACATGTTTTATGAATGCGGATTCGAAACGTGCTCTCATAGACATTCTCTTTAGACGTGGCTTATAAACTGTATTACTAGATGGATAAATCAAAACTATTTAAAACTTCTTTCTTAAGAAAATAGCTAAATTTTGCAGGATTTTAAAATCTGCCAATTTAGAAGGTACTGACATAATCTAACGTTACACACTGAAACTTAACTTTACAAATGGCTATAGTAACTGAGTAAATTATCAAACCTGGATGCCTGATACAGGTAGTTTACTTTTGGACGTGGTGGGGTGTCGTAGCTTATGATATAATATGCAGACACGCGTCTAGAAAAACTGCACAAAAGGTCTACAATGTACAGACAAGTCTAGGCTGGCCCATACAGCCGCACTGAACTGGCACGCGACCTGTCCCTGTTTCATCGGCATCCGTTTAAAAACAAAAAAGAAAAGATAAATTACTTCCAGGACCCCTCAATGCCATATAGGCCTACCTTAATCAAATATCTAAAGCTGCCAAAGATATGACTAGACTTCTTACCACTACACATATTTTGCCGTCTTACACAGCCTGTCACCTACCTGTGTTTTAATGCAAGATCCATTTTTCTTGTGAATTCCGTTTCTCAACCCATTTTGGTTCAACTGTATTTTAAAGTTTCCGTTTGGCATAAGGGCTACAGTTCCTGTCATTCCTATTCAGTGGATGGTGCACTCCGTCACGATTGTGTCGACTGAAGCAAATCAAGAATGTTCCGTCTCTGGTGTTGAATCAATCTCATGTATGAAACCGGTTTGCTTGGATAATTGCAAAAGGTGACTTCCTCATTTTCCTGTTGCTCTAGACGCCCATGTATATGGCCTGTTGCGCGAGGACCTTGACATCACAACAAACCTGCCCTTGTCAATTTGTTGTTCCGGCTTGCTAGCTTTGTTTCAAAAGTAAACATTCCTAAAAGTAGCAACACATAAGGCAGCAATCCAACAAACGAGCACTGAGCTACTGGAATATGTAATTTCCCAAAAAATTAGAAAGACACATAGCGTATCTACAGTTGGTTACCTTTTTGTTTCTTTCACTTCTCTATTCAGTTAAAAAGGAAACTGATCAATCATGACATTAAACGTAATTTTCTAGTGAATTGAAGCAGAAAATATTCCAACTGCAATATCTGGCTGTACACAAAATACATATACTGTGGTAAATTGCTTCTGTTTGTAATGGAAACTGCCATGTGTGCTACTAATGATTTGATAAGAACTCCAAATCCAGAAAAATATTCTTTATGTCTGACTCCACAGCAATCTAGGCGAGTAGTAAATTGGGTAGAGCACTTTCATATTGTAGCACAAGGATAACTCTGTAGAGAATGTTGTGTTGACAAGTTGCTGTCAGGTCGCATAGCTTAGATTACTGTTTTCCCCTCTAGGGCAAAAACCAAGAAAATGTTTGTTTAAAGGTCAAATGCGTATTCAACAGTTTTGTAACAAAGCCATTTTGTAAATGCATAGATTATGCCTGGCCCTTGTCTCCAAGGGAAATGGCTGGTTGTCTACATCCCGATTACCTGTAGCACATTGTGACAGATGGGTGATAAAAGAACATTTTGTGGGTGGTGCTGATTTGAAAAAAAGACTCTAAAGTTAGAAATTCTAAACCCAGCTTGCACTGACAGAGCAATTGCTGTGTGACCCTGTTTTTGTATCTGTGTGACATGTAGCTGCTGTGTTTGCATTTATTAACTTAGCCTGTGCTTAGTGGAATTGTCAGTGTCTAGGCAACCTTTTCAAGCAAACCACACCTTCCATATTCCTGGTAATTCTAAATTTCTGAAACCAGTAAACAGTTTCTATCATGTCCTTAAAAGTAATTTATGTATGTAGTATCAATCTTCAATACAGGCCCAAATCTGACACTGATGTGCAATCTCTTCAAGTTAACACCTCCCACATCAAAGATGACATATACACCTCTACCCAATTTATGACATTTACACCTCTACCCAGTCAAAGATGTCATCTTCTATCCCTGATTCCCCACCCATCCACAACAATAAATTCTTGTGTCTCTTCGATCTGAGTCTAAACCTTTTAAATGTTCATTTCAATTGCGACTCTAATAGGATCAGGCCTTGGTTGATGGATTTGTGATGTTTTGGCTGGAAACACTCAGGGCCTGTGCAATGATGGCACACCATCCCATTAGAGTTACGTTCACATCACAGCAACTGATGAGGGTTGGTGCGGTCGAATAACAACCTTAGTCGAGTGTGAGCGCTAGGACGAAAACAGGCTGACATAAAGGAGACCAATTAGGAGGTGCTACAAAGTGGTCATTCAGTTGGCCATCACCTTGTATATGTTCGTACAGCACATTACTACTTAGTTTGTACAGTAGCCATGTTTCTTTCACTTACAGAGTGACATATGTATCAGCCAGGGTAGGCTACTAGGCAGCCCACATCATTTTACCCCAACGAACAAAGTTGAGCAATGCTGTCAGTGGCACAGTAGCTGCTGGTACTCTCTGCCTCCACTACAGGGCTGTTCTCTGTGGGACCAGCTCTAACCTCGATCTGTCAGGCCCCATTAGCTACATCAATCTTCTTATTTATTACTGTTTACATTTCAACCCAATCCTGTTTCAATTTAAGCTGTTCCTGCTGGCAATCACAAAAGCCTAGCAATTAGCCTAGCACCAACAAATGATCTGTACCGCCTTTAAATTATTGAGAAAAAAAAAGTGGTCTACCTTGTGATGGCCATCCCACTTACTTGTATTGTGGTGAAATTGAAACGTGCCCTGCTCAAATTAGAGATTGGTGTGTGACTGCATAGCCCTAAAATAAAGATTTAGAGACCAGCTGTTCCAATTTTATGCGTAAAAAAAAAGAAGTTTTATTACACATCAGTCAGCCTATTCTCTGTTTTGTAAGTTAAGATTGTAAGTTATTTGATTATTTCTTAAATATGTCCCTCAAATAAATTGTGGGGGTATTATTAACCCTATATTGTAGAAAACCAGAGCGCTCCTTTAGGACTAATGACTATGACTGGATTCAGTTGATTGTTTTAAGATTTTATGAAGCATTTATATAATGAATAATTTACCTGTTGAACGAAATATTAGCATTGCAATATTTAAAGCCTTAACCGCCTGCAGACAAAGACAGGAGGCTGTGCGCTGTGTGGCTTTCTTATGGAAATCATGGAGACTGATTTTTGTCCTTACATGTAATGCAAAATTACAACCAGAACTGCTTCGTTTGTTGTGAGCTATACGGTTGTCTTTCGTAATCACAAACACAAATCTAACCCTAACTGAAATGTTTTGTTCCCAAATCAGGGATCTGCTGTCAAAGACTGACTTCTAACAGGAGTGTATCATTACAACTCGTTAAAATGTAAACTTGTGTGAATCTTTAGGTTTGGTTACTTTATTGTGGATAGCTTTATATAGCATTTAATTTCCAAGAACATATATATTGTTTTTAAATTAAACTGTAATTGTAATAGTTCTGGGTGCTCATTATGGATAAAAAGTGAAACTATTTAAAGTAAAATTCATTGTGATGTGCAATATTGTGTAGCCTATAATTCCAGTCACCAATGGGTTACTTTGGAGTAATAGTACAGAATGGTCCCTCCACCTAGTGGTTATATAAATAACTACAGGTTGCTGGAATTATAATCAGTCTCTCTCTCTTTGTCTCTCTCTCTTCTCCATGCGCATAGACAACACAGTGGTAGAGATAATAACAAACACGTGCAGCATTATATTTCATATAGATATGTTTGCATGCAAAGTATGCTTTGTATACTGAGATGCATGGACCTGATCCTCCATGAAATGGATTGTTTATGGATGAACTCCCTTTCATGCTCTGCTGTCAGGGGCCTGTGGTAACGCATGGCTATATTTAAACTCCCCCTGGGGTGCAATTAAATCACATAATTTCTTCATCAGGCCTGGCCGACCTCATTTTAATACCCCACACCAGAAAGTATTTGGAAAGAGTTATAAGAAGGCTATTTTATTTTATATATTTATTTATTTATAAACACAGGGTTGACTGACATTTTGAATTTGAATGTGGTCATGGTGTCCTTCGTTTGGGTTGCTCATATGGCAAGATGTGAATGACATGCTTGACATGACATTGATATGGTTTTGTGTTGGGATGGGTTGAGTAGACACAGGATGGATTGTTGTTGGCCGTCAAGACGTAGGATGCAGTACTGTACTGATTACGTAACAGCTGAAAACACCAGACACATTAGGGCCGCTAGCAAAATGGTTCTTTGCCAGGGATTGAAAGTTAAGAATGGATTTATAAATGTAGCAAAAGGCTATACTTTTGGAGGGGGGGGGGGGGGGGGGATTAGTCGTTTTTTGTATTGTGTATTAGGTCTTGTGTCCTCACATGTATTAAAAACAATTTTAAAGTAGTATTTTCCTTAAATGCAAGGTTCTAGATTTCTCTCCCTTACTAATTAGTTGACTGATTAAATTAATTTACAGTAGCAACTTTAATTATAGGGGGATTATAGGGAGATCATCACAGTACAAATGTCTTTTCAAATATAAATCCTATGTGACTCCCGTGAATACACAGGTGTAAGATCTCCACTTGCTGCGCAGTGCCAACCTTGAGCGTGTGTTCTGGTCCACGGGGGACAGAAGATTCCCCCTTCCCTGCGGCTCGTCTCTCTTTTAGAGAGGGATAACTGGGTGAGGACAAAATTAACGGAAGAATGACTCTGAGACAGATATTTATAGAGAGAGTGGGAGAAAAAGATGTTGGTTTGAAGTAAACTATGAGAGTAAATGGTAAAGCAGACAGATGGAAAAGGAGATAGAATTGGTGCTTGAACATTGAAGAGTCTGTGAGATAAGGATAAAGGACGAAATGGGAAGGGATGGATGGAGAAGATAGTACAACAGAGTCCTGCGGCCAGCTATCCTATGGGGTCTATCCCAGGTCAGATGGGCTCTTTTAAGTTTCTAGCTCTGTTGACCCTAATTAGGTTCTACAGATAGTGTGACTCATTTAAGACTTGTACGTTGTTTGCCTTCATAGTGAACCCACCCTGCTTAAAGAAAGCTGCTGGAGGGAATCACTTCTGATGTTTTGGATTTCTGCCCACGGCTTCCCTCGTTCCTTTATCCTTTCCAAGCTCTTTATCCATGTCAATCACCGACGATCACTGATTAATCGCTGATTAGTCACATCCCTAACATCTGCTCACTTTCAGCATAGCCGTTTAACAGATTACTGCTAATAATCTTTGTCCTACACCCCTATAAAGGTCTAAAACTGTTTTTGTGAGGCTTTATAATTTACATCCTAACTAGGCAGCTCACTGGCCATGATACAATTACTTGTGTTTTAAATTGTCTATAGTGACCCACACACGATGGATACTGTAGCTCCTTAGTTGAAGTTGGAGTTACATCTTTAATTCTGAACATCTCGGCTGGCCGGCAGCCATTTTAAAGGAAACAGGCAGACTAGTCCATATGTCTGTCCAAGTCAAATGGGCCTGATCTTTGGCTCTCAGTGATGAAGTAGCCATTTGTTTTCGGGAAGCCCAGTAGTCCTCCTGCCATATGACATCCAATCTTCGCAGACTCCCACCCCAATGCCACCCCTGTGCCTCCAACGCAGCTGTGATTACTGGTTTCATATCTACAAGGACTGTCTAGACCAGCCCTACGGAGAGCGAGAGGAGCGCAGTCTTCCACACTAAATCTTCTCCCGCCAGCCAGTGAGCCAGTCGGCCCCCAGAAGGTGAGCTCTTTTCCTGGAAGGGGGTTGATGTATGGGCCGGCTGGCTAAGGTTTAAGGGATGGCCCCTCTCCCCTGCACCATGTTGCTCTGATGTCATTGTCACACAGCGAAATCATGTCTCCAAGGATGGATGAGAGTCTACCGTGGCCGGTAGATGGGGGAGGAAAATGTTTTCTTGGGGAGACACCCCTGGTAAGATGGAGAGCACGGTGCAGACTGAGGAGGACTGAGGAGAGAGTCGAGTTCAATCTGTCTGGAACTAGGAAAAATGGGCGATGGAAAGTAGGCTTAATATAAGCTATTTTCTTGAAAGATGACTGAGTTTCAGTAGCTTGGATTGATCTGTACAATGGTTTGTAGGGCGAGTCCTTGTTTTGAGTTGGAAACAGTCGTCTAGTAAACAGCACAGATGGAGATAGAAAGTGGCAGATGAAAGTGTTTTGCTATCCAGAGGCCCATCTCCAAGTATATTGCATTGGCCTATTCAAAATGGGATTTACACCTAAATAGAAATCTGGATATAAAATAGCAAACATCTGTTCATCTCAATTGCACAAAATGCTCTGAAATGTTATTTTTGTTGCATGCGTTCATCATTACTACATGTTACAGACAATACAGAATACACTTTCTGTTTGTTTCGCTGCATGTAGGACTTTTATCAACTGATTCAATTTCTAGTTCAAATGCAGACTACATTTGCTTGTGCTGTGGGCCAGTCTTGCACACACTCAAATTTGCACTATGTGGAATATCAGGTAGAGAGAGAGAGAGAGAGAGAGAGAGAGAGAGAGAGAGAGAGAGAGAGAGAGAGAGAGAGATATCTGAGGGTTTTTGGACAGTTATTATAGGAGTATCAATCGACATTACCAAACATTGCAGTTCCAATCATTTAAACGACTCTCCTGTAATGAGTGAATTACACTCTGTCTATCTACGTTTTCCTATTCCATATTATTATTATATTAATATTTGTTAATTATCCCAAACCTCTTCCTATCCAGTTATCAATGGGCCATGTTGGGAATAAGGAAGGCACATCATTACATCAAATAAGGCATTAATAAGGATTAAGTCATTATATTTTATGGACGGATTTCCTGGACTAAGATTAAGTCCTATAATAAAAAACATTTTCAATGGAGACTCTCTATTGACAGTGAGATTTAGTCTGAAACTAGACTTAATCTATGTCTGGGAAACTGGCCCGATAAGGTCAGTGTGAGCTCAGAGGTGACTCTCAGAATGAAGGTTTTCAGAAGCGAATGGTTCCTCCCTCTCTGTTGGACCTTTTCACGCAGCCGTTTCCGAAAGGCGTGGGGCCTCCCAGGAACCTGTCTGCTTTAGTACTCTTTCACTTTGGGAGAGTCACTGGGAGGAACGGATCGATAGCAGAAACTCCAGGAGTTAAGAAGGAAGTTAATGGCTCACTCTCACACTATGAGGAAAGAATCGATGAAACAAATGGAGATGGTTAAAACTGTATTTTTTTATTTTTTATGTCTAGCACTAGACTACAAATCATTTCTTTAGTGTTTTTATGTAGGCCCTAACCAAAAATAAGACTTAATACCACCGATTACAAACTACACTTTTGTCTTCTAGCAGTTTATATTCCCTGTCCCTCATTTGCCCCCAGCAGTTAGTGCCAGCTGCACCACACCTAATTGAATGAAAAAAAAAACAGCTTCCTGATGTTTTTTTCTTTACCTTATTAATTTATCGACCCCTACAGAAATATTCTTTGAAGTGCTCTGTGAGAAGGGTCATGCAACAGTCGTCTGGCACAATTTTCTTTTCTTCAGATCTTTCTTTTATTTCATCATGCTGTTACTGTGTGTCAATCCAACCACACGACCAGAGGGGCCCCCATACAAGTCCCATTCACTGCCATCACTCTCAACCCTGTGGATCCTTACAGGTGTCGTCTAGACTGGTATCACATTGGAAAAATTCTGTGAGATTTCCACGTATTTTCTTCCCCTGGTGATTTGGTGCTAAAAGCTTGGGTGTGAAAACCCCACCCTTTTCGCTCATGTTGCTCTCAGGCAAACAGTATAATGTAATCTCAGAGTGTGTCCTCTCTACTCGCACACCACTCATGCCGTCACAGCTTTGGATAGATTGTGCCTCAGCCGTAGCGCGCCTCACGGTCTCGTGGTAGAGTGGCCCTTGTTACTTTAGTGGCAGAGAGAATTGTGATGTACGGAATGATGATGGCTGGCTGTGACACCAGTGACAATGGACCGCAGAGCCTGGAGACAGAGTGTGTGTGTGTGTACGTGCGTGCGTGTGAGTGAGTGTGTGTGTGTGTGTGTGTGTGTGTGGGGGGGGGGGGGTACAGAGAAGGAGAGGGTGACGGAGAGGTGAGTGATGGGCATGTGTCAACCCTCCCCCTTACAGTAAATGTTGAAGGGGACAAGGGGTGGCTCGCTAATTGGGGCGAAATGTGAAAGCCCCCCGTCAGTCATCATCATCTTCACTAATACGGGTTGGAGGCAAACGTCAGCATGCCAGCTGAAGCCCAGGGCAGAGTCATTAGTCTCTATAAAGGCGAATGTCCTAATTAAAGATGCGTGTTCCCATATAAACCTTTTCTATTCAGCCTACCATCAGTAAAAGCACACACCCATGGCCCTTTTCCCACTCCATACTGTATCACTGAGCACACAGTGCTATTTTTCTGGGATTTATGAGCAGCCGCATGTATAATTTGGTAGGCATTTTCAGAGATCACCCTCGTGGGACTAAGCTGTGTATGGAGTGATATTTTTCTATATTTTCACCAAAGCAATGAATGAGTAGCTCAAGTAATGATAGCGATGTCAAGATGGGTAACAATAAATAAAATGCTGGTCCTGGGCCGGGGTGTGTAATGTTGTTGTGACCTTCGTTTGTTTGCTGCTTTCAGACATTCCACCAGCTTCGTCCTGGGGGAAATAACCGCATTGGAAAGGAGAGAGGGATGCAGCCTCTGGAATCTTCCATGAAATGAAAGAGGGCCACACGCTCCCCTAAAGCTACTTAAAAGTGTGAAGAATACAATAGTGACAGCGGTAACGAACCAGATAATGAAAAAGTAAGCGCTGTTTAGCACTATTGTGTCTGTTTATGGTTGTTCCGTTTACTACAATCTTCTCTGTCTAATGATGGCGAGGTCCTAATTTAAGTCGCATCTTTAATCATGTTGTTCAGGAAATTGTAAAAAAATAAAAATAAAAAAACGCCCTGCAATTTGCTTGACAATTAATCATAGCGTCAATTTGTAGAAATGTTCTTAATGTCTGGGTCAAGTTCAACATGGTTAGAAAACAGTTCTATCCCAGGTACATTTACATATCCTGTGGAGCTATGTTAGCCTGGTTTGCTTAGAAGAGTATACCGTCCAGAAATGATCACTCTTTTATACCTCTAATAGATGTTAAATGCTGGCGGTCGACTCTCTCACTCCTGGCCTTGACCAAACACAAGCCATTCATACGGCGTAACGCCAGTACCTTCTGAAATATCGCCCCGGAACCCATTAGCATAAACCTCTAAACTAAAGAAAAACAAACAGAATAGATGTGGTATGAACACGATGTGACCTCCTGGGCCTCAGTCATCCGGCAGGGGGGTAATTGGCCCTGAGCGATCAGCCGGCCACTCGGCGGTCCTGTCCTTGTCTCACGGCGGGGACGTCGGACACCTCTGCGCCACCACACTCGCCAGCTTGCCACCGCTGCGTCTCATAATTAACCCAGTGAGACAAGTAGGGTCACTCTGAGAGGCCCGGCCATTTAACAAACTACACTGACGTTTTTTTCTTCTTTTTCTTCTCCCTTTGTCTATGATCACAGTGCGTACAGGCTAAACTATTTCTTCACCTTGTTAAGGATATTATCTGAGCACAGCCATAGGAGAAATGCAATGAAACAGAGTGTATTACTACTATGATGGCTATAAAATAAGAATATTACCAGGGAATGTGTGTGTGTGTGTGTGTGTGTGTGTGTGTGTGTGTGTGTGTGTGTGTGTGTGCGCGCGAGTGTGTGTTAGAGAGAGAGAGAGAGAGAGAGAGAGAGAGAGAGAGAGAGAGAGAGAGAGAGAGAGAGAGAGGGACAGAGAGGGACAGAGAGGGGTTTGGTCTTGTTAAAGGAAAGTGGACTCGCGAGGCTTCCACGGTGTTAATTGAGGTGTAATGTGATTTGTTTTGCCGGCCCTTCTAGCGGCCCTTCCCAGTCCATTGAGTCAGATCCCCCGTGATTACCCCCTAATGGCCTGAGCGTAACGTCTGTACACTTACAAAAAAAAAAGAAAAAGAGATTTGCCTGAGAGTTTAACTGCTACAACAAATGCCCTGATATAGTGACCACAAAGAGGTAATAACAATTTAGTCATGACCATAATAACACAATTGCTTAGGCCAATCAATGTGTGTGCTGTGCTGTATATCAGCATAGACTGCACAAAACTACCAGCATTTGCATCTGTACAGTAAAACATTGCTCTCACACACACGCAGGTGTAAAAGAAAGTAGACAATAGCGTTTGCAGTCTCATGCACAACATTTTGAATACATTCAGCTTCATTCTATATTTCTATGATGAATACTGGCTAGAATGTTTTTTTCTTTTTCTAATATTTGAGAAATGGAACAGCAGCCACCGCTCTCTTGGGAATCTATTTATTTATGATTGAAAAGCAGTCCTGCAGTGACAGATTGATGTGCAGAGTTAGTCATACCAAACTAAACCGATCATTCTTGAATGACCTTTCTGCAATGGTGCCACTGCACTGCAGTTCATGAATGTTTAATAGGGAGCGTGGCGGTCTTGGGGCTGCCAAGTGGGGTGTGCTCGCTGACATAAACACACTAACTCAAAGGCAGGGAGAGGTTTAGGGAGAGGTGGCACAATCCAACCCTCCCCAAGTAAACAAGTCAACCCCAGGACAAATGCAAAGAAGACTACTGGGGGTTCACTGATGAAAGTCACACGCTACACACATGCGATGCTAACACACACACACACACACACACACACACACACACACACACACACACACACACACACACACTCTCTCGCTCAGATCTTGGCCTTGAATCTGGGATCTCTCAGTCCCTCTCTGTCTTGGATATGTGGCCCAGTTCAGGCCAGCATGGACAGAGGCTGCAGAGTGGAGGTGACCCATATTCTCCACTGCAGTGGCTTTTGATTAATTACCTTTCCCCTACCCAACACACACACACACACACGCACACACAAACACACTTTTTATGGTGAGGGAGAGAGAGAGAGGGAGAGGTAGAGAGAGAGAGAGAGTGAGAGAGAGAAGTTGAGGGAGAGAGAGAGAGGGGTTACAGAAACACAGAATGAAAGAGATTAGAGTAGAGAAAAGAGGAAGAAAGCAGCAGGGTGCCAGAGTGAAGCTGAGTGGTGTAGAACAGAGACGTGCGAGAGATTTGGTGTAAAGAAAGTTGGGGGGGGGGGGTGCAAAATTACATTGAGAAGATGGGACGGATATGAGAAGGGCACCGAGCTAGGACAGGATGGGACATTGGGGGTTGAAAAAAGGATGGTGCAGTAGAGATGGAGGTTGTCTGTGTTTATTGTGAGGATTGTGGGTAGATGCGGCGGACAGAACATTTGTACGCTATACATAGCAAAGCTAGCAATCCTAGTTTGCTGGCGCCGTGCAAAATTGAACGTACGTACAACAAGAATAGCCTGACGTGACCCCAGAGGTCACCGGTTAAGTGTGTAGCCCCACAATGCCACCACCTGGGCTGTCCTGCTTTTAAAGATAAACCCACTCCCCTGCATCTATCGGCCTCCGACAGCTGCTCCTCTCAGGAGTACATGGCCCAGTAGAACTACGTGTTAACTGTGCATGTGGCTGTGTGTATTTTGGAGTGGGAAAGCATCAGAGGAAAAGGGAGATAGGAGTGTGAGGGTATAGAGCACTGCCGCAGCACAGAGGATGGTGAGAGAGAGAGAAACTTTGACTTCAGTGGAGTTTAAAGAAGTGCTGGCAGGGCATCATGACAAGATAAAGCCTTCAGCTCTTAGCAGAGGTCTGTGTCGGAGAACAAGCTGAGATGAGTCAGCTAACTGGCAGGGCTGGATAGAAATTAGATTTCAGCTAAAAGTTTCTACTTTGTAACCCTTACATATTCAGCAGTGCAACTTGGGGCAGTCGGTTCGACAGGTGTGTAACGATATACATATGCATGAATCTTTCTTTTTTTTTTATGCAAAGTAAAACAAATCTGGTCTTCTTTGCTGTCACAAAGGTCATACATTTCTCCTCAGGTTCTTTTGCATAGAATTGTAACGTAATACTGTGGTATCATATCAAGTCTTACTGACAAACAAATTAAGCTTATAAGAGAAAAAGAGTATTTAAGTTTAAAATTGGATTAATATAAAAAAAAAAACATCACACTCTTTGAAACGCATTACCTTTCTAAATGTCCAGTAATAATTTTGTACAGGATGCAAGGCATTCTTAATTTGACGGAACAAAGGCAGTTTAAAACTAAAATTCCCTGAACTATTCCACACGTCTTTCTAGAACGTGTCAGTGCTGGACAGAAGGGTCCTCATTGATAATGCATCAAGGGGAGGGCACTAGGTGGACGACATCCATTCAATGCACGAAGTGGCTGTTTATCTATGTATGAAGGTGTGCGGGTGCCCTCTGACTGCCTCACGTGGCCGCGCTGAATGGAGGGTGGACGGTCCTCGATGGTTTGTATCGCCGCTCCGCTCCCTGGGACTTCAGGCTCCCCAGACAGCTACCCGCCGCAGCCCCGCAGCCCCGCAGCCCAGGCCCAGACAACAGGATGAAACATTCATGAGCTGTCTTTATGACATGGTTTTTGTACCTCCTCTCAGCACTTCAGCCCCCCCTTTGTGATGCTCTTTCCCCTCCCCTATGCTGTCTGTAGCCTGTCTTCATGGAGCTTTCAGGTCGGAAATATATATATATATTAAAAAAAAGCCAGCGTGGAGTGATTACTGAATGTGGCGCGGACGAAGGACTGGCATTTCTCTCTCTCTCTCTCTCTCTCACACTTTGTTGTGTGTCTGACCTTTGAAAATATCACAGATTAAATCTTTAATTATTTATGAAAGCCAGTCGAGTTGATAGTTCGGGGGAGGGGGGGTGTTGATGTCCCTAGAGGCCAGGGCATTTTTTTTTCTTAGAGATTAGAAAATAGTGGATGCCATGCTATCTCTGCTGTGGAAGAATATACAGTATGCCATGATGTTGAGCAGTATTTGTTTCTAAATGGTTTGATTACCATAACGAATATTCATTGTTTGAACTCAAACCTATATTATGTTATTTTAATGTCAATGGAATTCGGAATGAGGTCACTTCTAGATTTGATCACTGTATTTGCTCATATTGTTCAAAACTGCTCAAAAAGATTTGCCCTGATATAATGCCATTGATTCTTTGACCACTGGGATCTTAAAACATACTCTAAAATATGAGTTGCGTCCCAGTTAGAGGTTGCCAATGAAATCCAAAGTCAGTGCGCTCTAAGGCTATAGTCTCTTCCAACACATGTTGCATCAGTGCAGTCTGAACTGTGAGACAAGCCCCTAAGATCTCCACAATCCCCTAATGACTCGCCTCCTTGCCAGCCACCCTATTAGCATAACTATTCCTGACACTTTCATTTTCAAATCAAATGATCGCAACACACAAACACAATGCATAAACAAACAACAGAGGGAAAATAAATATGCTGCTGTTTGAAAAGAAATTGTCCCTGGTGGATGGTTTTACTGGTGTTTGATATGTAAATTCTCTTTTCATAGCATAACACGCGGTAAATGTCACGAGGTAGGGAACGTTTGGGCGAAGGGGGGGGGGGGGGGGGGGGGGGGGGGGGACATCTCAATTAAAGAGCAGTAACACGTTTCATTCCAAACAGCCCGTGAAATGAAAGGCATCATTTAGATTCATCTGCAACATCAATCGGAATAAGTCAGAGCGGCAACCTAATAATGCAACACTCAATGGGTTCCGATCATAAATTGCGCCTCGAAATTTAGAGTGATATCTGCATAATGTGATTCCGAAGGATGAGCTCTGATTGGTGCCTGATAAAAAAAGATCATAATAATTTGAGAAAGCAGGTGTCTGCCAAAACGAATAGATGCAACACCAGTCAAAGCCTGGGCCCTATTATAAAATAACGGTGATTCGCACATCTTAGTCTGCCTGGTTTTGGGAGAAAGAGGTATCACCAATATGACTGAATATTATTGAGAAGGAGGAAGATCAGCCAGATGCTTCCTTAATTGGATTAAGAGTAGAACAACTTTGTTCTTTGACTGTAGTGTGTCATGCATGGGTACTGGCAGGTGTGACGCATAACTTTTCAGGGAATCTGGCTAAATGCAGTCCAAGAAGAGGTTTACGTAGGTGTGTGAAATGGCACAGACATCACTGCACAAATCATGGGTGTCATTATGGATGTGACTATGTTTTGCACTGTTGACATTAGTGTAGGCAGACATGTAGAATGAGTCTTTGTGTGTGTGTGTGTGTGTGTGTGTGTGTGTGTGTGTGTGTGTGTGTGTGTGTGTGTGTGTGTGTGTGTGTGTGTGTGTGTGTGTGTGTGTGACAAATATACTGTATGTATTTTTTTTCCAAATTGAACTCTGCAGGCATACAGCAGTACTTGTCCTTTAAGCACTGCTCTGCTGTAGGGCGTGGAGTGGGTGTACATTGCAAATGGTCACCATGACTTTCCATAATGTAATCATCCAGGCATCTGCAACAATTCCTGATGGTATACTGTTCATCATCTACACCAGCATCTAAAAGTCTAGAAGATGGAGATTAGGATAATTACTTGTTGTTGAGGGGGAAAAGACTGCACTGTGAAGGCTTTCAGATGACCCAGTTTTAAGAATCTTATCCAGGGGCTTAGTTGCTCTGCAGGCTTCTGAATGTATTTGTTTGTGTGTGTGTGTGTGTGTGTGTGTGTGTGTGTGTGTGTGTGTGTGTGTGTGTGTGTGTGTGTGTGTGTGTGTGTGTGTGTGTGTGTGTGTGTGTGTGTGTGTGTGTGTGTGTGTGTGTGTGTGTTTGTGTTGCATACTCACTGCACTAGCTGGTGTTGGGTTGGCTCGTATCTTTAGATCTCATAAAAAAACAGTGACCTAGATATCATTAACCCCCCCACCCACCCACCCGCCCATCACATACGCACAAACCCACAAACACACACCCTTCAAAACCCAGTAGTAAATGCTATTCAGACACAGTGCAGAGCCCATCAATCTGCTACGCGTGTCAAGAGGCAAGCGTCTCCCTCTGTGTTTAGACTGCTGCTAATGGACAGACACGTCTGACAAACACAAGGCCTCCCCCCAAAGCCAGGCACGCAACCCACACAGACTACTAGTGGAGGAAGACAGGTGACGGGACGGCAAGAGGGCTGTCTCCTGTGTGTGTGTGTGTGTGGGGGGGGGGGGGGGGGTGTGACAGCTCCTTTACATAAGACGCATAACCCTTGGAATAGCAATGAACGGCCCCGTCTTGTTACGAAGTCGTGCTGACTTGCAGTGGTTGACTGATTATGGGGCTTCAAAGTTATGGACGTCGTCAGCAGTATTTCCCTTCGATGTAATTTTCATTTTGATATGTTTTTTTTTTGTGAAAATGGAGTGGCAACATGACAGCAAATGCAGACATTCATGGAATTTTATGAAGAACGATGACGAACACGATTGTGATGTATGTGTATGTCAAATGGATATTTGATGCCTGACACTTTTGTTTTGGATTAACTGTATACTTATATATATATAACTATATATCTGCTTTCTGACAAGGAAACTTGAGTGAGCTTACATTTCGTATTTGAATCGAGACTTATCTTCTGATTAGATTCTGATTAGATGTAGCCTCTAATCTGATTATCTGATTTAATTTGGCTGTTTGTTCACGCATATTTATGCAGAAACCAGTTTCGCTTCATTTTGACACTCTGGAATGTGGGTGCTGCACAGGCAGGGTAGATGAGTATACCATAGCCTATATTCAGAGTCCGTCCTGCAAAGGTGCATCCTAACACTATCACTTTCTTTCACTCACTCTCATGAGATTCATTCCCGCTGAAAGAGGCCTAATTTCGTTTCTCTGCCTAATGCGTGTGATGGATTGCATAAATTATGAGTTGGTGCAATTGCCACTTCCGTGATGACTGTGTGCTCTGAAGTGGCTAGTCACTCCGAAAAGGAAAATTAATCAAAGTTTAAGAAGAAAATCATTTATTTAATTCCGGGGGAAAGGTGATGCTTCTGAAAAGGTTATTATCGTCTCCACACAATGGTTAATCAACCTTATCAAATCAAACCACCTTGGATTGTATGCCTCGCGCAGTAAATTGCACGTCCAATTCTCTGAACCAACTAGGGCTTTACACAACATGCTTCTAATGAATGCCGTCTGCAAGGCCAATTAGCTCCATTCAAAGCCTATTCTTGTTCTGTCAGAAGGTGGCTAGTGCTCTTAATTCCCTAAAGTGGTTCCCCTGTCTAAAGAGACTACATAGCCACCTGTGGCTACCAAAAGTTTTTTTTTTCCCATGCCAAGTAGAACAATCAATTATGGAACCCGCGTCATGTTGCACTCGAGTGTGACTTCAACGCTCAGTGACACAGGAGCCTCAGCCGTGCTTAGCGGATGGATGCCACCTCAGATCCACGTGTGGCACGCGACAGAAAGGAAAAGACGGGAAAGTCAGTCGGTAAGTAAGTCGGAAAATCTGAAAAAGATGTCGCGCTTGTGTTCAAAATTAGACACGGACCGGTTCTACGAACGCTAGACCCTTTTGTCTCCCCCTTTTTTGTTTCTGTCAGGCACGTTGCAGCACTGTGGATGTTTGATTTTTTCACCCTCCCTCTGGGAGGTAGAAACTAGGGGAGGGGAAAGCTCAGAAGCACGGAGGAGACGCGAGGAGAGGAAGAGAATGCGGGAAACTTCAACCAGCACCTTCCCTTCGTTTCACTTGTTTCTACAAGTGGTACGGTTTACATCGAGGCGGCTCTTGTGAACAAAAAAAAAAACACGAGGTCGTTCCAGGACGCCTGCTGCGATGGATTACGGCCCAAAAAACAGATCAAGGTTTATCCCCACTCTTTCCTAACACTGGTACGCGTATGCTTACAAAATTCTCACACACACACACACACACACACACACACACACACACACACACACACCCACACACACACACACCGTAGAGTAAACAGCTGCAATATCTGTAATTACAGACATACAAATAGAATTGGCTCGGCAGACTAAGCTAAGGCATCGCTTTGGATTGATGCGACACACTTATAGATACCTCACGTGTGTGTTCAGTACCTTGGTAATAATGAAACAAAATCCCAGCAAAAAATAGCGAGCCTGTCTTGTATTTGGTGCTCTGTGTGGAGAGATGGCAGACGGCTAGTATAACCGTTATTCCAGCGTGACTGCTAGGCAGTCTGTGGCTCAGTCCTGATCGACGAGGCAGCGCTGCGTAGAATCCTACTGGCGTCTGCCTCTACCCTGGGGCCTGGGGATTACATGTGCCGCGTACGCGCTAAAGCTTCTAAAACCTCGCCTCCGCAGAGCTGATCTGACTGCACAATCATCCTCATCATCATCCTCCTCATCGCCTAGCTCCCGGCTGCCCGGCCGGCAGGCCTACCTCCTCCCTGGACACCTCTGCCTCTTTCCTTCCAGATCAGCAGAGCTCTGCTGTGGCCGGGAAGGTCGGACCACGACTACATTTGTCAGGTTGCCTCTGTGCCCACAGGCTCACTGGGGAGCTGACCTCCGGCTCGCCGGCAGTACTCCGTGGAGTGATTCAGCTTGAAATGAACATTTTTTCTCAAACTTTTCCCACAGAAAACGAGGTCAAAAGAACAGTTGGAGGTAGCGCTGTGCTCACCGCTCTCTCTCTCTCTCTCTCGCCCCCTCACTCCCTCCCCCGCACGCTGACTCGCACATGGTCCCTGCATTGGCAAACACACTTGCACAGACACACAAACACACACGCACACACACACACACACACACACACACAAGGACATAGACTGCATATTTCACAGGGCTAAGTAAAAGCCTATAGGCCTGGAAAAAAAAACTGCGCTCAGTTAGTTCCCAGCGGTTCCTCCCTCTCACCTATCGCCATTGGATCACGTTTCAATATTGCAAGGAGGTGTGTGCAGCCGACGCATCGCTGCCACATCAAAGAGGCTGCGGCAGATTCCACGGCGTGCACAGCAGAGCCTGGGAGCTCCACGGCTCTCTGCCGGTCCCAGTGGCTACTGGAGGAGGCCAGCCCTCAGACGGGTAGGCAGGCAGGCAGGCAGGCAGGCAGGCAGGCAGGCAGGCAGGCACAGGGAAAGAGGGCAAGCATGACTAACGACCACCGCAGACTTTTCTAGATAGATAGGATTCCTATTACCCACTTGAATGAGTTGACATTGTCAGGTCTGGGTGTGGGGGAAAGACACGTGGTTTTTGTGGATGGGGCTGCAGGGACTGCATGGAGGAGTGGAGACTCCAACAGAGATTTGCTGCATGATGAATTTCCGTTCAGGAGGAGAAACAATGTGGATGTAGGCAGAGTCATATGAAGAGGCACTCCTTATCAGCATCCACTCACCAGCGATAGTTCACTCAAACGTGTTTTGTGTCCACTTATTGTCATAACCCAGGGCGACTTTTCATGAAGCGGGTCCCTGTCCTTCCCGGCGCCACACTACTTATGAGACACAATGCAGGCGGGCTGCACCGCCCAGGGCATCCCATCTCCAGCAGCGCCCTCCCACCGAAGAGGCGGAGAGGTCACTGGAGAAATCACTCGATGGATTCCCCGTGTGTGTTCGTGTGTGTGTGTGTGTGTGTGTGTGTGTGGTGCCTGCCCCCCCCCCGCCCCCCTCCCTCTCGCCCCTCACGGCCGGCTGGCAGGGGTGACAGGGGCTCGCCGCCTTCCTCGGAGCCCTTCATTAGATGTATCAGATACAGCCGAATGCCGAGGAGCGGCGGCGCCGACACGGTCGTCACGGCAGTCTGAGCGGTGCTGCCGCCGGTTGCCTCTGGCGTCGCCTGCTCACCTCCTCCGCTGCGCCTCCACCCCCTCGGTCCCTTTCCTAGGTCCTAAAGGAACCACCGCATGCCTTCAAAATGAGTTCGGGCTGTAAATTGAATTCCGTCCTCATGTATTCCAGCAAGAGGGACCTCTAATTAGGAATTTAATTATAGCTAAGAGGAAAACACAGGCAACACACACTCAAAAAAAGAGAAAGAAACCCTCATGTTTAAAACCGCTCTTTTCCTCTGCAGGACTCACTATGACTCTGGTGAAGTTTGCGTGTGTTTGTGTGTGTGTGCGTTTGTGTGTGTGTGCGAGCTTTGAGAAAGTTTTGAGGTGAACTGAAGGTAAGACGTACAGTACAAACGCTAATCAGAATGCATAAAGCTGTTCCTCCCAGAGTCCTCCTCACTGTAGCGTGCACTAGACATTTGACATGAAAGAGAATGTGCTGCCTCCACTTGGAACGGAGACATCTCTCCTTGTCGGCGTGGTTGTGTAGTAATTAGCAGGGAGATAATCAAAATGCCAGAATGCCTACCTTTCTTCAACAGAACACCTTTTGTTTACAAAAAGAAATATTTATTTCATTGATATGCTTCAGCAGTCTGCTTTAGCTTTTTTTTCTTCTTCCTTTGAGCCTGATGCCACTACTATCCTATCCTTTTTACGAAGGCTACACGCTATCCGACTGGATCTCTCTGCTGCCCAAGCTGCTGGTCCAAGTAGTGCCTGTGGGTGAGTTCCCCCCCGCCTGGGGCTCTGTCGTCGCTGCAGGCCTGGTCTGTCTCCCTGGCACCTTCTCACCGCGCCCTGCCTCTCAGGTCCGTGCCCAGCAGGCCAGCCCTCCAGCAGCTATTTGTCACTAGCAGATGCTGGCGGCAGACAGCTTCACCTCTACACCTGGTTGCCGGGGAACAAAACAGGAGCTGGAGCAGGGAAATCGAAAGAGGGGTGAGTAATACTAGCTGTTCCCAGGGACAAGGGCCGGCCAATCTTCCACAGCAATCAGAGAGCGAGAGAGAGCGAGAGAGAGCGAGAGAGAGAGAGAGAGAGAGAGAGAGAGTTGATGGAGCTGAACTTAATGGAGCCCTCCATTTAGATGAGAAGACCGCCCTTTCTGAATAGAACATTATGATTGCTTGCTGTGGTTTCGTTGAATGTAGCTGCCTAAACTGCGGCACACAATGTAAAGGGTGGTCTAAAAAGGATACGCATGTGAGGAGATTATACAAGAAGGTAATGCTCAAAATATAAGATTGTCCTGAAACAAAGTAGCAATTACTAACCAACCCCTAAGGAAACATGTCCTAATATCTGTTGACTGCTGCATGTTTTAATCAGTGGAGCTACATGTCAGTGTGACGACGGCTCAGCAGCCTATGTTACAGCACAATAGCGTGTGAGGGTCAAGCTGCCATGATGCCATTACGCAATCACACAAACAAACCTCTTCAGTGTGTGTGTGTGTGTGCCTCCGTGGTCTATCAGCTCCATTTTGTGGTAAAACGCTATGTGTCATCCTCAGCAGTTGCCTTAAAGAGGGGAGGTAGGGATGTAAACAGGCAAAGCACCAATGAAACGGGGCTGATTATTTCATAAAGGGAGTCATCGGCGCTAAAATATCCTCACTCTCGCTAATGAGGAAGATTAAGAGCTTTGCTCCCTTCTCCTCTTGTTACCGTAGGTATTGTGTGCAAGCAAACGGGGATAGTATAATTAAGATGCTTTTGAATTAGTAATTAATAGGAAGGTCGGCGCACACATAATTCCGTTATTTAATCTATTAAGCCATGGATTTCAGTCAAATCACTCCGCCGTGAAACCGCCTTTGAATTTTTATTTGTCATTTTTCATGCTGTCGTTAGCCTCTACCTCTTTCCCTCGCCTCTCCTGTTCCCGCTCTATCTCTCTCCCCTTGGCTTTTTAATGAACATTTCCAGAGTTGACTTGATGAGAAGTCTGTGTGTCTGCACTTGATTCAGCTGTTTCTCCATCTGGCTGTGCAGCACCTGGGGTATGCCTAGAGAGGGGTCTCTCTAACCCTAACCCTAACCCCTAACCCCTGTTCCTCTAACCCCTCTCTAACCTCCCTCTCTAACCCTAACCCTAACACCTATTCCTCTAACCCCTCTCTCTCACATAGAGAGGTGTCTCTCTAACCCTAACCCTTTCTCTAACCCCCCCCCCCTCTCCCCATGTTGTACAATTATATCTGTACTGAGTAACGTTTTTCATCACGTAATGTATCACGTTAAATTTATTAGATTATTAATCATTAGGTGCCTTTGTGCCACGATTGTTTAGATCACAAACACCCAAAATACCTTCATGCGTTTGTTAAATCGTGCAACCATTCCACCGTTGATGTGACTGTGAGCTGGCAATGAATCATTGTAGAGTTGGGTGAGGCTGCCTCTGCTCTAACGAACACTACAGATGGGTCGACCAGGCGAGGAGGGGCCCGTGAACAGTAACTCAGTGTTGGCCAATTACCTGCCCAGATTAAGCTCCCTCTCTGCTACTTACCGAACACATGTGAACAGGCTAGCACATCTGCTGCGTGGCCCAGCTTTGACTCCGCTCAGACATTTACGGCACACACCGCTAAGAACCAGGCAACCCCTCCTTAATGCCAGCCAAAGTAGAAATGATGAAAGAACCAACTACACAACCGTGAAACGTTTTTTTGTCTCTCTCTCTCTCTCTCTCTCTCTGCCACAGTCAGTTCCGATGTAGAAAATATGCATCGTTAATGACGCTGACACAAGGTTTTTGAAGATTAGGGTGGCTTTGGCAGGGACGCTGATCAAGCGGTTGTACCAGTGCAGTGGGGAACCGTGCTCCAGTGGACCAGCAGCTGCGACGAAAACCAGTGGCCTGTCAGATCTTATCAGCTCAGCGGAGGATTTGTAATTGATTTCTGATGTGCAAATTGCCCCCGTATTTTCAACCAAATAGAACTAATTGTGATGTAGATTTGAGATATAATTCTCTACACAGAAGCGTTATTTTTAGGACAGAGGTTCTATGATTTGTTAAGCAGTAAGACTTTCACAGAGAGCCATTCCCGCCTTCTGGAAGTTTCTTTTCCATATCAGCCTCAGGCCAGGCATACTGTTGTGGAAGTTTGGCCTCCTGTTTTCTAAATAAGCTGCGGGTTGGTTTTCAATGTAACACTTACATAACAGATGTGCTCTGTGCCTCTACATTAAAACAACTATTTTTATATTATTGATGCCAGCTCAATGGCAGTCTTAAAAGTTTATATGTAAAGAGCAGAGTTTGTGTCTGCAAGATTTCTTCCGCTGTGAGATCCCTTTAAATCAGACCGTTAATTCACAGTTTGAAAACCTGGTCAGATACACGCACACGCACACGCACACGCACACGCACACGCACACGCACACGCACACACACACACACACACACACACACACACAATGGCTATGTCGTTAATACTGTCTCGTTTTCATGCAGCATTAATAGTTAATTGGCCCTCGAGAGTTACCGTCACAACTATATTCCTTTAAAAACGCCTTTATTATTTCATCTGCAGCCTTAAAATATATGGTTATGCCTGGAGCAGTAAAGTTTAAAAGCTGTGAAAAGTGAAAAGTAAAAAAAAAAATCCGATCAAATTTTCTTTGAGTAGACAATGTATTCAGGTCTGCAAGATTTGCTGATATGGCAGAGTACGTCATGGTAGTTGGATATTTATTAACCCAGGGCTGACTGAAGTCAGCCATTTCAATGACAAGAGCTTGCTTTTCGGAGCACACTGCACACTGAATACACACTGTATACAGTTATTATTATTTTAGCTCCTGTTCTACATAGTTTATTCAACCTATGTTCAACCTACTGTATGTAAACTATGATTTAGTTTTTTTATGTGCTTTACTTGAGTCATCAACCTCATGCCCGCTAGGGAGGGTGGTTTGCAGTCCTACCATTGGCTTCCCAGTCTATGTATGCAGTAATCCACCTCAGTGTCTTTTTTTAAAGCGGCTGTAATGTCAGGGAGGCTTTTGTTTGGTGCAGTCAGACAGTAATGTGGGGTGACGGGTTCCGACTGAAGCTACCTCATTATACCGCGCTACGAAATACCAGAAATCAACATTAGTGATGAGAGAGAGAGAGAGGGGGGTTCTGTCTGTTTTAATATCATTGTAATATGTCTATAAATAGAGAATCTCCTGACCGTTTCTATTAAGGCGTATTGCAGGAACAGGACCATCAGCTGAATAAATACGAATGTCTTCATCCGAGTGGGCAGGGTTTTGTAAAGATCCATCCCTCTGAGTTAGGCTGGCAATACAAATGGTACTATTTACAGCTGGGGGGACTGTAGGTACAGAAATACTGCATTAGGTTAAAATGTGTGTCACTGAAAAATATAACATATCACTTGACAATGGTCCTTCAGCATTGAGGCTGAGAGTGCTGGCTGTAAACCTATTTGGTGCTCCGCCGCTGAATGTGGCTGCCATTGTCTCTGGCTCTTAAGGCAGTTATCCGTTAAAATGCAAAAAAATTATATTTAATTACCCTCTAAGTGCTGAAATACAGCTGACATGTAAGTCAACTGCGCTGTGTTGCGTGGAAAGAACACAAACGCATATAACTGAAATAGGCTGACTGTTATCTGGGGGGGGCATATGTGAGGGTGTGACCTGGACACCAATTGGTTTATTTTATTGCTTCTTGCATCTCTTTGCGCACCCTGAAGACCCCGCACCACACACACACGCACAAGCACACGCACACGCACACACGCACACACGCACACACACACACACACACACACTTCTGCTTCGTCTTCTTCTTCTCCTTGGGGTTACACTGCTCGTCTCTAGTGGCAGGGCTCCCTTAAAACCTAACCCACATAGAGCGCTGTACCACCAAGACCTACGCTATCTCTGACAGTAACCTTGAGAAACTAGGACTTGAGGGAAGGGTTTCTGGTCCACTTGATTTGTCTCCTCTATAATAAGACTGCACGCTTTGGCCTCTCCTGAGAGCCTGTCGGGGAGCCGCCAATGCTGAGGCATGCCCCGGAAAAAGGGCTGCAGAATCAACAGCGCTTTTACCAAGAGACAGCGTGCCTTCATGTAGGCCGCGTGTCACGCGCAGTGTGACGCGAATATCGTCAGACGACATTGAAACCTTGCACACAGCCACACTTCATTTGCAAGCTACATACCATGCGTATAAATGTACAGTATGGATGCAGAGAGGATGGTTCTTTCCTGTCAGCAAATAAAAAACTGAGGAGAGGTGGTACATTTTTAATCAAAGGCATAGGACATTGGTGAGGTGCAGGACAGGTTGGACTCGTACCGTACATCAAGTATAGGTCATTCAAGGGGCCCAGTCCACAGAGTAACTGTAAGGGAGACAGTGAGACACTTTGACGGGTTGTGTATGTGGTTGTGTGGATGCGGTGTTCATTTTCTTGCCTGTGCTTGTGTGTCTGTGCCGCTTACTCTTTGTGTGTGTGTGTGTGTGACTGTGTGTGTGTGTGTGTGTGTGTGTGTGTGTGTGTGTGTGTGTGTGTGTGTGTGTGTGTGTGACATGTGTGTGTGACAGTGTGTGTGTGTGTGTGTGTGTGTGTGTGTGTGTGTGTGTGTGTGTGTGTGTGTGGGCCGTGTACGTGTTTGTGCCCGTCCCTCCTTGTGCATACTGATGCCACCTCTGCTTTGTTCTGTGTTACCCAGTTGCCCCGTGGCCAGCCGCGCTGTCGACCCCCACGTTGCCTGCCACGAAATATTCACTATACTGTGAGTCATGCCTGGACCGGAGGGGGGGCCGTGGTTGACTCTCTGGCTCCTAGATCCGACCTCGCTAAAAGGAGTCACTTGTTCCCTTTGATCCCACGCGACTGTTCCTAACGGCCAGCCTCTCTCGCCTCTTTCGCCACGGCCACTGCAGTTCAGATTCCTCTCCTTCGTCCGTCGCTAGCCTCCCCTCTTAGCTGTTGCCGCGATTCTGTCTTGTGCACCGTAGCTGTTCTTATTGGAGTCCTGAATGTAGTCCCCCACCCCCCCCCACCCCACCCACCCGCCACAAGCCTACATTCTATACGAGGCTGTACAGTCACACGTTCATTTGCATTGGAATTGTTTTCAGCCCCGGTGTCTTGTAGTGAATGTGTTAGCTAACTAAGGAGCCGTTGATAAGTGGAGGGGGCGAGGAGGGGGGTGGGGGGGGAGGGGGGGTTGCGGCGACACTTGCCCCTGGTCCTTGTTTGTAGAGAGGCCGTAAATTAAAACAGAAACCAAGAATGACTTCCCGTTTTGCAACAGTGATTAATCTCACTTTGGGCTTTTTGCACTTGAGCCCCCCCAGCAGCGTGCGTGTTACAAAGACAGGGCGACTGTGTTCCCCGCCATTTATTCATCGGAGGCGCCCGCGTGAACGTCCGCGGACACTTCTAATTGGCGGCGGAACCAAAGTGTCGCTCCTTCTTTGGCCTTCATTTAATCAGGCGGAGCGCGGCAGAGGTCGGCCCACGGACCGGCCCCGTCACGTATCGGAAAAGCGCCGCGACCGTGTGTTCTATTAGTACGACACGAGCTCCTATTGACTATGCAGTTTGAGAGTTATTTACAGTAGGAGGTCATTTGGTGCCACTGCTTGGTTCCAACGACCTTACGTCTGAAGGTTTTTTTAAGGGCTGAAGCCACTATTCGTTGGCTGTAGGCCTTGGGGGGTGTGCACTGTACCTGCTGTGGAAATGAGGTGGCGTCCCTGGAGTGCATTGTTATAATTGGACCGAACTCCTCTCTCTCTCTGACTCATAGTTCCCAAATGAGTCTCCGTCTGTAACAATGATCCTTAAATCTACAGCACAAGCCAGGCTATCCCCAACGAATTCAGAGTTTCTTTGAGGAATTGAGAAATACATTGGAGGTTGCTTGGAGGACTCGTATTCCGTCTCCCAGCAATGTTAGTATCCTATAAACCAACGCTATTTAATGCCAGAGGCTGAGACTGTGGCATTTATTGTTGTATTATACATAGCTGCAGTGTTCCACTCTCGGGAGTGTCTGTACCGCACTGTATACTCAATGCGCTTTGCTCTCCCGTCTCTCAGCTGGGTACAACTGTAGAAAAGGAAAGGACCAGACGGGCTCTGCGGAATGAGATGCTGTTTTCATCCTCCCCCCCCCACCCAAGGCAACTCTGGAGTTGCTCTACATGCCTAGTTTGACTATTAATGGCCCCGAGGTCTTCTTCTCTCGTCTGAAAGGCTTTTCCATGTCCTGAAGGGATTGTTTGCATGGAAGACCAAGGACAAAGATGGCCTTGGGAGGCGTCGTACCCAGGGGGTGTGCTGTCCAGAGGAACAGACTAATGAGAGCCATTAGGGGGCTGGCTGTTGGTGTTGTTCAGCACCTGATTTATACCTGACTGAGACCTGGTGTGACAGACGGTTGCTTTGTTCTGTCAGGCCCCAGCGGTCCTCAGGTGAAGGTCCCCAAAAAGACCAATAGATGCCCAGTGTTCGACAAGTGAGACACTGTATGCGCACTGTCTTGTCAATTTAAATTATGTCCAGTTTTTTTGGGACAATGCCAAGTTCTTTAATTTTTTGTGGCCCATTGTGCATTTGGAGTTAAACTGTATCATACAATATAACTACCTTTTCAAAGGCTATGGTGTGGTTTTGATATGATGGTTGCTTTTCAGCTGTTTGGCGGGACAAAACTGTTAGCGAACTGTGTGTCCTTGATTTTCCAATCCCCGATAACGCTGCTCCGCACCAACTTGTGAGTGAATAAGTGGTGAGTATTGACTGAGAAGGAAATGTCGATGGTAGCGAAAAAGAAAAGCCCTGTCTGCAGAGAGAGCAGAGGGACAGCGGGTGTGGAGGGCAGCTATCGAACATGGCACTCATCTCTGCCGAGAATGTACATATTAGCTGGCGTCACTAACGGGGTGGCTAATCAATTGTAGACAAACACCCAGCGCTCTCAGCAGGTACTTTGGCCTTGTCAAAACAAAAGGACCAAGTTGAGAGCAGCAAAGGTCCTCTTGCCTTATTAGATTTGTCTATGGTCGAAACCTAGATAGATGGATAGTGCTTCAGCGAAACATTATATAGCAAATTGTAAGAACTTTTACTTGTACCTTCTGACTGAACTAATCTTTCTTTTGTTCCTCTGTGCTAAACAATGGCACTATATGACGGTAATTTTGTTTGAATGACCACTGATTCCATTGCGTGTAATTGGGGTACATTTTAGTATAAATATTTGTCTCCAGTCTGGTGTCGTTTTTCAGAGACTCTTGCCCCCCGAACCCAGGCAGAACTAGGAGACAATCAGTTAAAAGGAATCATCTAATCGAACCAATTTAGGTAGCCGACAGATTCCCATTGCATTCACTGCTGAAAGCAGATGAGAAAGCACTTATGGCCAATCACAGAGACGGGTGGTCAGAAACTAAAGTAGGCTCGTTCTGTTTCAGCCCTGGGTATGGTTCGCTGTCGTTGAGATGTGCAGAGTGCTTCCATTGGATGGTTTGAAAAACGGGCTGAAATCCACAGTGCTGAACCGTGAAATATACAGATTGTCAACGAGGGACGCATAGCAACGGACATTGACTTCTGGCTTTGATTTTTGAACCAAGCGAAACACACTTATTTCAGTGCTGTAATACCCCATCACAGTGAAAGATACAACGAAATGGTGTGTGCCTGTGTACAGGCCCCTCGGTCATGGCGTTGGCGCGACACGCCCTCTAGAGCAAGTGTCTCAAGGAGGGTAGAGGACTCAGGACACATCGCTCCTCACTGGCGTTCAAAAACAACTAAAAACGCAAAGCAAATAAATCGTCGGACACTTCTAAATATCGTCGAAATAAACGATCATGGCGAATGATTCAAGACCTCATCCTGAGAGACTAGCGCTGATATCAATCAAGGACATCCCTGCCATTACCTGTCAGTCTCGGCTGGTTGTAAAGCGCTGCAGACAGTCGGGGTAAATGGCGAAATATATACTGCATAATGGCACTCCTGATATCTTGTGAGAGCCTGTTATCGCTGTAGAGAGAGGTGAGGGTGGGGGTCTGCTTAAGAATAGTATTGATTTTTTTACATGAAATATGATGAAAATTGAATAGAAGACAGCACACACGGGAATGACTGTGGCACAGTTTGCATCAGAGTTTGTCAATAAACGGGGGGCATGCCACGCATAACTAACCAAGCGATATCCGCAATAACGCTCTCTTCAACCGTTACTCCTTCCTCCATTTCTCCAATCAAACTCTGGGCTTTCTCCACCATCACACACACCTTTGGGGACAAAATGAAATGGGATAAACAAATGAGAAGTGGATATATGAACTTCAGGGTGGCTGGATGAGCGGAGGCGTGTTTTTTTCCTTTTTGACTCCCATGTAATCTCGGCACGGAGTGTCACAGTCGTCTGTGATCAAGGTCACAGCTCCTCCTCCAGACCTGATTTTTTTTTCCCCCCTCTCGGTATTCCAAGCACTTCGTGAGACGCTGGCAGCACATTTCACTTTGGAGGATCCCCCTCCCGACCCGAAAGGGCACGCGGAGGGGGAGTGTGTGCGCTGAATAGCCGATTCTTCCCGACCTGCGGTCAGCATTCCGCGTACGTCTCCCCAGAGCTAAACGCTCTTCCTCCGTCGCTCTCCTTGCGAGCGGCTCTGTTAGGAAGGATGTTGGAAGCTGCACCTGCCCTCTTTTCATGGCCTCTCTCCCGCTTATCGGGGGGGGGGGGGGGGTCTGAAGCCGGGGCTCCTCACTAATCATGTGTTTCCCTCTCTCCTTCCTGGTGGAGTCTGACACCTCCTCCCAAGCTGAGAGCTCTCCCTGCGCCCGCCTTGAGAAAAAGAAGACAACTCGTTATTCACGGTCATTCACGGTATTCTAACGGATGAGATTCCCCTGAACCCAGCGTAAAGTCAGGGTTACTGTAGACAACAAAAAGTGCTCGTGGGCCCCGGGGCCGAACGGACCCCTTCTGATGCCAGGGAGATAAACGTGACGTCCTCTCGCCCAGCCTCGTTAACGCCCCGTGTCGTTAACGAAGCCCCATCATCGGAGGCGGCGACCTGGCAATCACGCCGTGGCCTTCTTCTTCCCTAGCGACTCCCCGTGGGAGAACCAGACACTGGCTCTCCGACCTCGTCGTGCTGCCCCAGTCCCAAGCCACTGGCCTCGGCCCAGTTCCTTCCCGGAACCACGTGCACCCGCAGCTTTACGGTCGAAGACACTTTCAAAAAAGAGGACGTGTGTGTGTAAGTGGCCATTCGCCAATGCGATGACAATTAGTGTAAGACTGTCGCCGGAGCTGACGATTAGAACGCGTTGTGCTGGGTACTCTTGGGAGCGCGTGGAGTTAGAGAGCGGTGTATTATGACCGCGTGTGTCAGCGCTTGGCGGCGGCGGCTCTGTGGAGTGAGCTTAGGTGGATCAATGCTTGTCCGTCCTTCTCCTGGATGGGCTGAGAGAGAGAGAGAGAGAGAGAGAGACAGAGAGACAGTGAGAGAGAGAGAGAGAGACAGACAGACAGACAGCGGCGGGCTCGGAGGGAGAGGCAGATTAAAGCAGCTTTGTCTGTGGGTAAGTGGATTAGCGGCAGGTAGAGTGCTCCCCCGTGCTTCTGCGGCGATTGTGTTAGTGCTGTTCCTGGCTGGCCACAGAGAGGGCCATCTGCCATTTAGCTCTGATAGATGGCCCCAAGCGGGCATCACTGTCCCCTGCTCCACGCACACCGCCGCTTGAATTCTGATCAAATGGCTGCCTCGGATTAATAGTGCTCTCGGCTTTGTCAATGGACGATGGGCACTTGTACAAGCACACAAAGTGAAGACACACACACACACACGCACACACAAAACACACTCCACATGTATGCAGGTACACACACATGCTTTTATGTGAAAATTATAAAATACTAAACCATAACATACTAGTTTCATTATTTTACCAAAAGGTCCACACAGTTTGAGGAAAGGTATACTATTAGGTGTATTATTGTGTGTTCACTGCTTATTATAGCTGTGAACAGACTGCTCCATTTTCCCTGGCATGAAAAGGTTCCTCGTGTGCCAAGTTATAACAGGATTGTGTCTCTTGAAGCATAAGCTGGCCCAGCGATAGCTTATACTCTTTTCTTTTTCAAGAGTGATGAGAAAAAGGGAATAGAGTGAGGGAGAAGGAGAGAGCCTAATCCACCGTGTAGAGTCAGCAGCATTGAGGTATATTTACAGACAGCATCGACACTAGTGCTTTATAGGTTTCTGGACCAATAGATCATTCAGACGGGAGACAGTTTTAACAGACAGAGGAGGGAAAACGGGCTTTTATGTGACGGGGTAGCGAGGACAAATGAAAAGGCTTACTATAGGAAGACGAAAGAAAATAAGCCCCCTACATGTTGACTAAAAAGCAAAAGAAATCACTTTGAAGAACGCGAGACCAATCCTTTTGATGATAAAGGACGAGATACGTCGCCTTGTCAAGTGTGGTGAACAATCGCAGACAGCCAGACTGATAGCGATGCTGGCCATTTCCCTCTGAGTAGAGCGTAACTGGCAGACCAGATGCTGCCTTATCAGTGAATACTATTGTGCGGGACGTAGCCTTGTATCTCATATTGCCTGGTAAACAGTCACCCGTGGGCCATTGCAATGTGACCTAAATCCTTCTCTTTTTATGGTGCGTCTCGTTTGAAAAGGTATCCGAATAAATGACATTTTGTCGTCTCGACTCGTGTGCGTAATGTTTCCGTCCCGAGTTGGACTGCATTTCCAACGCGCCGTTACAGTTCCAAAGACAGCTCCGCCATGCATTTGAGCGTGGTGTGGAGGTTGTGTGTCAGTCAGAGCTCAAAACCCCCCGCGGTGTCCGCTTGTGTGTTGGAGCACCATTGACCCTTTCAGAGAGGTCTGTATGGCTTTTTTCCCTGATGAGCCGATAAAAGCCTCCGATAGCCGTCACCAGACAGGCATGAGAAAGGCCCTGTCCCTGTCAGCCCTCTACACCATCCACAGGCATCGTTATCTGATCAACCCTGTCAAGAAATCAATTAGAATATACCAAGGAAATCAGCAGAGAGGCAGCAGGACGTGTGACTTTGTGGTGTGAAAGGATGGATTTTTTTCTTCTTCTTTCTATTTTAGGGTCGGAATGACATAATTGACAGGGAAATTGAATAATTATAATCATTCAGTTGATTGGATGTTTTAAATATCATTCACACTGTGACAAGCGGGGGTAAAAAAGATTACGTGTGGGCAGTCAGTTCTGTTCAAACAATCTGCTATAATGTGGGTTAGGGAAATTACACGTTATAGTATTTCAAACTCAAATTAAGTCGTGTCACTTGGCCAGTAAGCCCTTTTCAGCCGAAGAAGACATGATTTAAATGGATCGTTTTTTTTTTTTTTACTATTTCGCAGGATTTTTTTCACACATTTAACCAAGAACTCTACTGAAAAAAACAACAACTATTTGGACGAGTTGTGTGGTTGGAGGCTATTGCCCAGATACAGCTATCAGTCCTTGGACAGAGACTTATCTGATCAATTTGATACAGTGCCTGCCTGCTTATCTGGGCAATGTGCATCCCGCTTAACACTCCACAATAACCCAACGTCTTAACTATGGCCCCCCTTATCTTGCACACAGCCCCTGGGCCTTTCCTATCTAACATCAAGACACCAGCGTGGCCATCTCTGTCTGCCATCGTTCACCTGCTCTTACCAGGAACACTGAGTCGTTCAAATACTGTACACACTGCCTCCCATATACCCTCACCATGTGGTAAAGAGATACTTCAACCATGGTGTATTATGTATCTAACCAATGTCCTATGCATTAACCGTAAACACATGAGTGGGGAAGGGAGACCCTAAAACATCATTTTGTTTTTAGGGCCCCCACGGGCACCGATTTTGAAATTTTCACTAAATCAATGCTTCTTCGAAAATCAATATTTAATCTCTGAATGCTTACTTGGGCCTATAAGCTTGCTCTGAGCGAGCGCACCCACACCAAGACGGCCCTCAAAAGCAAAGAAATCCAGCTGTCTGTCAAAGAACCCCCCTGCCCCCCTACCCTAATTCCCCCGCCCCCTCCTCCTCTCCCATCTCTCTTTGACCCAGCGCAGCTTTCATCTGCAGCCTTCGAGTACAAAGTGTGAGCTGTGCAGCGGCTGGATCCCGGCCAGCCGAAGGAGGAGTCGACCGCTCAGATACAGCTGTGAAGTACAAACTCAAGCAAGCATCCCCATCGCCCCTATCCCTCACCCTCCCAGCTCAGAGCCTGTAAATGCCTGCTCTTCCGTTTTTCTGGAGGAAAAAAAAAGTTTTTCTCTGTCTGCTGCGCTGTTCATTTTCCAGGCAGTCGGATTACAGGTTCTATTCCACCCTCAGATATCCACCAGCAGGCAGAGCCTGTGTCTAGCTGACCCTCCAAAGCCTGCAATTTACCAAGGCTATTTGTGAGGGAGGGGGCACTTCCTCCCGTCCGCTCCTCTCTCTCTCTCTCTCTCTCTCTCTCTCTCTCTCTCTCTCTCTCTCTCCGTGATGCTGGTGAGGCTCTGCCTGTCATGGGTGAGCCTGAGCTGGCTCTGCAGTCCTTCCTGCCTCCATGGCACCTTCCCTGTGAGCCCCAATCCTATTATGCTAGTGCAATAAGGCCTCACGGTGGGCCGATAGGGGAGGCCAGCCTGGCTCCTGAAAGAGAGGCACAGCTCAGCCTTCATTGGCTGTGCCGGGTGACTTAACCACGGGCAAACGCTCTGCTGAGTCCCCCAGCCCACCCCACCTCCTCCTCATAATTTCAGTGGGAATTAGGTTTTGCAGAAAGGTGTGTGTGTGTGTGTGTGTGTGTGTGTGTGGGTGTGCTCCAAAATTGAATGGGTATTGGAAAAAAAGCCCCCGAATGGCCCCTCTGAATCGTCTTTAACGAAAGAGAAAGTGAAATTGACAGAAAAAGATTGGTGAAAATGGACTTTTGATATGGGCACACAGAAGTTAACTGCATTTTTTTTTTTTGGTGGACTTGAAGCTGAAATAGCGCTTCGTGGCTTAGCTGAAGGATGAGAGTGTGAATGCGAGCATGCTGATAGCATCTCTCCCTGGTTCATTTAGGCCGGTGGACGATTAGCTTTTCCCCCTTCAGGTGCAGGAGACATTGCATATCTTGGAGAAATAGTACACACGGCGTCGTTTGGCTATTTATGCCCCCAAATTCAATTCGACACCGTCTGGTTTTGTGCACATTCAAAGGGAAAATTGCATAGCTCTCACTCACTTGATAGAAACAGCACTTGGGAAACGTTAGCTGGATAGTAAGGAACCGTGGCCTGAAATGTACATCCCGTATTCAATTGCACTTGGCAAACATGTGTGCACGGACCACAAACAACTGTGTTGCCTTTTGCACGCACAAACAGACACACACACACACATAAAAAAAGCCCTCAATTTGCGTGTGATTGTACTGTAACTTAGGATTGACAGTGTATCTCTAAGTACTTGACACAGCAAGCGACGCTGCGTGTTGCCGGGGGTGCTGACACCGTTAGATATATTAAAAAGGAGGCCGTCTCTTTTATCCTCCTGCTGCCACAGCAGAGGAAATGAAAGTCACCCCATTGAAATTGGCTTCCTTTCTTACCCAAGAAGTAATATCACTTCAGTCGTGTATTTGCCATTCAGGGACCCCCCCCCCCCCCCCATATCCTTTGATTTCTATGCAAGCAGTGGCCTGGCCATTCCAGAGCGCTACCCTTTCCCTAAAGTGCAGAAACTCAGCTTGAAATTAAAACGTATAGTATTTTCGAGTATTGGTGCAATGCATTTGTACCAGACACACATTGCCCTCCGTGTTTTTAATGTAAAACAGTGTTGGCGTCAGCTGCTCTTGTGTAGCGGTGTTGCTGACAGTGCTCTTAACCTCTCATCAAAGCGCAGCGCTCCTCCGAATCCCTCAGTCCTGTACGCGACCATCAATCCTCGTTCAGGCCTGTACAACAATTCTAATTAGGCAGTCTCCACTGTAACCCCCAGAGAGCTGGAGCGCAGGGAGAGGGAGAAATGGGGGGATAATTAGGGGATCCGGTCCGTTTTCCTCCTCCATTCCCCCCTCTTTTTTCTTTTTTTTTCACACTTCAATCTGCATGTTTTAGAAGGTTCCTCCAATTACTGAAGCAGAACCCCCAGCGGCTTCTTCTCCCACCAGTAGAGGGGCAAAGTAGGACTGTGAGCCAGGGGTGAGGAAGAAAAAAGGGATGTACCCGGTGTGGGTTTGAATTAATGGCCTAAATTAGCTATTCCGAAGAATATTTCCATACGACCCTTGTGGTGATGCGTCTACATTACGATGTGGCTAGCTAGCGACTGCACACCACTCGCACAGTAACCGTTGAGAGGGGCCAGGGCGCGCTTTCGTTTTCGTCTTGCCCGCTGCTGCCTAGCTGCCTGAGCAGGGTTTTCAGACGAGACAGACGCTTGTTGCTCCTCATCCCCAAAGTGACCTTACTCCACGTCGGCTCCTGTGGAATTGTGCCACGACGTGAAGGACAAGACTCGAGGGTGTGAATTGGCAGCCTCACGACAGGCCTGCTTCTTATCCCACACAGACACCGTTCACACTCGGCCGTCGCCGGGACTACCCCGTGCGTTATCACTCATGTCGACGTAGAAATGACATATATTTTGAGTGGCAATCTGGACATGCACACGCACATTGCATAGAAAGTGGCACATGCACACTCTCCCTTTTAAACACTCGCCCTCCCCGATCCCATTTCTCTGTTTGGCAGATTCAGCGGTATCAGAGGTGACATGATGGTCTTGAGGGGCAGATAGTGAAGGTGAATACGTCAAGCCAAGTCGGTGATTTAGATCAGCTGGCGGCTGGCCATGCCGATGGGGTCACAGGTTAATGATGTTGTCCTGGCATCCATTAAACTTCCCTGAGAGCCTAGACAAGAGCATTGCCTCAACAGGTCTAGGGTCCGGAGCTCACCAGGAATGGACACAGGAGGACTCGTTAGATATAGAGATGGTTTTGTTATTTCTATTGAAGGTGGCTTCTTGTGTTTTGTTCAAGAAAAGGAATTGCTGAACTTGAAAGTCACTGGCTTTTTTAGGGGGTTGCCATGGGAGCCTTTTCTTCACAGTAGCCCACCTAAGGTCAAAGTGGTATCCATAGAAATGGTGCATCAAGCCTTATTTCTTTGTACGTGTTGTAAGAAAACTTCAAGATAGAACAAATTTGAATTCTGAATATTTTTTCGAATTAATTGGGAGAAGCAGTTGAAGGTCAGTGTTTTTGGCCTCAACTGCATAAGGCTGATGTATCCAGCAGTGCTCCACTGGTGGACTCATCTAATTTATTTTTACTGCAGTATGGTCGACGTTGAGAGTTTTTAGACTGTCATCGGGAGCATTATGTTACATTTATAAAATATTTTTTTCTTCTCTCCACAATCTTTTTCTTCCTTCCACAATTGTCTTTTTTTCTACAAATGTAAAGTCATTGTTCTGTAAGTGAAAGAACTGACAGCTGCAAAACATGCATCTCCTTCTACCTAATTGGTCAGGGGTACACACTGCTTTTCCTTTGTCTGTTTCCTACCATTCTTCTCTCCTCTCTCTCTCGCTCTCTCTCTTTCTCTCTCTCACACACATTTCCCCAGACCGTTCCTGCAGAGATTAGCCTTCCAACATTCTCCAGAGCTGGCTGTATAAAACGCACAGCGTGTGAGAATGCCCTGCATTCACAGTAGCATCATGTACCTGTCATCTACGCGCAGCGGAGCTGCAATCACTCCAATGCTTCTGATGACCCCCATCATTGTCATGATTTAGAGCCTAGAAATGGGTCCAGAAACCAATCGGCTGCTCTGCGCTCATACACACAAGCCAATAAGTAGTGTGTCACAGATTTCTATGAATAAAAATGGATAACATTATGGGGGCTCCATTTCAGTCATGTAATGCAGCTGTCACTTCTGCTTTTGTGATAGCTCGTGTATGACACACTGGGGAAATGTGCCCAGTTCCTGTGATAACATTGCCTTGCCATAGAGCAATACGTACCGCAAAAACAAAAGATTCGCAAGACCAACCGAACTCGCGTTCCGAGCAATTCGATTGCTTTAGCATTGCGCCTGCATATCACGTCCCTATTAATAACCGTAGACTGAACAGGTGGGGAGCTCGCGTGTGCTTGCGAGGTCACACAGAGGACGGGAGGTGGTCTACCCAGGTGAGTCCTGCTACAGGCTGCACAGAGTCGAGGACGGGTTTCTACCTCCATGCCCGTGCCTGAGCATGGAGGCCTGGGCATCTCTAATGGCGCCGTTTAATGCGTGCGGCAGTGGATTATGGATCGTGTCCGGCCAGATAGCCCACCTCATCATCAAGCTGTGAGAGGAAGTCCTCGGTGGAGTCAAAAATTGGGAACACAAAAACACAGTATCAACTATCGTTTGGCCTAGTGGCAAGGAAAGAAAAGAGAGTGGGACACACGTTAGAGAGGAGGAGAAACAGTTCAGCACAACAGATTAACAAAGCTGAATATTAACCTTCTGGTGCATCTAATTGCTGGGAATTGAATGCAGCTCTCGGTGAGAGAGGGATCGATATATCGAGCTGCATCAGGCTTACAACCTCTAATCCTGCAAATCTTGTGGAGCTCCTGAAGTGCTGTATTGAATATGTGAATGACCTACCAGCACTGCTAAAGCACAATTTATGTAATGTCTCTGCCTCTATCTAGATTCATTCCTCCAAGTGGCCAATAATTTCAGTCCAGTCGTTCATATAGATATATCTAGCTGCAGTGCCCATTAAGGAGTGTGCACAAAAATAACTTGAAACGTGGAAAGGGCCTTGTCTGCAGTCTGGCTGAGTCCACTGGGCTCAATGCTTCTCTGATCCATCCTGTCTCTATCAGGCTTAGACTGGATTTGAATGATAATGATATACGACCACAGATGGAGGGATTCCAAGGTCCGAGGATCGGGGATTGTTATCGATTCGATCGGTGGCAGTGGGCTCAGTCTTAAACAAATCCTATGCGATGCACACCATTGACTGTTTCCTCACATCATCTCGAGACGGGCACCAGACCATTACCAGTCTACCAAAGTGAAATAAATCTTTGGGCCTCCAGGTCAGGCATCAGGTTAGGACGTCAGCGCTGTGCGTCTCGTCTTGCCGTCGTCTCTTTTCTTCGTCTCTCTTGTTGTTCACTCTGGGTCTGTCTCGCCTGCGACCTCCTTCGTCGATCGCCTCCATCACAGGCTACAGTGCCACTTGTCATCCTCAGCCAGGCCTGTTATTGAGGAGCGCCCCCCCCCCCCCCCCCCCCCCCCAAAGTTCCCCCTCCTTGGTCTTGAGTGGCTCCATTAAACCAGAGGGACACCTGCTCGACACCCCTACCTCTCAAAGCATCTCCTTCCATAAGTATAATGGACCGTGACTGAGTTACAGCACCGTGTAGGGGCCTTCTTTGCGTTTGAGAGACATTTTGTGTATGCCCATATCAGACCATAACACTGTAGAAATATTTAGCAATAATATTAGAACTGTTGTGAAATGCTATTTAAATTGTGTTTTTTGTCCAGCAATTACAGTCAGCAATTACACTATATCATAGCTTTTCCCAATAGTTACAGTATATCATCGTTTCATATTACTGCAGCTGGAGCTGCTAATCTGAATCTCCAAATAGCTTAATACATTCATGCGGTTGGTTGCTATTTAAAAACTCATCAATTATAAAGTAAAAAAGTATGTATGTAATTATGGGTAATACATGGCTGGTGTTGGTTGTATGTAATGTATCAGAACCACATTAACGTTACTTAAATGGCTGGTGTTGGTTTTGTTGAGTTAGGTAATGCATCAGAACCACATTAACATTACTTAGATGTGTATTAGTTCTCCTCTAGTCCACGCTACCGTGCACGCTCCTTCAAAATGCAGTTTTGTAGTGGAGAAACTTCTCTACACCACGCCATTGGTCAAGAAAAGAGGCAAGGCAAAGACAGCCGCAGAGGACATGGGGGAGATGATTCCATTCTTGGAAATAGAACAGGGCACTGGAAGGAAGGCTGCCTTGTTGGAGCTTACAGTAACACACTGCGCCGTATATAATGCATTATATGGTTCCTTTGTTATGCAAAGCAGGTGAGATGAAAAGAATTTCATCATTGAGAAATTGAGTTCCATCTGCCCCTCCTCCTCGTTGTCATGGCTGAGCTGGAGGTGCTGCAACCCAGCACTGGGGCGGGGTAGGGGGGAAAATCCCCTCCGTTCCCAATCCGGTTGTTCTCTGACGTAGTGCGCCTTTTGATATTCTCTTTGCTTCTCCAGTGTAGAGCGTCATGCGGTGGCACACATAGTATGGAGTGTTCAAAACTGTCAAGCCGACTGTTTCCCAGATCCTTTGAAACCTACATCACATGCTTAAATGTGTTTGCAAATACTTAAAATCATGGTTACATTGATATTACAATGTTAAATTGTCTAATTTCAGATTTGCAAGTAGTCAGACTCTTGTAGGAAGGAGACAATGCTACTCCGTCTTTACGCGTTTTACCAGCACCTGCATTTCCCCTTCCACCATGCCTGATGAATAAACATTTCATTGGCATGATGACGGCATCCGTTGATACTGGCTATAAGGTCACACACCCACACACCCACACCTCACACGCGGTGTACATGGAACAGTCATGCGTCACAACCTCTTTAAAGTAAATACAAAGCGTGAGCCACTGTGCTTCAGTTATCATAGAAAACCGTAAACTAGGACACCTACTTTATTGTGAGTAAGACATAGATGTTCCAGAGGCCGACGTCTATTTATTCAATTTTTTTGTCACTGTTTTTTTCTCCCCACAGTCATCTGGTCATATTAGAGTCACAGGAGGCCGTGAGAAGTAGGAGGTAAAGCCAAAGCGTCCATTACAACCCTCTCCTGTTGTGAATAAACAAAGAAATACTTGTGGCAGTCAAAATCATTTTGTCACAGCAGCAACTTGACACTCTGCTTTCCCTCGCCCTCTAGAAAGAGAATGGGTAAAGGAAAGGTAAGATCTTAAAATTAGGTCACTGCTGAGCGCAGTGCGTAAATAGTTCAAACTTCACTGGAAAAGGCACGGTGTAAGGAAAAGAGGCAATGAACACCAATGGCAGGTTGAAAGGCGGGGGGGCAGCTGTTTAGAGCCTAAACAGTAATACCCATTGATTATGTTTGATGTCATACCTCTAGACAGGCAATACTTTGCATGCTCCAGCTAATAAATAATGAAAGTAAAAAATTCCATGCTTTCAGAACTCAGGCTTTTCAACTTTTTTTGTATTATTCAAAATCAACAAAAAAGAGAGAGGGAGCTTGTGACGCATCGCTGTTCTCTCACAGAAACATTGTCTGATTTTTTGACAGTTGAGGCAGCTGCAGCTAATTATCCATCCTGAAATAATTCCTTGCTTCACCAACAGCAAATCTATCATCAGTTAGACAATTACCCCCTGACGCTACAGCTGGAAGGCTATTTCTGTCAAGACATTATAGGAAGTAGCAACTGTACTTTTAAGCACCATTTCCAGATACTTTGCATCTCTGGATGTTGTCCTCAGTGTAGAGATGTGTAGCGAGATGTTAGAAAAAGTGTACGTGTTAGCACTACGCGTATTGTTCTGCGTGTGTGACTGATGCTAGCGCAGGAGGACGTTTAATCATGCACACTTTAACTCCGCTCACAGTCTTTCTTGAAAGCAGGACACGCTGTACTTAAAGGGGGCAGGGAAACAGAAGAAAAAGTGCTCCACTTTTGAAATGAGGCTGCAAAAGCAGGCTGGTGAAGTAAGGTATTATTTATTACCGTGTAAAGTAATAGCCAGACCCCCAGCAAGGACATCGAGAATAGCTGTAAACTGCAGCCCATATCTGAAAAGGGATCTGAAATGTAAATGAAGGCAGAAAGTGCTTTTGTTGGGCAATTGCGGTCACGTAAAGGTTAAAAAGGGAGAAAACATGTGTTCGGCAAATAAAATTCGCTCCTCTCAATGTGCGTGGGAGTCGGGAAATGCATTACCGCAGCAGTGTAAGATTTGCTGACTCTCAGTCTAGTTGATATTTCTTTGACAAAAGCCTTATTGCCAGTACAATTTTTCTATTGACTAACTTCCCCATTTTGAAATGATAAGATCATAAAACTGATAATGACAATGACAAATCCTCCCATACAAATTTGCTGGAAAAAAATTGCCTGTATTAAATTCTTGACTAATGCAAACTGTACATTAATTTATGCAATTTTATTTAAATATATATTGCAAGTTTCAAAATGTTTTTGCGTTCTTTGTATTTCTTGTTCAAGTGAATTGCTCATGTATTAATGAAGTCTTTCAATTTGTATTGTACTGCAATCTGTCTTTCACCTACACACACACACACACACACACACAGTCACACACTCAAACAGCGTTTCAGGCTCTGGCTGTTTTCAAGAGGCTTATTCGAGAGGGCCACATATCATGTTTAGTAAGCTCACTTTCATTATATCAGGCCCCGGGGAGAGAAGGACCCTCTTGCTCCATACTATCAAAGCCATGGCGCTGCCTTAGAGGACATGCTTCAGCGTGAGGAGAGTCTGAAGAGCACCTACAAAAAGTGTTGTGCTCAGCCTCCATTCCCCTCTCAGCAAGAGGTTGCCAACATCTAGCGTTTTGATCAAGCGTTGCCATTATAGCGCTCTGTGACAGGTATATGAGGCAACGCTTGTGGGGATAAATAGCTTGATTAGCATAATAGCAGAATGCATCACCGACATATTCAGCTTTCAAACCATGCAGCTATGAAATATCTAGCTCAAGGTCCAACATCCACATAACCCCTGATAGAACATTTTATGGGAGAAATAGAGAGTTATGTAAACAGAACATGGTTGTGTAAACACAATATTTCATCTATTCAAAGGTAATAATATAATATCTACTTTCTGTGACCAATATGGTGTTGTTGTCTTTTCGTGTCAATGTAACTGTGTGCTGTGATTGTGTGCTCCAGTTTTGGTAGTGCACCAAACATTATTTTTGAAAATCCAATCTTCTCGACAATCATAATTCACTTGGTATATGGAGCTCTTACCTCCAGAAAATCCCCGTCATATTGATCTATTTGGGACTGAGTGACACTGCAATAAACAGGCTAATCTTACATAAAAGCCGGCCTCTCAAATGCCCCCAGCCCGTTGAAACAATTTAGCCCTGTCTCATAGCAATGAATAAATAAATAGATAAACGAGACACAATCAAAGCCCCGATCTTCCAGCGCATCCCAATCGCTCTCTCCTAGAGGCGGTGGCTCAGCGATGGTAGATTATCGGAAATATTACACCTTCCATTTTCCTGGGCTCTCTTGGTGTCTCTGCATTGGGCATGGGGGATGATGGAGGAGGCAGAGGACACAATGGACCCCCCACTTGCCCCTCACTTTTCAGCTCTCTGACCTTTTTCTATTCCCTCTTGTGATTAGTTGCTCCTTGGGCTACTAATAAGCCTTTGGGATAATTATTGAGGGGCCTGACTAACACGGCTGAATGCTAGTCAGGTTGGACTCCCATTTACACCCCCCCCCCCTCTTCACCCGCTGTCTTGCTCTCGCTGCATTGGCTGCCACTGGGGCTCAGGCCACTGTAATAAGGGGGGTTGAGAAGAATGAAACAGCCTGCTTACAGCTGTCAAGATTACAGCCACTCACTGTAACCTTCAGTAGCCCTTGCCAGGCACATTTCAGAGCACTTAATGTTTAAACTACTTTTTTTGGGGGGGGAAACAGTGTCGGGCTTGTCAGTTCTCATAATACATGGTATAAAACCCACCTTAACTTCAGCTGTGCAAATCTTTGGAATAGTACAGCCCCAAATACCCCCTTCCCCCCCAGAATACATCCAGTTAAGGGAAAATGGGATTTGAAATTCCTGTTGAAAATCCGGCGAAAAAATACAAAAAAACACATCCTTGAATTATTTTCTTTGATAAACATAAAAAGCGTTTCCATCATTATCCGATCTTTTGAAATCAGAGCGAAACCATTGCCCGTATGGCAGGTTCGAAATTCTATATACTGCATATACTGTGCTTCTCTAAATTGTGTGTTTGTTTGTCTAGATCTCTAGACAGCCATTGTAAGCACCACCTCTCGATTTTTTCCCCTTCCCACAGTAACCTGCTGTGCTTTTGAACTAGTAGATCCACCGGAGGGTTCCCTCCTTTTTCCTACCCATGCCCCTTTAGTAAGCCCACAATTGAGCGCCGGGATAGTTAGTGGAGCAGAATAAACACAAGGTATGGGCGGAGGGAGCGACTTTCCCATCCATCAGCAGCACCAGAGGGACTTCTAGATTCTATTCACGGCATTGAAGACATTGGCACTGGGAACTATCGATCTCTGCAAAGCATTAAAGATGTTGATCAGTGGTAATCCTCAGTCCTCTCTCAAGTCTGGCCAAATCCTTTCATCCTTAATTCTTATTGAGCAGTAATTAAAATCTTAATTGGACTTTCCTGCATAGGCTAAGTCAGTGGCTGCTAAATCCAAGTTCATGCAAGATATTTACTGACGCAGGCCTACGCAATGCAGACAAATATGCACTTTAATTGCCTCTTGTAATTTATGCATTTCTCAGTGCTTGTTAGAATTCTTGGTTGTTAATCTTTGATTTTGGTATTTGGAAGTTTCCATGGTGAAGGCTTACCTTGGAAAAGGCTCCTTGCCTTTATTATCAGGGGGGACGTGTCTCTAGCACATTGTCCCCAGCCCAGTTTATAAAACATTGAATCCCGTTTAGGTTTTCTCTCCCTGACAGACACATTGCTATTGGATGCTTAACCATGCATGTGACTTCATACCCCATTGGAATGATTTCCAGTGCATTTACAAAGTACAGGGGCTCGTTTTTTGTTGTTGTTTTTTTGCGGTGAAACAGGGCCATCTTACGTAAGATTTTCTGAGAACTTTTCAGTGTGGCAGGCTGTAATTAGGTAATGAGCCTCTGATAGATTTACGTCTGAGTTTTTTAGGTAGATAAATGGCTGTTCTATTTCAATAGCAATTCAATCCGGCCGACCCACAACTGCTGATTGAAGCCTTGTTATTGATCCAGCAGCAGTAGCTGAGGCTGTAGGAATCGGCTCGGCTGTCACAACTCAGACCGGCCGCCGCAGCGGGCGACACACTGGCCCTCTAAGCTGACCTTGACAATCACAACACTCCAAAACGTTATTGCACAACATGTCAGGTATATAACTCTCGAAGGTGCATTGATCTGGGTAAATATATACTGAGCAGGAGACATGAAAGCAGAGCATTTCTTTAAAAACAGCCCTTTCTCCTATTGTGCCTCCCCGTGATAATGTCCAAAGGTTTTCCTTTGCCTGCAGTTATTTTCTCACACAATTCGTTTCTAATCCTTCAACTGAGAGAACTGTAATTTCTAGTGTAATAGATCAGCAGTTTGTGGAGGTTGGGGGGATGACACGGTGGGAAAGAGGCCTGCTGGCTCACTCCGGTCCCCTGCCACCTCCACTGCAATTAATGATCCTGCTTACAACATTAGCACCACAATCATGAAAAATCACAGGCAAGCTGCCGGTCCCACAACATATTGAGTTCAATTCATCAAGGGCTCCGTGCTCACTGGCTATGTCAAACTTGGTCTCCGTGTTATTGAGTGCCTTGGTAATCACATACCTGCCATCAGCTCTCCGGAGGGGAATGTGCTCCAGAACGTACAGCACACTAAGTTCACCAAATGAAATGGAGTTCTGCTCAAATCGAATTTTGCCCCTTAATTTGTTAAAATGTACTCATAGATACCGGTTACTGTAGCAGGTCCAAGCAATTCTATTTGCTTGATATTGTAGAAAGGCTGTACTCCTGTTGTTGAGAAATACAATAGGTTCTCTTATCCCAATCTTCACTTCCTCCAGCTTAAATATGATATGATACCCTGTTTTATAATGATTTAGATTACTGTACTACTACTGTACTACTGTAACTTCTGTACTGGGGGACACATTTCCATGGTGTTTACTTTCCCAAATGAAAGACATCGCGATAAATCTGGGGGTCAAATATCTAGGGTTTTTTATGGGAGTTTTCACTCTCTCTATCACAATTATTTGCACACACCAATCATTAATCCGTATGTCAATGGCACGTGTACTGTATGTATGAGGTTAGCAATGACTTTTTATCAAATCAGTTGATGTTTAATAACAGATTTGAGGATGAAGCACAAAATAGACCACTTTTTGGTTTATTTGATTCATCAACAACCACACACATTCATAGGTCTCTCAGCACAATAGCACAGGAACACACTGGAACGTTTTTTGGACATTCACACTCTTTGCATTTCCTGTCTGTCTTACGTTGCATTACACAGGCATGTGAACACATTGCCCTACAGCCGTAACAAATATTTAGTAGCAGTAGCAAATCAAAAGGCTGCCTCATTGAGAATAAAAATAAAATTCACCAGTGCATGTAACATGTAAAAAAAAAAAAAAAGAGTATAGCCTATTATGCAATTCTGAGTATTTTTATGATATGCTCGTGAAATCACCTTGTGAGGAAGTGAACAGCAGTTCACATTAGTGCACAACAATGTAAACGGATCAAAGAAATATTAGTAGGCTGAACATGAATCTACGTTGTTGGATTCAACAATAAACAACACAATGCTTTTGCAGTGCACTGACTGTAAAAAAAAATAAAAATAAAAAAACATTCAAGGTGTAAAAATATGAGAATATACATAAATCATACATGGTTTCTGATCCAAAGCAGCTCAAAAGTTTCCAAAATAGTTTTTTTTTTTTTTTACCATTTTATAGTGACAGTGCTCACTGGAAATTCACACGTTTGACTGTAAACATAAACACTAATGTAACTGAAAGCACACTTGAGTGATTGAAATGAGCATGTAGTGCCGAGGGAGCATGCAACACAAGTGGGGGGGTGGGGGGTGGTTTGTATCTCATGATATCTAGTGCTCACTATTCTAAGACCCTTCATCCCTTTCAAAGTGCCCCGTTGATATATTCAGACTGTTACCAAGCCAGAGGTTTCCAATCGACAGATGCCTGTTGGGTATTTGGATGCTATCTCTGCAGGATTGTGTATTTATATTGAAATTGTAGCTTTCAGTGTGATATTGGCGTTGGATTGTATCATCAGTCTTCTCGGTTTGAATTTTTGTTTTTAATGAAAACGAGTTCGTTACAACTAAGAAACTCAATGTGAAATACTATATTGCTGCAGCATACTGTATGTGCATTATGTGCAAGCAAAATATAACAAACATAGCATATTAGTCTCGTAAGATATTTCAGAAGGAGCCACAAAGTGGTAGTACACTATTAACAGTATATTATATTTATATATATATCTACACATTTTCATTTGAATGATTTTCTTTCTTTGCTTGCTTACTCAAAATAAGATTTACCATGTTTTTTTGTTTTTTGATAGACTCCGCAAGGGGATCATTTTGACAAAGCATATTTGCAATTTTGCAAAGGATATGAACCCGTCAACAATTATTGACACTGTAAAATATATATGTTTTTTTGTTTTTGTTTTCAAGGGTCTTCAAGCATAGAAGATGAGTTCAGGAATCTGACCACCCTGCACCCCAGTCCCGTTGGTACTGTCTGACGAACACTGAAACTGGAACGTCACTTTCCCACACTGCACCTCTGTCATGCCCTCCTGTCCAAAGTAGCTCAACTCGTTCCCGTCCAGAATCACGCTGGCTGTGTAGAAGGTGTCGGGCTCGATCTGAACGGGATACTCGAACCAAGCAGCGAAGGTGTTGCTGGATCCATCGGAAAAGTACTTGCTGAGGTTTTGCCCCAGCAGCACTCCTTGTCGCTTGAGCTCTATCTTGGCACTGTACTCTGCTGACCCACAGCTGGACCCGTACAGGCCAAAGCCAGCGATGAACACGCGCTTGTCGACGGCGAACTGTATGCTGTCACAGCGGCCGCGGTACCGCCACTGGTTGCTCCGGTAGGCGCACGACTGGAACCTGTGACAGCGCTGGGGCGTCAGGCCCTTCCTCTCTATGTTGGCAAACTGTAGCTCCGGCTTTTTGGCCGCCGTGTACCAAAGGAAGATGTCATTGGTCTCGTTGAGGGTCAGCACGCCGGACTGGGCGGCTCCGTTGGCAAAGTCGTCCAGCGCCATGGTGGGAATTCGGATCAGGTACACCGCCTTGCCCAGGACCTTGCGCTTGTTGTCGATGGACGTGGGGATCTCCTGCCTCTGGCACTCGGCGTCGGCCCAGCTCAGCGCCGCCTCAAACACCACGATCTCCTTGGCGTTGAGGGTCTCCCGTTTCAAGATGCTCTCCAGGGTCTGGGCGTCGATGTCGCAGAAGCCCTCGGAGCGGAGCGCCAGCTCGGCCTGGGCATCGATCACTTCCCAGCAGCGCTGAGTCAGCTCGGGCTCCTCGAACAGGCAGCTCTGGGAGAGCAGCACGCAGGCGTTCTTGGCACTCAGGCTGGTCTCCAGAAAGATGACACAGGCCCGTGCCAGGTGAGGGACGATGTATTTCTTGGCTGCATAGAGGGTGGCCAGAACTGTGTCTGCGCTCAGGTCAATCTCATCACAGTAGATATACCTGCGGACACATAGGTGTTTTTTTTTTCTTTGTTTAGTTATATATACAAAGCAATTGAAACATGGCCTTTCAAACCTCTGCCACAGCCACTATTGATTGTGCTTGCATCCATGGCTGTAGTCTCCCCAACACCTCTTTTCATCTCTTCAAAATCAAAATGTGTTGCTGCATCTTATAATCAAAACAACACAGCTGGAAATTAATGAAATTGCGGAATGGTTTGTAGACAGCAAAATGACTGCACAGGGGCCAGGAAAAAATATCTCTTCGCTGAATCTATTTCAGAGAATAATATGGTACTGTATTCCTCCTACACACTGGCTCACCACCTAGTTCTCAAGTAGGGACAAGGAACAGAACTCTGAAATGAAAGGGAGGGAGAGACAGCAGGAATGAGTGGGGGGAGTAGGAGAGAATTGGAGAAAAACAAAGTAGCTAGCGACCTAACATAGAGGAAAAGGATGAAGGAGAGTATATTTAAAGGAACTGCTATCATGGGCTCTTTTTCTGTCAGTGTGAGACTAAAAGTAGAAACCCTTGTAGTTGTTTGTGCGTTGTGAGGTGTTGCTGTACAATGCATCATAGGTTCTCAGTTGCATGGTTAAAAGATCAAAACATTTTGGAAATGTAACCAAAGAGCTAAATTAATATGATAATATTGATAGCAAAGCTTAACAAGGAACATATCCAACCTCTCTGAAGTTTCATATTTACACATATTTTAACTATTTCTACCGGGGTCTACCGTGACATCATAATATTCAATTGGTATATTTTCCATACTGCAGAGAGCAGCTACACTGACAAAATTACAAAACGTAATTGGTCACAAGAGACATTGACAAAAGAATACTTACTTGAGCATGGCCAGAAATGCAGCAGGCTCCACATCCGGAATCCGGATTTCATCCTTGTTTTCTGCCAGTTCCCCGTAAAACATGGCATGGAACACAGAGCTGCCAACAGCCAGGACATACTGTGGGAGGAGGAGAGGGGAATGTGAGTGGCCCATGCTATAGGAACATGGACTGTGGTCACTTTGGAGATATGGGAAAACACACAAGGACATGGACAAATGAGGGAAATTAAGAAAACAAGGTCAGGAAGACCAAGAGATAGAAATGCTTAAAGTAATCTAAATGTGTTTATGGTTCATAGACGTTGGACAATCTAGTCTTTCATTGGCTCTAATTTATCCCTGAAATCTGGGGGAGTCACAGACATTCTCCCACCATAAACAATGCCACGGTTGTATTTCCCCAGGGAAAGAGAGAGATTACCATTCTGAATGAATAACATGCAAGCTGCCTCTTTGTTTTTTTTGAAGGTCTCCTAATAGAAATGAAAGGTGTGTGTTGGAGAAGTTTCATTCTCCGAGGCTAATGAAATATCTCCGCTAATGATGAAATGGGATGCAAACACGATGCCTCGGATAATTCATAAGACATGAGGTGGAGGCATCCGTGAGTGTGACTGTACGCACAGGTTCCGTGAGAGCTAGTGATTTCACTTTTATAAAGTTGTTTTGAGTTGAGTGATGCTGTATGTGGAATACTGTAGTCGGAGATAAGTATGAGAATATTTTCGAACTGAATGGTAATACACATACAATTTGCCAAGTATGTAGGAAAAGGATTGTGCAATGCTCTTTAAATCATGAAACTGCAATGACAATAGACTGGAGAAGGATTGGATAGAGTCCCCCCCCCCCCCCCTCTTTTTTTATACAAAGGTCCAATTGAAATTGAAATTCACTTGCACATGGATGAGCTTTTAGAGAGAAGTATAAAATGAATAATGAAACGTGACAGTGCATGTCTTGTTGCTGCCCATCTTTTAGTCTAGGGAGAGATGTAACTTTGTAAATAAAATCATAATGCATATCTGAAAGCCTGCCAAATGGACCTCTTAGAGGTTGATGAGCAGAACGTCATCATGCCCCACTAGCCCGATGGCTTGAGTGCAGTCAAGTCAGTCAGTGTCCCTCCACAACTGCCTTTCCATTTTAATCACAGGCTAATACATTTTGCCCGTACAATGAGTAAAGAAATATGGCTCGTGCATCGGTTCAACTGACAATGTGTGTGCCTTTTCAACGGTGTGCCTGTTCAATTTAAAGGGACCAAATGAGGTACCAAAAATCAATTACAAGTTATTTTGTGTGAGTGACATAACCATTTTCATGTCGTAGTAATGATAATGTGCCATGGCCATGGTGCATGGTCCATGAAAATGTTATGAAGAGTAAGTAATAATTAATGTACACATCTGGTGCGAAACCACAGGTCAGAGAGAAATGACAAAAATAGGTCAGTCCTAGTTCAAGGTTCTTTCAATGTGTCGTACAAATCATTCTATGATGACTGCAATTCGGTTATAGAGATTACCCAATTCGCCGAACATCTGTCAAATCTGTGCAACCTTTCACTTTGTGTCACTTATTGATTGCATTTACCGACATCCTGATCTTTCTGTTTCATCATAAGTGAATTAATTGCGACATTTTCCTGAAAAGCCTTTTTCAGTGAACGAGACAATAGATGATACAGAATATGACTGCTGACGAGGTTGCCCCCCCCCCCCCCCCCCTTCACTGTCTCACCATCTCCACCCTTCAGCCTCATTTACATAAATAATTGAGGAGCGTCTCGGAAAGACACATGGCGCGGAAGTGAGAGCGGAACACAAAGGGTTTCTCTCCCTTACGGTTGGCGACGAGGCACATATTTTTTCGAAAATTTGCTAATTTGCAATGAGCTCGTTTTGTTGGTAACCCCCCCCCCCCCCCCCAGTCTGGCTCAGTTACCAGACTGGTCGGTGAAACTCTTACTCTGTGCCCAGGCAGACGCTCGGTCCCTCCAGTTTGACCCACAATAAAGTGAACATCTGCCATCAGCTCATTATTGTACATGACAGAGTTTCTGGGGAAAAAGGGAAATGAGATACAGATTAATATGAGTAAAATAGGAACGGGATGTGTTCATAGCCATTAGCAATAGCTGACCGTAAAAAAACAGCTTAATTCAAATGAACACACTTTAAAAATAACTTATACAGTACTCCTGGAACTCAGAAGAGCATTTCATGAAGAGATATGAGGAGCTTTACTAGCTTTAGAGCTTCAGGCTAAATATCACAACTCATTTAATTAAAAGTCCTCAGCTCATTGCAATAACACTTCATCCTGCACATACAAGATCAAATGTCCTTTTATTCATGCAAACATTGCTCCAATTTCACAACATTACCACATATTTGTAACTGGAAAATTGCCCAGTGTAACTGTCTGTAGCTCAATGGAAAAATCCACCCCCCCACCCCCCCATTGATAGAATGGAACTAACAATAAAGCAAGCTTCATGTATTATTGAGTACTGGAACATGCCAGTGGGGTGGGTAAACAGCCCCATGATGTTCAGGGGGAAACAACAAAGCCGGGTCGGAAAGAGCGTATTTGTTCTGGCCAGCCAGTCTCTTTTACTGATAGGCCAAGGTAAATATTTCCAGCGCTGTGCAACGTCTGCCTGTGTTATCAAACGGACCTGTAGCTTGTCCACTTTCTGTTTATGTCAGAGTGACACAATGGGTGGAGGACCACAGAGGTTGTAAATAGAGCACCCCACCCCTTTCCCCTTCATCCCACCGACACTTTAGGGCAGGGCAATCAAAACTATCTCAGACCCCCGCCTACAGGAAATATGTAACAGAAACATTTTCTACGTCAAAGCTTTAACTTTATAATTCGTTTTTATTAGCTAATGGATAGATTTTCCAAAAGATTCTCTCAAAAAACGCGTTAGCCATATATTAAACCGCCTAGGGAACATGTAAACAAATAACAATCAATCAATTAAACAATATCACAAATGAGAAATTACACTTAAAACAGATAGCTAGTATCTTAAACCTATATGGTACTCAATGTGACACATTTCATTACTTTTCCTTCCTTGCAAAGCTTTTGAGCATCAACAACAGGACTTCCTGTCCCTGGTTTCAATCGCCTAGGCAGTGCATGTCCACCTACCTCTCTCGTATAGTGGAGTAGAGCCCCTGCCAGTTACAGTTTTGTATGGTGTTGTTATTGTTGAGGTTCTGCTGCTGGTATTGCTGGACTGTGGTGGTGGTGGTGGTGGTGGTGGTGGCGGTGCCAGTGGTGTTGGTGTTTGTGGCAGTGTTAGAAGCCGGCTTCTTAGTGGGGAAGATATCCGCTGCCATCTTCTTCTTCTTCTTGCTCTTCAGCGTGATGATCTCGTAGCAGACTGGGGGCAGTTTGGAGCTGCCGCTGGCGGTCCCTTTCTTTGAGCTTTTACTGGACTTGCTCTTCACTGACTCTGGAAGCATCAAGAAGAACGTCAGACATTTCATGTTCCTCCCCTTGGCATCGACCATGAGTGTGTTCAACTGCCGAGCAGTGGGAACACTTGCAGAGAAGGCATTCACCGGGAGCAGACAGGTGCAGTTTCAGGGGGGTGGGGTGGTGGGGGGGGGGGGTGCAGGGGGGTGGGGTGGGGGTGGGGGGGAGTTACTGGACAGGACAGCAGGTACAAGCTGTGCAGCTCGGAGCACAGCGGTCCTAAAGTGCTCCGCAGTAGGGGTTATTTTCCTCTTTACTCCTCCCAGCAGACAGCCTGGGTCGGACGGCGCGGAGACACTTTTCCTCTCCTGGAAGTTGGACGCGTGGATGTAGAGGCTCCGTGGGTTCCCATCCCTGGTGGTTCCCACTAATGAAATCACTTCTCGGGATCACTCTTTCTTCCCCTCGTCCATCTCTCTCTCTTCTCTTACTCTGCTGAGGGCAGGCGTGACAGCCCCAGATTTAGTGCAGCTGCAGTGCTCCTAAGGCAGGCTGCCTGCTTTTTTTTCTCTGTCTCTCTCTCTTTCTCTCTCTATGTCTCTCTCTCTCACTCTCTGACTCTCTCTCTCTTTCTCTCTCTCTCTCTCTTTCCCTTGTTTTTGCTCTCCGTCTGCTCCACGGAGCCGGGTGCTGCAGGATGCGCTGGGCGCGAACGCTGTGCACTCTGACACGCGTTCTGCTGACTAGTGAGGTTGAATGGATGAGCGCAGAGGAGAGGAGAGAACAGCGAAGCACCCCCGCCCACCACCACCACCCCACCCCCATCCCACAGTAGAAGGCATTCTCCTCCTTTCAGCCAATAGGCACGCGGAGGCGTTTTGATTGGCTGAATCTGCACAGTGCGGCACATACTTGGATATGCTAAGGCAGACTCAATTAAAGTGACAGCCTTGCCACCTGAGAAACATATTTATCTAAATAATGTTGTTGCGATTAACTCTACTTACACTTAGCACATTCAAAATCCTTTTGCTGTAAATATTATATGTGTGAAGAGTCCAAAGTTAAATTAAATTTAAAGGAACTTTTTCAGGGCAAAATGTCAAGACTGTTCAAGACAAAAAACTGATTTTATGTTTTAAAACTTTCCTGTTGCATTTTCTGAAGCTTTCCAAATATAAGTGTTGTCTGTCTAATGATACGTGTTTGCATGTTACATGCGCAACTTCGCTTGCATTTTTATTTATCAAATGAAATGATACGTGTGGAATAATACATGCTGGCATGTGTTACATGTGCAACGTCATTTGCATTTTAATACATATTTAAAACACCCAGACTTAAATGTCAACCTTGTAGTCATAATCAAATATTAATTCTATTCTACCACGATTAACTCTGGTGGTAGAACTTATGCTGTATTGCATGTTCTAGATTCACTTTCCTTTTTGTCTGTGGAACACGACCACGTTAAAACCAAATTGGTCTCCCTTTCTTAGATCATGTCTTTTGGGCTGATTCAGTACCACCAGTCCTGGCTGAGGACCTGTGCGCCTGTACTTAACCCACCTTGTTAAGTCATCCCTACAGAAGAGAACACCAGGCTATAAATGTAAGCCACTCTTATTCTTATGTATAATGCAGGCGGAGCTATTTGTAGGTAATACTGCTGTACTCTACCAGGCCTGCTGGCACAATGTGTTTTCCATTGAACATTGTGTTTAAGGGAGTCAGCTACTTTTTCCCTCATCCAGACGAAGTTACCGGCAAATCCAATGTCACTGAGCGTTTAAAAGTAAATAAGTAACTAAATAAAGAAACAGATGATCCTTCTTAAAAAGCTCAGTGTCGATTTTGTTCTCCCTAGCTTTCTCCATAAGCACTTGATGGAGCGTTAGGTTACTGACTTTCCATTTTTTTTTTGGGGGGGGGGGGGGGGGGGGGTCAAGGGCTCTCCACTTTGAACGAACATCACACCGTACTCTGAAAATGCAGGCCACTAGAGATGTAACCTTGGTAACCATATTTTCCTAGGCAGTAGCAGCAGCAGGACAGAGAGAGAGGTGGGGGGGGGGGGGGGGGGCAGGGCGGACAGACTTTGGATCAGGGACTATAGGACAGGAGCAGACAGGGTTTGGATCACTAGAGATGTAACCTTAGGGTAACCATATTTTCAGGGACTATAGGACAGGAGTAGCAGCAGCAGGACAGAGAGAGAGGGGGGGGGGGGGGCAGGGACTATAGGACAGGAGCAGACTTTGGATCAGGGACTATAGGACAGGAGCAGACAGGGTTTGGATCAGGGACTATAGGACAGGAGCAGACAGGGTTTCTCCCATTATTTACTGTCGTTGTCTTTCTACTGTGTCGAGGATTAAAATGTTTACTTGGCCCGGTTAGTGACCGTGTACAACGTTATTTCTCTCTACTCCCTCCGAGAACAAAAGAGTTATGGGTAGAAGAATAGATGGTGTTTTGTTATCCTGATGGACAGATTTTAGCTGTATGGGTTGAACCAGATGGGACCGAATTAGATTTTCTTTTCCTCATGTGTTAAAGAGAATGTCAGCATACATGTATATCACCTTAAATTGCATTTCCCTTTTTTTAAATTGTGTCGCTGCACCGTTTCTTACCAGACAACACTCTTATTCACACATAGAGCGGAAGTCAGGTTGTAATGGCGTTACATCTATCTGTCTCACACTTTGTCACTATGTAGTCACACGTTTTTTTTTTTATCAGCAAAAACATTTGCATATTGTAGTAGCACAGCAATTACAGTTGTATGTAGTGAAAAAAAAAGAGGCTTTGTTTAGTTTGTCTATCTGCTGGCTGTCTAAGTTTGGCAGATTTTAAATGAAACGGGGTCTCCTTTTTTGTCTTCCCCTTCCTGTTCTCGTTCTATAGGAAAATCTCTCTGGTTGGCTTTAAGGGATTCAGCCTCCTGACTCCATTACTCCGTCCCTGGCTCCTACGCTTGTGTCTCTTCAGAGTAAACAACTGTCTCGTCTGGTCCATGGTCTCGGTGGCCAACTCCTGATAGGCACCCGAGGCGAACGCTGGCATTTTCAATCCAACCAATCGACGCCTAAAAAAAAACTTCAAAGCGGGATTGTGCCATTATTAGTCTCATACAACAGACATTCTAATGACATTTTTATGTCCCTTTTCTTATAGTTACAGTTTGCCTCCAAAATAGAGAGATTTACATATGAAAAGGACAACGTTCATCAAAACAAATCATAATGCCAGCAGTAGAGAAGAAAAATGAATTTTTCCCTTTTATTATATATTGTAACTTAAAGATGGCCAGGGGGATAGTTCGTTGCATAGCGAGCTGAGGTCATTAGTGAATTCATTAGGTGGGGAAGAGGCTGCTTGGCACTCCCTTTGTGTTGGGTAAACGTTGCGCAGCTCTTCCCCAGTGGCTGTGACAGAAGCGTGCTCTGTGGAGGGCCACCTGCTGGGAGTCCTTGGCTGAGGCCAGCGGACTGGAGGCTGGGAAACGGGAAGTGAGAGGCGTCGCGCGCCGCTGGCACTCGGAGCAGTGGGGACGGGATCCGGCAGGCTGTCCAGTGTCCGCCCCCGTCCCCTCACCTCACCTCCCCTCCGTCCCCCCTCCTCCTCCCCTCGGCTTGCTGTCCAATGTCCACCCCCCCCTCCCCTCTGTCCCCCTCCCCCCGGCTTGCCATCATTAAAGCGAGTGAGGGCACCTGACAGGTGGAGGGTAGAGGCAGCCGTGGCGGGTGGGCGGCCTACCAGAAATGGGGCTTAGAGCTCCCAAACAGGGGACGTGTTAGTCAGCAGGATCTGGGAGGATTTGTATTGGAACAGAAGGAGCTGGCATCAGGTCAGAGGAACTGTGTGTGCATGTGCGTGCGTGCGTGTGTGTGTGTGTGTGAGTGTGGATGTGTGTGTGTGTGTGTGTGTGTGTGTGTGTGTGAGAAAAAAAAATAAAGAGAGAAAGTGACAGATAGAGACAGAGTAAGAGAGAGAGATAATGTGACAGAGAGAGAGAGAAAGAGAGAGAGAGAGATTGACAGAGAAAGAGAGAGAGAGAGAGAGTCTGATCAGATTGCAGCGTGTGGCCTTTCCAAGCTGTCTCCCTGACACAACCCTTCCACTTGTCTGTTTCTGCCTCTCTCACAAAACAAACACCCCAGCGGAATTGTAATTACTTTACAATTGAAATTAGTTATTCTACTGTTGCGTGACATAACTTTACAGTAGTTTGCTCTTATTGCGCTGACACTTTTTATTCCTAATGTGTGAATCTCCATCAACAGTGCGGTAAGCCTCAATCCAATCCAATTTGTGTTGCCACCTTGTGAGTGGGCTTCAACTGACAATAGACTACAACAACATGGGATCAAATTATTATGTTTTTTATTCTGCCTTACAATTAACATCTCGCAGTCAGAATATGTATGGGATTAATTTGACCGGACTGAAATAGAATAGAAGGACCTGGAGAGGCCAGCTACTGTAGGAGGTCTGTGCACACTGAGCATGTGTAATACGCTTCAGCACATTTTGGAAAGCGATTAGGCCCGCAGCGTGTTTCAGTAACGGGCGTACTTCTCCCACACAGTAATAAAGAACAGCAATTTAACCACCCTAGCCGTTAAAATTACTCCTTAACATTACATTTTGGAGCCAACAGCTTTCTCTCTCTCTCTCTCTCTCTCTCTCTCGCTCTCTCTCTCTCTCGCTCTCACTCACACTCACTCTCATTGTCTCTCTCTCACTCTCTCTCGTTCTCATTATTTTCTCTCTCTCGCTCTCTCTCACTCACTCACACTCACTCTCATTGTCTCTCTCTCACTCTCTCTCTCTCTCGCTCTCTCTCACTCTCATTATTTTCTCTCTCTCTCTCTCTCTCTCTCTCTCTCTCTCTCTCTCTCTCTCTCTCTCTCTCTCCATCTTTCTATCACTCCTGGCTCTCCCTGCTCAGTCCTAGGAGAGCGATGACCCTGCAACCTAGGCCTACCAGCGTGCAGACTCCCCTTCTCCCACACACTTGGCTTGTATTGAACCATTCTTCTCTGTGTCCATTAGTATTCCACCTACAAGAAACAAGTAGCTCCCATTGTCATGTAGTATACACCAAAAGGACTAAAAGGCCTTCTATTTTTCTTTATTTTTTTAAAAGATATAAATTAATCTGAAAATTAAACGTTTTAATACGAACGTTTCATACAGTATGCAGTTTTAGCCCGTGTATTCATGTTGGTACAGTGTTGGCAGTGGTCCTGTGTTGGGGGGCTGGCCATATGGTCTGGTGTTTGGTTGAACTAAACTGCATGCCTTCAGTCCCTGCAGGGCCAGGAAGAATGCTATTATATAGGCTACACACAGGCTGTACATTATCTGGGATGTAGTACTCACCCAACCCTTATCATCATCACCACGCACGTCTTTTCCAATTACACTCTCCAGACGTAGAGCGCTGTTAGAATAAAAAATACACAATGACGTAATTGTTCTGTTCGGATCTTTGGAATATCTATCAAAACGATCCCTTTTCATGTATTTAAGACACAACCCCCTCACCCCCCCCCCCCCCCCCCCCCCAAAAAAAAACCCTGACTAGCAATGTGCTATTTGGAGAGAAAATAGAGTTAGAGAGCAAAGAGAGGGAGAGCATAATGAGGGCTGTTTTGTTAATGGCGGAGGGGACGTATCCTCACTGACTTAATGAAGCAGGATAACGGTAAAGATGTGTTCTTCGGCTGTCGACATGACATTTATGGCATTTAGAAAACAGAGGGAAAACGGACCGCAAAACAAGAAAGAAGCAGTTTTTTTTAACATGAATATATATTTTTCATCCCTGACAACCCTTCACATCAGACACTGGAGCTTGTGCATTTCGAGAAACTTGGCTGATTAAAAATAAAGAACTCCATTTTTCTTTTTTTAGGCTGTCAAAATCTCCTGTCGTTTGTGCTTACAGGGCATGGCCGCTGTTGATCATGGAAACGAGTAGCGGTGCTGCTCTGTGGAGGGACGTGCACAGAGACAGTACACACTGTACAGTATAATTCTGTTGAAAAACGCATGCTCCTTTGTCTTGGGTGATAAGGGAAAGTTAATTGAGAGAAATGAAGCCTAGGTCTTTCCCACAGCAGACAGCCGTTGTAGGCAGCCGTAATGGAAGAGGGAACGTGGTGCAGAATATAAGCTCCACCAAGAGGTTCCCTAATCTGTTTTACCCTGCTCCCCCCCCCATCCCCCTTCCTGGTTTAATCTCTAACACCGCATTAACGTTTCCATTTTTCACTGCCTTTTAAACCTACTTAACGTCGTGACCACCTACATTCCCAGCCCTTCCCCCTAATTAGCCGCTGTGTGAGGCAGAGACAGACGGGTTAACCTTCTCACCGCTAATTCCCGATGATTTCTCCAACGTCACGCCAACACCGCCATCGCCCAACGTGACCTTTTCCTATCTTATCATGAGTAACACACAAACAAAATGGCAGTAATCAGGATAATGAGGTGGCATTAAGAAAACATACAACGGTTCACACTCCTCCTTTCTGGAGCTTTAGAGAGAGATGGAAGAGATGTAGGTGAATCCTTGTCCTGGTTTCTGTTTTGTTTCATGTTTTTGTTGTGATTTTGTTTTATTTAATTACGCACTTGTACCATATCACTTGTTGTTGTTGTATTCTGTAGTTTTGCATTAGGAAATTCTGGTCAAACACGCAACAGTGAAACAATGCTAGATCTACAACAGAATAGATTGGGTAGAGTAGAGTACACAACAGAAACGGCACAGGCTGAATGCAGAACTGGCTGAGTGGATCGGGAGACTGTGTAAAGACTTCCTTTAAAACCTGTTGCAATGATTTCCGCTAAGGAACTCACTTCTGAACTGACAAGCACACATCGGATGTTTGATCAGCATTCTCATGGGACTATCTGGGAAGACCTCTGCAAACAGCTAAATCAATGGCTTCTCCATTCAAAAGTAATCCCTATGTGGTTCAGAGAGTGTGTGGAGCCTTTGGAGGAAGATGTAACAAGAAGGAAATCCAGAGGACCATGAAGATATATTTCCCACATAAAACACCTTTTATTTCACTAAAGGAAGAGACGATATGACCCATATATCCAGCAAAAGGCAGGAGAATAGCTGAGTAATCATAAACTTATATACATCAAATATGAATTAGATCAAGGTGCTCCTTAGATTCTCAGCATAGGACCAACCAGAGGCTTTGACCTTTAGATCATTCGATATGTGTGTACCTGAATTGAATGAAGGGTTTGAATTGAACCTTGAAGTTTATGCAGACAGAATGTCAACAATCACCAAATGACTCTGCTTTCTCAATTTTATCGCTCGCACACTTTGTCGTGTGGGTGTTTGCGTATGGATGCCTGGGTACATGTGTCTGGTGAGCCCCTGGCTGTCTTATAATTTCTCAGCACAATTAATTTTCAGCAAACTTTGTTGAAAGGTCAGCAGCAAGAGATGGATTATAGGCTGTTTTAATTGAAACACTCTCTGGGGCCTAAATTGGATGTGAAACGCTGTGTCAATGCAAAAGCAGGGCATATATGTCTTCATCTGTTGGGCTGCCAGAAAATGTTAAACAGTGTGGATTTATTGACTTGCTCGTGCGACGTGCATCCTCTGCCGCCATAAAACTCGGCAACATGCTCACTAATGCATATCCATTTTGAAACATGGATTTTTCTTGCACTCATAGTGATGAGATATCTACAGTATGTGCCAACTTGCATCATCAACCTTTCCGCTATCTATATCTTTTATTATTTACTCAATTATTACTATTATTATTATGTATTCCCCCAAAAACAGACACACACAAAACCATATCACTATTGTAATGTTTAGGTCTGTGTAGGTTGTTTGACGGTGCTCAGGTTCTCCAGACCAACGCTGGGTATCCTAGCCTGCCTCTCCATCCTAGCACACAAAGAGGTTATCGTTAGGAATCAGCCCCAGAGCCTAATGAGAATCACAGTTGCCTTGGAAGTCCCGTGCCACCTTGCTGAGGTCTAACTTCAGACCGGGGTGACAGTCTACATGTGGGTGGTGCAAACGCCTGGAAGCTGGGATCCGCCACGCTGCGAGGGAAGAACGAGCGTGCTTATTATATCTGAGCGGAGCGGGGATTGTCACCGTACGCGTTTGTCAGCGCACTCTTACAACACGGCCCAGATTAATCCTGACTCACTAGGATAGAAAAAAAACGGCATCATTCTCATGCTAATCCAAATCGTCTATGTTCTTATGAAGGTTACCGTAGGCCTAGAACCCTTTCCATGGTCCATGGCCTTTCATCGCCTGGTGAATAAAGCAATCTGAATCCGCTATGGAAATGATTGTAGGTGGAGAGCAGAGAACGGGGGACTGGGGGGGGGGGGGGGGGGGGGTGCTGGGTGTGCAGGTGTGCGGTGGTCATGAATCCGGTTGGGTTCCTCCTCTACGAGCAGGGAGCGGGGAGGCAGATTTACAGGGAGGAGGGGGCGGCGAGCTGCAATCATCCCATTTCCATCAGTGTTACGGCCGTCTGACAACACCCAGCTGTCCCCGACGTGGCAGGGTGGGGGCGCCGGCGCGGGGCCTGTCAGCCTCTGTTTACAGCCACGCTTGTTCAGAGAAAAAAACACACCAACACACACACACACACTCACACGCACGCTGCTGCTGCTGTGCCCACACACACACACACACACCACCGCATGAGCAAGTAAACGCCAGCTTCACACTCGCGCACACCATTTTATTTCAACTCACTTTCGATAGCTCATTTGGGTGGCCTGTGAAAGATACAGGCAGTTGACGGCGGTGCTTTTTACGAGCAGCCATTCCGGCGAGTCGCGCCGGGAGGAGATGATGCTTTTATGGAGCAGCACAGATAACCAGTTGACGGTTGTAAATGGGCGGCTAGTTTAGTTCACGTCATCAATACTTTTGGAAGGTCTTTTTTTTCTTTTCACCATCTCTCTCTCTCTCTCTCTCTCTCTCTCTCTCTCTCTCTCTCTCTCTCTCTCTCTCTCCCTCTGCCTGCCTGTGTCAGCAGGGTGGCCTTGCTGAGACGCCTGTGTGGGACCGCGTCAGCGCAGCCTGTTCTGCCTCTGCCTCTGCCCTTTCCCGACCGGCGCTTCCCCCAGATGCTCACCCTAACCTGTGATATAACAAGATTATTCTATAACCCAATGAGTCGTGGGCACAGCTGTGGGAACCATGCTCGTTTCAAGGCTGGTCACAGCTGGGGCTCCCGGTGCCGTTTGCAACCCCTCGATCCTGCGACAAGCGAGACGCGCTCGGAAAATGGGAAACCTTCAAAAGCGCGATCGTAAGTCAAACGTCTCTATCGGTCTCAAAGAGAGAGAGAGACGGGAACAACATGTTTAAAGAGATAAATAACAGCGTGTGGCGAACAAACGGAAGTTTAAGAAAGCACGGCACCAAAGGTCTCCATGGAAATGGAGTCGTGCACCTAGGGCGGGCGGGAATGCGATAATAGATGAAAGGCAAGCCACAAGGCGCCGCGTCATATCGTCAAGAGTTAAGTCTTCCTGATTGAGCTAGGTAGGGAACTCTGCAAGACTGTGTCCTACTGAAGTGTTCTGAGATTGTGTTCTATTGAAGTGGTCTGAGATTGTGCTTTATAGAAGAGTTCTAAGATTGTGTTCTGTCGGAGTGTTCTAAGATTGTGTTCTATTGAAGTGTTCTAAGATTGTGTTCTATCTTCGTGTTCTATCTTAGTGCTCTCAAATTGTGTTCTATTTATTTCACCCCTTTTTGATTTGTACTACTTGCTGCTTTATATAGAAATACCATCAAGGCAAGAAACCTCACCATTGCTTCCACCGCAGTAGTGATTTTTAGCAGTAAGTATGGTTTTTAATCATGTTAAAAGCTGTTTGTAATCGATAAATGAGAGGACTTGGCCCCTCACAACAGCTATATATACAATTTACTCAATACAATTTGTGTCCGCTTCCCCTTGACCCTACTATGGCAGAATATTTTATACGCTAGGTTAATCCTTTCCCATGGCTGGGCAATCAATCGCAATGCTTCTGGAGCATTTTTTTCTATTACTCTTATGCTCCTACATGCCTTTGCCAACGCCTGAGATATACAACACCGATGTACCTTCCTGTCGATTCCGTGTCCGCCACGCTGACAGTCTCTCCTGTCATCGATTTCATCCATTTAATTCATTCAAAACAAGAACCTCCTTCAGCGCCCCGCTTGAGGAACATATTCTTCCTCTTGTCAAACGTGCTATATCGACTGTAACATCTTACCATAACTTTTACAAGTTGCATTTCTATTCTAGGAGGCCACCGGCTACAATACGAGAGGAGACGTTGACAGTACCACGGTGATGTCAGACAGACGCTAAGTCCATTATTGAAACTCCCAGCACAAACACTGCTATTTCAAAAAAGACTCAAATCAAATAGACAACGTGAAAACACATCTGAATAGCACCAGGTCCGAGTGGAATAACTCGATATTGCAATACTGGTAAACCACAATACCAGGGATGTGTATTGCTGTGGCTCCCTGATGTGAGCCGTCGAACCAGAACCTCTCTCCTAATTTGAGAGACATTTGGTCCGATGGCCTTTAACTGCGTAGGGAAAATGAAATGTCTGTGGTAATTTAGTTGCTGAGTCATTTGGCAAACTGCTGAGCTGGAAAAAGGAATGGATGCGGTATCAAACAGTTCATTATGGCTTCCTCTCGCTCTCTGATCTGACTGCAGTTTTATGGCCTGAGAGACAATTAATACCTAAACTCTTCCCAACAGCGTTGTTTAACTCAAAACACTGTCCATTTTCTCTCTCTCTCTCTCTCTCTTTCTCTCTTTCATTCTCTGACTATCTTTCTACTCTAATTCTCGGCCTCACTTGCTTCTCTCTGTCTATATCTCTCGAGCACACTCTCTCTCTCAGAATGCATGACCCTTGTTGCGCTCCAATCGATGGTAAATCACGGTAAAATGAAGCCACGGAATTGCATCATCACTGCTTCAATCAACTTTCTCCCCTCCACTAACAGCACAGGAGCCCAGGACCATCGCCGAGCAATTTCCTGCTTATTTATTATTTCACTCTCTCTTCCTTGTCCGTTCAATACAGCAGGGAAAACCATACAAATTGCAATTATTCACCTGTTTGTTTCGTCAATCATCACTTTCTTTTCTTTTTCTTTTTTTGTTGTTTGTTGTTTTTGTTGTTGTTGATTTCTGGCTTTCTTGATCTCTGTCCAGGGAGAAGCACCTGGTACGGTAACACCCTCCGGGATGGGCCTTACAATCACATTTCATTACAATTTCCCAGGCATTCAAGAGTGCACACTATGCTATGAGCTCCTTAATGCTGTGAGGACATTCAGACAATAAGCCATCGTGGAGTTGAATTGACCTCTTCGCCGTTCCCCAGAACGTCTCGTGGACAGACGGCGCTCTGCCCGTTTGAGCCCGTGTCCCTGTTCCTCTCTGAGATAATCGCTGCCGAGGTGATTGCCGCTACGGAGACAGACGGAGTGTTCCCTCTCCCTCTCACTCCAGAGATAGATGGAGAGAAACGACAGATCGTGTTTCCGGGAGAGGAAAAGGCCAGATATGGCCCCCGGGCTCGTCGGCTTCTTAGTAAGAGAGCTGGATGCTGGAAGTGCTCCTGCCTTTCAGCTGGGACCAATTGGCTCCGACCACATTTAGCAATCAGCTGTGTTGTGGGAATAAAGGTTTTAATGAGCAGCAATGTGTGAGCGGGGCCTGTGTCCTGAGCGTTACCAGAGTAAGACATATTTCATATTTCTGTAATGGATGACAAGCTGTATTCAGAGGAACGCGCTGCATTTTTAAACGTTTCGTTTGCAATTTCAAAAGTCATACCATTGTTGCCCTCGATTATTGCAGGCATATTCGACAAAACGGTGATCATGCTAGTGACTAACAGGTCTGTAATCGCCCAGCGTCTGAGGAAGATGGCTCACGCCGCAGCATTAAACCATCGTGCTTGTTTCTGCTGAGACCTGTGAATGATCCCTTTTATTCGCCACACCGGATCGACACTGGAGATGGCTTCCAGACGTTTGGAATTAGAAGCGGCAAACTATTAAAAATGCAGGGCCTGTATGAAATGCGTGACCCATATTCTCCGCACAAATAAATAAATGAACAGGGGGTTTAGGGAGACGGCGGAATCCTCCCGGAAGCGGGACACGGGAGAGGCCAATAACATTTGAACAATGGAGGCTTTGGATCTCACACTGGGAGCGTAATGGAGACTAATCCTATTCCTCTCCTTCTCCCCTCCAGTCCCCTCCCATAATCAGTCCATCCCCAAACTGCCCCAAACTGCCGTTTACACCCTGGCGACATCGCCTCGCTTTGAATACGATCCTTCCCTCGAATATTTCCAAGTCCTCTGGTCTATTCTGCTAGCAGGCTCTTCAAACAGAGACCCAGGTGTGCGCAGTTGATCAAACCTAAATGTCTAGCTCTGACAAGCCATTCGACGGTGCCCCGGATTGCGTGTTCAAGGTGATCCTCGCCGTCCCCGTTCTCCTGACAGTGATATGGCCTTTCTATTTGGGTTTCCTCCCAGACCTTCCCTGTCAGCCTCTCTCTCTCCCTCTCCCTTTCTCTCTTTTGTCTAGGCACATCTGTTTCTCACTCTGTCCTCCCGACACTGTCGAGGACCACAGCGTTCAAAAGTATAGGCCCCGGATTTCACTCCGCTCTCCGAGACGAACTGTCACCATCGGAATGAACCGCCGTCTGAAAAGTCACAGACCAAGCATAAAGAAGAGGAACACCAACAACACACAAAAGCACAACAATAGGGGACTGTATCGTGTCCTTTCTTCAGTTGCTACCGGAAGGGGACTGAGAGAGGAAGCAGACTCGTTTGGTGAAAGGGTTCAGGGACTACTCACTACTACGGGGGTCAAGATAAACGTCGCCGTTTAAACAAAAATGATATTTACACGGCGTGCTTGAATAGGTCATTTCGTGGCCGCTGTTACCTGTTGAACTCCCTGTAGTCCACTGATCCGGAGACAAGACTCCATGACGCTCATCTTCTGCTGCTAGCGTGACCTTTCATGCGCCGTTTCCTGCAAAGGCCACTAGGCCTTTTTAAGTGACGCGCGAGCCTCTGCCATTGCATGTGTCTTTTGGTCCCTGCGTTAGCAGTGGGTCGTGTGTGTGTGCCTCTTGTCGTTGTAACTGTCTGGGCAAAGGCGAGGCTGTTGGCTGTTTGTCTCCGTGAAGCAGAAGAGTGTATCCATGCTGAAGCGCCTAATTGGAAAACACAGTGTACGGCTCCCTTTTGATGCATTAAGCAAGCAGTTTGCTCCGCATGACTGGCACGCGGCGCAGGTTCGCTGCTCTCAAAATGCCAAACGCTGGTCTCAAATCTGGGCAGAGCTGTTCAAAGCAAAGAGCCTCTCTGTGAGACTCACCACTCGGAGCGCGACCTCTGTGGTTGTTCTCCAAACCCCAAGGTGTCTCCGCTCCCCCTGGGCACCTCTAAATGAACCTGACAGGGACGCCGAGGCGTTGTGATACGGGCGGACGTGCAAATCAATATTTCACATCGTCAGTCAGTGTTGGGGGGGGGGGGGGGGCACCAGGCTGGGGGTGAGAGGGGGGGAGAGAGAGGAGGCCATCAGGCTGGGGGTGAGAGGAGGGGGGAGGCCACCAGGCTGGGGATGAGAGGGGGGGAGGCCACCAGGCTGGCGGGGAGAGAGGGGGAGCACACCCAGACTCAGGGGTGAGAGGGGGGGGGGGCACCAGACTGGGGGAGAGAGAGGGGGAGGCCACCAGGCTGGGGGTGAGAGAGGGGGGGAGGCCACCAGGCTGGGGGTGAGAGGGGGGGGGGAGGCCACCAGGATGGGATTTGCTCCCTGAGACGGCGAGGATAATGGTGGTGTCTTACACATCGCTGTTGATTTCGGGACGCGGAGAGGAAATGGAATGCGTCAATAACCGTTCGTTTCTATTCTCGGCACGGGCGCGTGAGAACGTTTTCCATCGTTATGTTCGATGGGTAGCCGAGCGTGCTGGGACGGTGTGGGAGGACGGGCTGATCCTAATGAAATGACATATGTGCTCTGCTTCCATACTCACTGCCTGTCACGTGGCTGCGTATCGGGCCCCGGCCGCGCCGCCTCATCGGAGAGAAACCCAGGCGACGCGACACACAGCCAACGGAAGGAGAGACACGAGCCCTCCCTGGAACCACAGCCGTCGGAAGGAGAGACACGATTCCTCCGTAGAACCACAGCCGTCGGAAGGAGAGACACGATTACTCCATGGAATCACAGCCGTCGGAAGAAGAGACACGATTCCTCCATGGAATCACAGCCGTCGGAAGGAGAGACACGATTCCTCCGTGGAATCACAGCCGTCGGAAGGAGAGACACAAGCCCTCCCTGGAACCACAGCCAACGGAAGGAGACACGAGCCCTCCCTGGAACAACAGCCAATGGAAGGAGAGACACGAGCCCTCCGTAGAACCACAGCCAATGGAAGGAGAGACACAAGCCCTCCCTGGAACCACAGCCAACGGAAGGAGAGACACGAGTCCTCCGTGGAACCACAGCCGTCGGAAGGAGAGACACGATTCCTCCGTGGAACCACAGCCAATGGAAGGAGAGACACGAGCCCTCCGTGGAACCACAGCCGTCGGAAGGAGAGACACGAGCCCTCCGTAGAACCACAGCCAACGGAAGGAGAGACACGAGCCCTCCGTGGAACCACAGCCAACGGAAGGAGAGACACGAGCCCTCCGTAGAACCACAGCCGTCGGAAGGAGAGACACGATTCCTCCGTAGAACCACAGCCGTCGAAAGGAGAGACACGAGCCCTCCGTGGAACCACAGCCGTCGGAAGGAGAGACACAAGCCCTCCCTGGAACCACAGCCAACGGAAGGAGAGACACGAGCCCTCCGTGGAACCACAGCCGTCGGAAGGAGAGACACGAGCCCTCCGTGGAACCACAGCCGTCGGAGCCGCAACCGAGAGATACGATGACTTGTCCCCCCCGACAGAGCGCCCGTCCTCAGCCACGGCAAAACGTGTCATTCAGTTGTTAATCATGTTCGGCGGAAGGTCACCTTGCGTAAAGGTAGGGACAGGGGAGGAGGAGGAGGAGCTCGGGGGTGTAATTCATCTCCACACGGCTGCTCCCCGGGCACGCACAGTGGAGAGAGCAGCACTTACACTCCCTGTTATTAAATATAAACAAAGGGCACGCTCGTTTTCACAGTGGTCGGGTTTTACAAGGGCTGGCCAAGCGAGTACGGAAGTCTCATCTTTTAAAATGTGTGGTCACGGTTGACATACCCGCCCTTATATATTATATATTAGCGTGTTTGAATTTATACAAATGTGTACTCTTGAGATGTGTCGATGGTAAATACATTCATTATAAATATCAAGTTGTTATGACCCTATCACACTATCATAACAGATAAATATCAATTAGTGTGAATACTACAGAAACAGTTCATCTTATATTATGGCAGATGTAGATTCTCACCCAGGGCAAAGCACAGCCTGGTCGGCTCCGGAAAATCTCCGTCCTTGAGTGACTTTCAACTCTGAGCCCCAGAGGGGAGTACAGATCTTAGCATAATGCAGACGGCTTAGTCTTATTTTACTTCAGAGGGTCCTTTAAGTTGCTGAGAGGAGGACCCTGCCAGGCCTGGACCCCGTCCAAGGAAAGCCCTCTACTCCGCCAATGGCAGCTCCATGCCAGGCCCGTGTCAGACCCGTGCCAGCCTGGCCCTGGCAGGCGTGACCACTCCCTGTCACCCCCAACCCCCATCCTGTCCCCCTCCTCAGGCACGGCAGGATAGGAGAGAGAGAGAGAGAGAGAGAGAGAGAGAGAGAGAGAGAGAGAGAGAGAGAGAGAGAGAGAGAGAGAGAGAGAGAGAGAGAGAGAGAGAGAGAGAGAGAGAGAGAGAGAGAGAGAGAGAGAGAGAGAGAGAGAGAGAGAGAGAGAGAGAGAGAGAGAGAGAGAGAGAGAGAGAGAGAGAGAGAGAGAGAGAGAGAGAGAGAGAGAGAGAGAGAGAGAGAGAGAGAGAGAGAGAGAGAGAGAGAGAGAGAGAGAGAGAGAGAGAGAGAGAGAGAGAGAGAGAGAGAGAGAGAGAGAGAGAGAGAGAGAGAGAGAGAGAGAGAGAGAGAGAGAGAGAGAGAGAGAGAGAGAGAGAGAGAGAGAGAGAGAGAGAGAGAGAGAGAGAGAGAGAGAGAGAGAGAGAGAGAGAGAGAGAGAGAGAGAGGTTAAATTCCACCTCGCCTGTCGGGTCTTCTAGCAGTGACAAAATGGTGACTTCCTGCGATGAGTTTTTCGACGCATCATTACATTGTAAGTCATGTACTAAGACAAAGGGTCTCACAGACAGACAGACAGGCAGGCAGGCAGGCAGGCAGGCACAGACAGACAGACAGACAAGTACAGGCAAACAGGTAGACAGGCAGACAGACAGACAAAGAGACAGACAGGTAGGCACAGACAGACAGACAGGTACAGACAGACAGGCAGGTAGGCAGGCAGGCAGGCAGGCTTCTCCCCTGACGGCCTCAGCTGGCCCTGGCTCCAGTGGCAGGGGATTCAGGGACTTGAAGACGTTTTCATGCTCCCTGCACAATTTGTCCTGTGTTTACGCTACTGTCCATCTGCATCACGGAGACGGCGCGTGAGTGACATCAACATGAAGCCATGTTCTCTCTGTGGGCAGTGCCCCATGTGTGCGGTGGAGGCCCTGCAACAGGACCTTAACTGGGTTAGCTTCCACCGTTTCTTACAACAACAAAACAAAAATGTGGAGACTGCATGCGGATGGCTGCTCGTGCACACAGGCAACGACAAAGTGCATGCACATATGTGTGCGGGCACACACAAAGACAAACACACACACACACACACACACACACACACACACAAAGATACACATACTGTATTCTTACCGGAAAGCCCTACGAACGAATCACAGACTATCCAGAAGAAAAGGCAAGGCATATGGTTGTATGTGTAAGGGGTAGTTAATGACATTTGTAAGCCTACTCTCATTGAAGACATTTGTGAAAAGGCTTCATGATGGAGGTGAACTGGTCAAATGTCAGTGAGATTTACCAAGGCAAGCCTATAAGCTGTGTGTAGCCCATCAGAGCAGGTTATGAATATACATCGCTGTGAAATTGCCCAGCTAGAGATACACACTGCTTCACAGTTAGGAGAAGCCAATTCATTTATTCGCCGTAATTATTCAATGACGGTACGGTTTGCTGGAACAAGAGGTGGCTTTTTGTGAAGACACGATAACCAATCATGTCTTTTCTGATCCGAATCACCGGAAGAGAGCGTCCGTGTGTGTCTGCAGGGATGGCTGAGGTTGTACGACACCACGCATTACAATCAGAGCTAAACGCCCTCCACCCCCCCCCACCCCCCCATCATCCTACTGACGGACACCTTGCAAAGAGTAGGGGGGGTCCTATTGAATTCAAGTCACACCTGGAGATGAACAGTGCGACCTGATTTTCCTCCGGTCTCCCGAGACTTTTGCCCCGGGAGAGGCAGCGCGACGCATCCCACCTCCATTTCCCCTCCCTCTCTAACCTGTCGTCATGGAATCAATCCTGCCTTCAAGATGTGCTCTCCATGGGGAATGAGGCAGGCGAGGTGGTGTGCGGTTCAATCTCTCCCTCTCTCTCTTTTTTCCTCTGTCGCTTTCTTCCCCTCTCCCTCCCTCCCTCCCTCTCTCCCCTCCCTTCTTTCTCCCCTTCTGAGGCCGTGTCTGTATCTTTCTTTATCTTTCCCCCCCCCCCTCCGTCTCCAGCCTGTCTTGCTCCGGCGCCGCGGAGCAGAGGGACTGTGATTAGGACAGAGGAGGAGTGCCGGCTGTAAGGCGGAGAACTGGGCCATCGTCGTTTGTGCGCGAGGGCCCGCGCCGCGGATGAAACGCTGGAGGACGGGGAAGAGAGAGCGAGGCTCGATGCGGATCCTGGGAGTCCCAGACATTTCTGGGCTACGGAAACACTCCCATGCTAAACAAGGATCATGGCTGCAACTCCAAAATCCCCCCCAAAACAGTGGCTGCATAAAACATGCCGCTGCCTCCTCTATCTCCTCTGACCGAGCCCACTGAGGGTAATTACACCGGGACGCTCAGTAGTGGTTTGGTGCCAGAGACACATCGTTATCAAAGGAAACCCACCGGTACTGCAAGCGGGTTTAGTTTGGACAAACAGGGCCGAGAGACGCAGAACAGGACAGACTGGAAACGTTGAGGCGTGTCGGTGACAGGGAGCTCACTCTGTCTATTTTCCTTTCTCTCTCTCTTTCTTTCTTTCCTTTCTCTCTCTCTCTCCTTTCTCTCTCTTTCTCTCTCTCTGTCTCTCTCTCTCTCTCTCTCTCTCTGTCTCACTCTCTCTCTCTCTGTCAGTCTCTCTCTCTCTCTCTCTGTCCTTTCTTTCCTCTCTCTTTCTCTTTCTCTCTCTCTCTCTCTCTCTCTCTCTGTCTCTCTCTCACACTCTCTCTCTGTCTCTGTCAGTCTCTCTCTCTCTCTCTCTCTCTCTCTCTCACTCTCTCTCTCTCTCTCTCTCTCTCTCTCTCTCTCTATCTCCTTTTTTTCCTCTCTCTCTCCCCTGTCCTCCTCCTTTAGCGGGCGGTCAGACGGGGACTGGGGGGGCTGTCCCAGTGGCTGGCCGTTCAGCACTCATCATGTGCATCATTTCCCCTCGCTGTTCCCCGGTGGGTTTCTCCCCCATCTTGGCTGGCCTGTTGTGCTGTGTGTGTGTGCGTGTGTGTGTGTGTGTGTCTTTGTGCAGTCTCACCATCATCCACTCACCATAAAGCACTCTGCGGTATTGCTCAGGGAAAGCAGCAGGGAGGGTGTGGGGGTGGTATGCTGAGGCCATGGGGAAGGGACCTCTGTCTTTGGCCACACGGGTGCAATGGAAAACTGTCCCTCCCCTTTAGCCCAACGGCCTCAAAACAACCCAACAGTGTTTTTTTTATCAACACCCTCACAGTGAAATGGTAGGTTGGATGGGCTCGCTGTGTCTACAAACGCCTGCCTGAATAATGAATACTCCTGTCCCTTGAAACATCTATCTTGTTTTAGTGGTGCCATTAGTAATCATAAGTGTTTTGTGCGCCTTGATTTCCTTATGGATAGTGATTTATCTTGAACACAACATGATGGTTGATGCTCTTGTCAGGTCTATCAAGCGTCCAGTTGTTTAATCTGTTGCAAGGGTCTACTTAGGAAATTATCATTTTAAATCTATCCCTAAATTTGCGTTTATATGCCATTGATTGATATGTGCCTGTCAGAATTGCTAAATATAAGTGAATAATGATTTTCTGTAAGAGCATTGATTTTGTTTTGTTCAAATATAGAGCAGTGGCTTCAATACTTTTCAAACCTGAACATAATGGTAACTGCACTGCCATCTAGAGTACAATATGGGTGGGTCAGGGCATAAACAGGCCTGGTATTATTTTACATTACATTACATTACATTACAGCATATTATATTATATTACATTACATTATATTATATTATATTCTGTATTATAGTTCATGGGTTTGTATCATTATCAGACAGTGCACAGTGGAATAGTTTATAAGATACTTACCGTAATAATACAGCAAAGGGTGGAAGCAATGGGCTCTACCTCAACATCTGTGCAATTATCAATTGCTATATTTGATCTTGGTCCAGGATAGCAAGACATTGCACACAGACATGTTGTTGTCCTCTCAACCCCTCTTTGAGATAGAAAACCCCTCCAGAAAACCCCGATATTTGTTTGCGCCAGACATACCTCGGACAACCGTTTCTCAGTTGAAAGTGTCTCGTTTTCAGTTGATCTCAGCGCCACGGGTCCCCTGTGGCCGACGTGAGCCCTCTGCTTCCTCCTGAGGCTCCCCGCTCTCCTTTACCTTCAAACAGCGCCCCGCACTCCACACAGCCCAGCGGCAGTGCCAAGGCCGGTCCTAGAGCCAGTAATTGCACTGGGCTTTTTATAAATGAGGTACTTGTTGTTCAGAGTGTGGGAAGATTTTTTTTTATTATGCGAGTAAACCCAACACCGGCGATCGAAGACAAGCCTGGGATCATCAGAGGCTTAAAACCCTTTTGAAGTCTTATTTTTTCCCCCTCCACACTGTTTTTCTTTTTTTTTTTACTTCAATAGATTTCCTTTTCTATTGAATTTTTTTATATTACAAAATATACTGTAACTGTCAGGGGGAAATAATCCAAATACAGCAATGTGAATTTCAAACTACAGAGAGGCACGTTTTGTCACAAATGTCTCTTTTACTGTCCCCCTATTCATCGTTAATTTAAGCTTTTATGAGGGAGATAGGTTATTGTGCTCTTTATGTTCCAGAGAAAAGATAATACGATGACTTAGACCTTCTGCAGACCTTTCCAATTATCTGCCCCCTGGGGTGACTGTGCAAAGGAATCTCTTTATTGCATTTATCTCCTCCCAAGCGCACCCTAGGTTTCTGCCTAACAGTCTTTTTATTAGCCGTTTTAATTTGCCAGCGAGGACAGCGTTGAAATGACTCTGTGCAGATGTGGAGATGGATCCCTACGCCAGAGCCAGCCCATTCACATTCCTTCACTAGGGAGGAATACACTGCCAGGCAGTTCATCAATCATATATATATATATCTTTTTTTTTGTGGTTTCTTAAACTAAAATTTTCATTGACACGCTGAAATTGCCTGTTGAGACTTGATATTAATGGACTGACTTGCCTTTCACTTTCACTGGGTATTTCGGTGCATGCATGTGGTGGTGGTGCGGGTGAATGTGTGTGGGGTGTGTGTGTGTGTGTGTGTGTGTGGGGTGGGGTTACTTGCTCAACAGAACACTGTCTTTACAAAAAAAAGGAACACAGTTCCAGACTGATTTGGGTGGATTATAAGTGTGTATGTACTAAAATAATTTAACACACGATGGGTTCAATTGATACAAAACAACTCATGGATCTCACCAGTAGATGGCACTGCCTCCTAAATAAGGCACGCTTGTGGGAGAGTATTTTGCTTTACGAAGAGAGACAAGGCACTAAGGTCAAGTTAGGGAACATTGTTGTTCAGGACGGGGGTCAACCCATAAACCCCTATGGGGGCTTTCTCGAGTGCCTACTGTGTCTGCTTAGTGTGAGATCTGCCAGGGTAAGAGGCTAAAGCTCCACTTCCACCATGGAAAAATGAAACGAAAAGCCTTGGGGATTTCTCTCTGACCTGTGCACCCCTCCCTCCAGTCAGAGGGATTACTGCAATCTATGTAGGGGTGGAAGGTGAGAGGTCACCGATGGTCACACACTTTACCTTCACCAGGGATGTGAAAATGCTCCCCGCTGCATTGGGCACTAAGAGAAGAGATCGATCTATTGAAACTGTCCTCAGCAATAATCCTCCTCCTAGTGGTTCGTGGCTAGCAGCCCCCGCTAATTATTTTGTGGTTTTTACTGTAGAAACCGCATGGATTGTTGAAAAATAAATATACAAAGCCATACGCCCAAGCACACACACACAGACACAAACATTACAAGCAGTCACACACACACACACACACACACACACACACACACACACACACACACACACACACACACACACACACACACACACACACACACACACCAACAGAGAATAGATCATGATCCCCTGAGTAAGCCAGTGGCGAGTCTGCATCCAGAAGCCAATTCAATAGCGTATGTATTTTAATATAAGGCTAAATGCCAGGGCTGTTTGTTCAACATTTTGTGGACAGGAATCCTTTGGTCGTTTTTAGACCTGTGTTCATTTTATTGGCTTGTGTGGGATTTGGGCAGGAAACCAGAGTTAATGCCCCTCTCCCACTTCAAACGGATGCCAGGAGCTCTTAAATGTCATGGGATGGTGAGGGAGGTGAAGGGGGGAGGAGGAGGAGGAGGTCGAGGAGGAGGTGGGGGCGACTGGCCACGCAGCCAGCCCCAAAAAGACACTGATCCACCTGGAAACGCTCCAGCCAGGCTCAGGCCAGAAGCTAGCCCTGCTTATCAGTGGAGGCTGGAGGTGGTCGTGGCCGGGTCCCAGGCACCGGGGGCCTAACCCTAACCCTAAGGCAGTCCAGATGTACCGAGCCACTCCGTGTCAGCCACGGCCAGGGTCGACCCTCAGGGAGCGCTGGCCGGATGGGAGGAGGAGACAGATAACACGCTGCTGGGGGGCGGGTGGTGGTGGTGGGGGGGCGGAGGGGGTCTAGCGGTTCGTCCTGCGGCTCATCCCTCCACACCCTGCGTCGGAGCTTTCAGGGTGTCAGCAGGTCCTACCGGTATCTGGCATGCTCTGCCTTCCTCCCCATTGACATGTGACATGTGGGTTTGTAGGCCTGAGGTCCAAAGCTTAGTCGATTACTACGTTTCCCAGGGTGTCTTTCTGTTCCGGTCAGCCGGGAGCATTGTGTTAAAGGGGACTGAGTTCATAGGACTCTCTCAAGTGTAACGTATATCCATAAAGGCAGCAACTACAACGCTCTCTCCTGTGAAGTGTTTCCATAAAGGCAGCAACTACAACACTCTCTCCTGTGTAGTGTGTTTCCATAAAGGCAGCAACCACAACGCTCTCTCCTGTGTAGTGTGTTTCCATGAAGCACAGCCACACGTTCTCTCCTGTGTGTTGTAGTGTCTCCATAGCGATTCCGCTGGCAATACCCCCCCCCCCCCCCCCCCCCGCCGTCAGCTCTGTCTATCTGATGGAGAGTGCCAAGCGTCTAGACGGTGCCATTATGACCCAGCTTCCTGTGCATTGTTTTACCGTCTTTAGCGGCCCGTGATCAGGGTGCTTGTGTTGGTGGGGCATTAAATCGACACGCTGGGGCATGATCGGGAACGGCTTTTCCCATCGGCGGGATTAACCGTTTCTTTGATACCTCTCCTGGAGTGAGTCTGTGTGTCTACCAGACCGAATGCCTCTGTCTCTGTCACCAATAGGCTTACCCAGGACCCGGGAGGCTCCAGCAGGGAACCGTGAACACACAAACACGCCAGTGAAGGACGTGCTTGCCTGTGCCAGCACTCTCAGATAGGGGGAGGCTTCGTGTCGTTCCTCCTCCGGGCAGTGGCAGTTTTTGGCGTTCTGGTTCTGTTTGCCCAGTCTTTCGCTCTCTCTCTCCCCCTCTTCCTCAGTCCAGTCTGGACCGCCGAGGCCGCGTGATGAAAGAGCGTGCCGGGGTAGAGAAATGAGGCATTTCCGGACGGAGAGGTTCATTTCTTTACTAGTGTGGTTAGAGAGTTGCAATATCCCAAGGAGCTACAGGACAGGACAGGACCAGAGGAAACTGAACTACGGTTCCCATCACGAGAATAGTTTATTTTTTTGTTACATATCTCGATAAATCCATAAAATGAGATTGCCATAAGAATGCAAAAAGTTTTTGCAAAAAGTTTAATTTAGCTTTCTCCTTGATTAGATCGAATCAAAGTGTATTGGTTAGAGAAAGGGTCATCCCAAATACAGCATTCATCAACCTCACGGAAATAAACGTTTTTTTTAACCCTGTCAACTTTTAATGACAACACACACAAATATAACGTCAATAACAACAAATGAATCTAGTTATGACAGTAAAAACATTCATGAAACTCTGGGATATGATTTAGACACAATCGGATTTCCTCTCGCTCTAGTTTTTTCCAGGCAATTTATCAAACTGATCCACCCATTCACAGACACAACATGTAGAGGATGTTTTTATATACCGAGAATGAAGTAATGCCCTTGCAGCTTTGAAGCTGTAAAGATTAAATAATTATACAAAACAAATTCACAGAATCACTTCACATTTCAGACAGAAGGGTATTCAATATAGTTTTTGAAGCTATCAATATGAAACATAATATACTAATATATACATCTTAACTTTCTACCCCTGAGGGCTATACACAATGAAATACTGCAGTTGCAATGGACATCAAAAGACAAAACACTAATAATACTACTCTCTCTCTCTCTCTCTCTCTCTCTCTCTCTCTCTCTCTCTCTCTCTCTCTCTCTCTCTCTCTCTCTCTCTCTCTCTCTCTCTCTCTCTCTCTCTCTCTCTAGCTTACTCTTCTTGTACAATCCTATTGACATACACACCAACACTCACCAAATTAGGATTAGGTACACACACACACACACACACACACACACACACACACACTTTGCTTTGCTATTAGATGGCCATAAACTCCCGATGCTGTGGGGTCTCTGTGGCGTTGATCCTATCTGTCGCCATGGTAATGGGCTCCTGGCTACCATGGCGTCCGGGTAGGGTATGCTGTTGCGAGGGGAGGCTGGGAGGGGGCCTACGCAGGACCACTATCTGGGCACTGGCTCCCTGGAGAAGCAGGGCGTTCAGTTCATCCTCGCTGTAGCCCACCACTGGCACACCATTAACCTCCACCAACCTAAAGAAGAAACAAGGGGTGCACACACACACACACACACACACACACACACACACACACACACAGAGAGAGAAACACACACAAACCCATACACACACACACACACACACACACACACGGAGAAACACACACAAACAAATACACACACGGAGAAGCACACACACACACAGGCACACACACACGCAGAGAGAGACACATACAGACACCGACACACACATACACACACAATAGGTCAGAAACGCACACGACTAATTCCCCCCACCTTGTTAAATGGCTGACCTCCCAAACCCTGCCCTACGAGAACACGCTAAACCTAGGGGCAGAAACCACAGGCAACCACAGGCACTTGGCTCCCCCCTTCAAAAGTGAGACGGTGCCTAAACATGGTCATTGTGGGGCCGATAAAGTCTCAGCTCTGATGAAGACAAAGAGACCAGCTGGATTGCCAAAACACTGGAGGGGAACCCCTTCTCTATCATTTCTCTAAGCTATCAGGTATTTAGCTGGCGGTTCCCTCACTGCAGGTAGAGACAGAACCCCGACCAGAGGTGGCGAGACACGCCACAAAGCAATATCAAAGGTTTCACAAATTACAGAGGCGTGACACATTAAAACATGACTTTTTAGCAGAAGCTCTCAGCTCATTAAACGTTCCCCTCGTTCGTATTTTTTTTTTATTTTTTTTTACGACCGACAAAAAAAAAAAAAAAAGCTCTAAAACAAGTGGGCTTTGATTTGTTTGTATTTTCGACTGCGAAAGAAACTTTGGCAGAACTTCTGTGTTAAGCAGCCGGACAGACAGCAAGGTTCAAAGCCTCTGCTCCGAAGCTTATGTGCTTCTGTATCTGCGCTGTCTTGCAGGCTCTTGTCTCTTTGGTCAGGATTAATTCCCAGCTCAAAGCCAACAGGCGGCTCTCATGATGTCAGCGGTACTCTATGTGTGTGTGTGTGTGTGTGTGTGTTTCGGCACAAGCTGTCCTGTGTGAGTGGGCCAGAGTGTGTATTATTCTGAGTGGGTGTACATGCTAGGCGCACTATTAACAATGCCCTAATTGCACTGGTTTGTATGTTATTCTCCTTGTATCTGTTCCTCTCCATTTGCTCCTACATCCAGGTTTTGCGTTACAGCGTTTTCCTGTTTTGGGCCTCTGATGGGTTTCCATAGCTACCAGGGAGAGAGAAAAACAGCTTGGTCACAAGATGGAAACTGTGATGCTTTAAAACGGTGCCAGAGCTACAGGGAGTAACCGAAATGCCTGCCATAAACAAAACAAAAAGAAAGCGTGATCAGGTGTGTCCACAGATGAATTTGTAGGAATGATCCATGTTCCCAAACTTGAGACTTTAATGCTCCTGTTGTGTTGAATGGCGACTTAATGTCTGCATCTGCCTAGTGCAAAATAGACTTCAAGGGATAGTTCAACTTTTTGGGAAATAAGGTATGTTCCAACATACCCCCTAGTCAGACGAGATGATCAATATCAATGTTAAGATCGGTAGCTGGGTAAATGCAACCCAGTTTACCAAAAATGTATCTAAGCCAGTAGTACAAGTTAGCATCCTACTACTAACTTGCAGCAATTGTTTTTAAGCTAGGCTACAGTTACCTTCCTACTTAGCAAAACTAACTCATTATTGGAGGAACTCTAATAACCTTGATATCAATCATCTCGTCTGACTAGGGGTAAGTAGGAATATAATGGTCCCTTTTCAATGTGGTTTCTCAATACATTCAGTTTTGTAGGTAGTGTAGGTATGCCCTTCGAATGTACTTTAAAATGTAGTCCTTGTGCATGTGTGTCGAGTCGACACTACCTGTCATGGAGGCAAAGGAGAGAGTTGTCCACTTGCACCACCACCAGTCCCCTGGCCTCTTTGCTGCTACAACTGAAGCCATAGTGGCCATCTGGTCTCTGGTTCTCCTGGACAACCAGCAGCATGGCTGGACACAGTGGGGAGACCAGCTGGCTCAACGAACTCAGAGCAGAGCACTTTTTCTGGGCCTTTTCCTACACAACACAAAACATATACACAGAGAACGGGGAAAAAAACGTTTCAAATTCAGACAATGAAGAAAAATGACTTTGACCTAGTGTTATAGTGAAGGGTACATCTTGAATACTACAAAAATATAGACACCAGCAAAAAATATAGGCACTCTTTTTGACAAAAGGAGGTAAAAGTTAATGAAAACAATTGTTTGAGGTGCCACATTTAAACATAAAAAAAATCAAACATATAAAGATATGATCAGATTTCTTTCTCGTGTTTGGAACAAAACAAAACATTAAGGTGGCCACTATTTGTTTTGTGTCTGCGACTGTGTCCACGAGGGCCACTCCGTTCACAGACAGTTTTACAGCTCTCAAACAAAACCTCTCATTTTAACCACAGTTTTTAGTTTTGGGTGATAAAACTAAAGTGTGCCTTTGAACAGAAAGACCCAGTGAAGAAATTCCTCCAATTATCTTTAGTAGCCTGCAATCTAGCCTGACAGAGAAAGATGTAACAGCATTGGCACCCCTTTGTGTTTTACAACACACCCACTGCAGGCTTGTTTGCCTCCTAATTACCCCAACCCAACTAATTATGACGTACTTACAGGTTTACATTTGGTTGCAAACATCTCTCAAGGTGTGTCAGGAATTCTTATGAGAGACATTATATAAAACAATTTGCTCATTTGCTTTATGAGAATAATATAGCAATCGTAATCATTGCTTCATTTCCCCAGAGGTATTGGAGGAAATTGGGACGTGAAATCCCTACTGCTCGTGGTCGTTGTGACTTTGACCGACAGAAAACTCTGGCCCACATCATCAGGGCCTGGAGGACATGATTTGGCTATGAGGAGAATGCCACTTAAACATTTTGTAAGGGCCAGATATGACTTGTCAGTCTGGCCACTAAAAACCAGCCCTCCCCCTCTGTGCCCCGGACCCACCCCCTTCTCATGGCGTGTGAATGCCTTGCAGCGATGGCTGCCGTCTTGCTGGGGTCAGGGGTCAAATCTAAGGCCTCTCCTCAGACATGAGAGCCAGACAGGATATCTCCACGGAAACACAGCCGAAGCCCCTTGAGAAGCATGCTCTAATGCTCGTGGTGCTCTTTTCTAGTCCCCCCCCCCCACCTTACTTGGACACATGAGAAAGGACCAAAGAATTTTCTCTTCATATTCCGCTTGTTTATCAAGATCTGCCCAAATCCTGGCCTACCCACGTCAGACAGCACACATTCCACATGCTCCAGATACACTACAGACACGACCGACACCAGAGTGGTCTCACAATGATCAACGCTTCGTAGTGTTCAGGTCAAGAAAGTCATAAATGAACACTATCCGACAAAAGAAGAGAGCAGAATCCGCGGTGTCTATCGTTTAGGGCCACAGTTGGAGAGGAATTCAATGAATGCCTGACCATAAACGGTTTTCTGTCGAGGCCATTGAGAGAATCACTCGGTTCTGCCTGGCAAGGGGGTGAGAAACACGAACCAGGGAAACACTGTGTCACGCTGTGTGAGGAGGAGGCTAGCTAAGTGAAAGGAATTACACTGTCACATCTAATGACAGGTTTAGGGCTGCCAAAGTCAATACAGTGCATGGTCGAGGGTTAATATCTGATAGGACGTTACTGGATACTCCTGATTGCTCCAACACTAAAGATTTATACACTGGCCTTAGGAAGGAGGTGTGTATCACATAATGAAAGACAATCCGACCGCAGGGAGCAATGGAGCCCCACCACAATTGTTGTGCCTTTCCTGTTCCTAGCATGGGAACTAGAGACACTCTACCCACCTCTCTGCAGCCTTACCTCATCTCCAGATGACGCCACCGGCAAGAGGTGGCCACAGTGCCTTTTTTTAAAAAGAACGAGCGCATCTTCAAAGAAATAAAAGGAGACTTTTATTCACTCGCCCCTCCCCTTTTGTACTCTGTCTGTTCTGGTGCTTTCCAAGTTAAACTGCTCATTCAAAATGGTTTCCGCCGCCTGCTGGCCTTCCCCTTCCCCATCCCTCCCTGATCCCGCTCCCTCCGTTCCCCGCTCCCATTTTCTCTCGACCTCTTTATTGACGCTCTCCAGTTACGATAGATGGCGGAGAGATTAGTCGGCCGATGATGAAATATTTCCTCATTGTCTGAAATCCGGCGCGTCCCGCGAGGGGGGCGACCCCCTGGGCTGTCTGCTCCTTATTAGAGCCGGGGCTCCATACGTTCCCAGGCTGCTCTCTCTGCCCTGACCCGCGTGTTAACTCTGATTAGGTCATATGATAAACATTAGCGCCGCCGCTTTTCCCACAAACTCAGCACCTAAAAAAAAGGGTGGCCCCGGGGCGGCAACGTGACACGGAGTGCCTTTCAAAGCCAAAGCCGCGTGTGTCCTTTCATGGCACCTCGTTAGGGCTCCTCCGACGGGATAAAAGACCCACAGTTAAAAAAAAATAAAAAAAATATAGAGGAAGGAGGCTCCTCTGGGGATGGATGGAGATAGTTTTACACACACACACACACACACACACACACACACACACACACACACACACCTTGCCGTGGCTTTGTTGCGCACATTCCATTGTTGCTATGGTCACAGGCTCTCGGGTGTCCGCGTTCATAGATCACTTTCTCAGCGAGATTGTGTGTGTGTTCAGCGAGAGTGTGTGTGTTCAGCTAATAGAGGGCCCTCTGCCCTGCTGCTTTGCTCCCTTCCCTAACTACTACTAACTGCCCCGGCTTAATGATGCAGGATGAAATGAACAGGGAGCCGTTAAACAACAACCGTGAAATGAATTCGCATATCAACTATTGTTTTTCCCCCTCTGAGAGTGAAAAGTGGCTCATAATTGTTTCTACTCGTGTGGCTACAAGGGAAATCTGGCCTGGTACTCAGGAGAATACATATGTTATAATACATTCAGTGTGATGCCATAATAGAAACATTAGGAAATGAAATCCCAAAATACTTAACAAAATCAGTGCATGTCAATGAATGTGTATTTTCAAATGCAGGAGGTTGACGGTTTGTTCAACAGACACGTAATATATTCCTGCAACCCCTGTCAGTAGGGTGGGCCACAGTAGAGGATAAAGAACGAGGCAGCACCTTGTCTTGGCATTCCTGTAGGCTGTTCTGGAGGTGAGCCACCTGTCGGTTAACATGCACCAGGGAGATCTCCTCCTTAAAGACCTGGCAGTTCATCTTAATTTTTTCCAAGAGACGCACCTCGGATCGCCTGGAGAACAAGCAGACACGATCAGAGAGGGGGCGACTGGTCACGCGACTCTGTAAACTAGTCAAACGTTATTAGTCAAAGCCATACATATAGTCGTGCCACCCCTGCCCCCGTACTTGTTTTTATGAGCAGCGGTGTTGCTTATAACGTTCTTGAGTGCCTGAAGGTTCTGTCGCTGGTCCCTAAGGCGGCCCTGGGCCCCTTCCAGTCTCTGCTCCAGCTCAGCTGAGCCCAGCCCTGCCACGTCCACCTCTCCGTCCATCTTCTTCAGCTCTGAGCAGAAGGCCACCAGGCCATGGTGGAGCTCTTGGACCTTTCGGTTTACAAATGACAAACCAGACGTTTTTCCAAGGAGAAGTCTGTTAAAGCGTTTGGTTGTTTATTGAGATGAGCATTCCCTTACCTGCAAGATTACATTTTTCAAAGAGTCAACCTGTTGGTTGAGTTCCCGTATCTTCTCTTCTTTACCTGGCGGTGGATTTCCCTGGAGGTTCTGATTGACAACCCCATTCTCCTGGGAGCCGTTTCCCTTTGAAACAACCTGTGAGTCCTCGTCTTTTGGTTTCTCCTACGATACAAAAAGAAAATAAAATATGTTTGAATCTACAGTAGCCTAGGGCGTTTATCTAGCTGTTACATTAGAAGATGTCAGAACAAGGTATTTGCAGGTGAAAACAGTACTGTAATTGCACCTTTTTGCACAGATGTAGCTCCAGCTGTTGGTTTTCTGATGTTGGCAAACTACCAATCTGTTGCTCTGGAGACAACGCGTCTGAAGAATCTTTAAACACAAACAGAAGCGTCTAGGTTATCTTAAAAAATAGTGTGTATGCTGTGATGGAGGAGGTAAAAAAATGTAAATGTAACTAAATAAACTAATAATTTTTTTTTTTAAATCCAATGTATCAATACACTAGTTAGTTCATTGAAATTTCAGTCACTTTTGATTTGAAAACATGTCATGGTGGTTTGTTCCTCACCTTTCCTATCTCGCAGGCTGAGCAGCTCCTTGCTCTCGCTCATCCCCAGCATCTTGATGCATGACTCCATGACTTTCCCCACACTGGTCTCTGTGGGGGTCCTCAGATGGACTATCTGCTCGGAGGCTAGAGCCAGGCACGACGCCATGGTCAGAACGATTTACTGAAGGTGTAACTGCGTGCCGTTTTATCAACTGCTAATGTTATGAATAATGAATGTTGTTATTATTATAGTGTACAATATCATGAGTTATCAAATGGGCCGTACCGTTAATCGTTATTTCTATCAGTTGAGAGTTCCTCTGCTCCATATAGTTTTGGCTTTTGCTCCTGTAGCGCAGGCAAGGGAAACATAGCCTTTGATGCGGTAGGTTTACCCATGCCTTTTTAGAGTTCAAGATTTGAAATGTGTAGATAGCGAGACCTACCGCCGTTTCAGGGGGCATCTGTTCGTGTTGACGCAGCTCACGTGCGAGGACGATTTCGACCTGCTCATGGACACTAAAGCCGCTGTGAACCTCTCAACGTTGCATGGCCCATAGGTTTCTTTGCATGCAGCGGCACAAACAAAAATATGCACGAGCAACTGTAAACCTCAACCTGTCTCATCAGTGCCCCATAATTAACAAATTGTTTAATTTTATTATCAAAACCATCTATTGCATGTGAATAACGTGTGATCACCAAGCACAGGGTTAAGCACCTGTACCATCTATAGTGGTGTTGTGTGCTGTGTGTTAGGGACCACCAAGCACCTATACCATCTATAGTAGTGTTGTGTGCTGTGTGTTAGGCCTGGTACCTAGGATAGAGTCCAGTCTCTGGGTGGAGGAGTTGGGAGGGTGGATTTCCTTGTAGATGGCTGACAGGAGCTGCTCCCTCTCCTCCAGACTGGTAACGTGGAGGAGCTGCAGGGTGTCCGCGTTCACAGAGGCTACGTCCGCTCCACACAGTCCGGCCTCTGACAGGCCGAGATCATAATTAGAAAGTACATGTTAGCCCCGAGTGACACCAAAGATGACCTCTGTGAGACGCAAAGACTACATGGTACTTAATTTCGATCGTACCTTTACTGAAAAACGATGATTTAAATGACACATTCTGGTTCCCACAATTATTATGCTGATAAGATTCTAAAATAAATAATGAATCCAAAAAGTTCCGTTCGCTCCGAGAATGACGATCACTATTTTGTTTTGGACGGCATGCTTTTACATGTGGTTTAGACAGTCAGGCAATACCAGCCTGGGAAAAGGTTGAGGAACACCATGTGAACAGTGGCTCCAGCCACAGGGCTAGGAGAGGTGGGTGTGAGGCATGTGATTCACCTCTGACAAAAGGGAGGCATTTCTGCAGGCCGATGTTACTGAACCAGTGGCAGACTTCATCCATGTTGAGATCCCCGAGAGCCTTGGCCCCTTGCCTGCCCGAGTCCTACAGGTGAGAGGGGGGAGGGAGGGGAAAGAGGGGGTGGACAACATCACTCGTAGGAGTCATCTCACTGGTAAACCAGGAGAACATGAGCATGTAGTCTCGGATCTCGTCTTTGCTGATGAGTTGCCATGGCGAAATGCACCGAGGGGGAGTTGAGCTCTAATGGAATGGGCTACTCCCTGTGGGATTAGTAACCCGGTTGATTTCTCTTGGGAAAACATCTCTTGAGAGCATGATGGAATTTATGAAACAAACTATTTTATACTGTGTTTTTATTTGTATTCATTTATCTATTCAGTATCAGATTAATGTTTTGACAATGCACACCGTATACAAATGATACATTCTGCATATAGCAATTGAGGAAAACAGTATTGGACACATAAATAAGACTGAGAATCGTATAATAACTGCAATTCATTTGATTTAAAATGAACGCGCCAAGGAATCATGTCTCGTTCCTCTGCTGTTTCAAATAACAGATGGATCGCTAAGGATACCAGCAATCGTGCTTGGCAAATCCGGGACGCAAAAATCGTGCTCATATTTGCTTTGACAGATCAAGGGAATTGGGAAGCGTAAACAGAACAAATTCTGTAATTGCTGCCGATTCCATGTGGATGCCACCCAGAAGGAGGCTTGCTGGGATGTGTTGCACTGTACCTTCAGATCAAAGTTTCCATTCTGGTCCTTGGACTGAGACATGTACGATGCTGGAAAGAAAGCAGGAAACGTTATTTATTTTGAAGACATATAACACTCAATGCACATTCAGCATGATAGAGTTCAGAAGTGTGAAAGTACCAAAAATGTGTGGATTATTATGCGTAGGTATCTTTCTGGAGGGAGACCCTACCAACGGTAATGCGCCGTTGTCTTGGCGACCCCTCTTCCTCTTGGTGCTCTACCGTTGCCTGGGTAATGGAGTGGAAAGTGTGGCTTCTGGTCACGGTCTCTCCCACACTACAGGAGCGACTGGCTGCTTTCTGACCATAGAGATTTAGAACAAGCACAGTCACTGTCTCCCGTTTGCAAGCTGCTGTGGCTTCACAGCCGATAACAGCCCCTAAGCTAATCCACTTATCTACAGTATGCAGCTTTAACTTGATTCGCGACCAACCCTCGTTTAGTCTCAATTAGAGCAATAACATTTTAAAGTATCGTCACAGACAAGTACTCAGTCACCCAGGTCCCCGTGTTGCCCCAGCAAATACCACAGCATGTGATTGATGACGCCTTGTCGATGTAGTATGTGGGTCACATTACTCGCAATGTCAATGCGGATCTTGCACTCTTTGACCTTGCTCTTACCCGCAGGTGAGTGAAGCTGTCCACCTTGGATGATAGAGGAAGCAGACGTAACTCCGCCTTCAACAGCTCATGGAAGCTAGCGTCCCTGTTGCTCAGATCATCTACCGAGACATATTTAGAAGCAGAATGTTAGTAAAAAAAACGGTGGACGGGTTGTTGGACTGACCAAACACATTATAAATGATAATAGGAGATAAGGTCATTCTGACACACTTAATAGAATGAGCAAATCGGTTCTCGGTTTTTATTAAAAGTTCAATCCTAATCGGTGTCCTTTACATATCTCCCTTTCCCCAGCCATCCTATTCCCAGGGCCTCTGGGATTCTCTGGTTCCCAGCCCTCGTATCCAGGAGCAGCCTGAAAGTCTATTTGCAGAGCATTAGCTGGTGCTGATACTGGACACCGTTGCTTGGAAACCCTGAAGGACACACTGCGCTCCGTCGGGCCGATGACATAGTTTTGTGACAACCCTCGTTCTTTCCCACAGAAAGTGCATATTCTTACATTTTCCCAAACAGTCACTTGATCAGTGAGCCAATGTATTTGCCCTCCTATCATAACAACCATGACGAATGAAAGGCTCAGCATGAGGCGAACGGCGGTATTTGAGCTAAAGTTAGTCTCTCCGGGCATTGCGTATCATAATGATTATGAATATTTTTTTTTTTCCTAATGAATATTTTCAATCTTACGTCTGCAGCGCTCGTCCCGACATCCATTTAAAACCCTTTTAACCTGGAATTCTGTTGACCCATCCTATTTAGACCATAGAGGGGAAAGGAAGCGCACGGAATCAACAGTAGTCTTTGTCTTCTTTCTTAGACACATGTTTTGAATTTCGGGGGCCTGTTGCTGAAAGGCTGGTCTGACATGGAGGGGAGTTCAGATCAAGTCAGGATCAGATAAGACACTGTAATTGGTTTATGTGTGTCAGCGCTGGAATCCTGTCTGGGCCCTGGAGAGACAGAGGAACCCAGTGAACAAAAGGGGAGGCGAGGAGGAGGAGGAGGAGGAGGGCGCACAGTGACACCCTCTTCATCACCTGGTCCGAGTGTGACTCACCCTCGAAAAGGACCGTAAACCTTAACCCCTAGAACTCCCGCCCAGCTTAGAACGCCCGGGCTGCGCAGCGAGCAGCCTCCCAAGCAGATCCTCTGGAGCAGAACTCCTCGCTCGAGATGGCTTCTGCCAAAACATGTGGAAACTCATCGTATGCCTCCTCCAGCTCACCTCAGTGCCCCAGCCAAAACAAAAGGGCCCTTATTTTATGAAAAATTCATAACAAGGTATTTCCAGCTCTCTGCCCCTCTGGTTATGGGGAGTTAATTTCAGAGGGTGAGGGCAGGGCCGGGACATTACGGGCTGTCTGAAGGGAGGATTGGTGAGCCGAACTCACTCCCTGTCACAGCCCTGCCTGAGAGACAGACAGTGTCTTTCCAGGAAAGGTCCAAGCAGAAAGAGGGGAGGGGGGTGTGGAGGTTTGCAGGAAACCTTGTCCCGGCTCTGCCCACAACCCCTTCATGGTTTCTCCGAGTGGGGAAATGGCCGGTGACGGAGACACGGCAATCACTCTCTCATGAGGCAGGCTCCGTCAGGGAACGTCAAGAGGTGAGCAAGCTCTGTTTATCTAGTGATAGAAACAAGCACATGAGCACGCACGCATACGCACACACTCACACGCACACACACACACACACACACACACACACACACACACACACACACACACAAGCTTGCACACACACAAAAAAACAAACAAACATAAACACACACATGCAATCGACAAAATTCCCATTTCCAACCTGTGTAAACAAATGCCCAAGTACACAGACAAACATACGTACATGCACACACACACCAGTATGCAAACACACACATGCACAGCCTGTTTTGAGAAAGGGAAGCAAAAGAGTCGGTAACTTGTCAACACCTTTGACGTAACGGATAGGCTAAAAATGATGCTTATTATCTTTGGCATTATCGTCCTTCTCTGTTTTGGGAGATTGAGAGGAGATAAAAGCGATAATCTCTGTGGGTAGGACTCTCCTTTGAGACCACGATGGAGGGAGGAGAGGGGTCTGAGTCACAGGAACCCAATACCTGGGAAAAGGACTATGGAGCAACGCACATAGAAGATTCACACAATGGCTAAAAAAGGAGACGTTTTGAACCAATGAGAAACAATCCAGCTCCCACGAGAGCCGTTTGAAGGTACTGTAGCAGTTTCGCGTAATCACTTTCGATCCCTCCAAACAAGGGTGCCAAGATCAAAACAAAGAGACAATGCATCAGTTCAACGGCTGGACTGGGAGGTTCCGAGTTTGTAACTGAGAGGGAGACGGTGTCTTGGAAGCTCAAATGCGTATCTAGTTTACCTCAGAATGTGGGTGTCACTCACCCAAGTTGTGCTCCGTGAACGACAGCAGATTCACTCCAGCGTTGAAGCTCCCTATGACAAATAGACAAACCAACAAACACACATTCAAATCCGTTTTTACCAAGACATTGACCATACACATCAACACTGCAGGAGTATGGAAAGCATAGGGAACCCCCTGCCCGAGGACGTCCGCGGCCCTTGTCGACCCTGTTGACTCACTCTTCCGTGGGTATTCAGGTAGAGGAGCCACCTGATAAGCACTACGTAGAAAGCCGCGCTTCGGTTTCTCTTTCCCCTCTTCTCCGGGGGACGCAGCCTTTTCCTTCTCGTCGACTTGTCCGTCCTGGCTCTCGCCGACAGGGTCGTCCTGACCGCTCTCAGTGTCCTGGCCCTCCTCTGACTTGTCTATCTGATTTGTCTCCTGGGTCTCCTGGGTCTCCGCGCTCTCCGTCCTCTCCTCGCAGCTCCCCTGGTCCTCAGCGGCGCCGCTGTCGTCGCTGCCGGAGGTGTGCGCCACGCTCTCGTCCTCCGAGTTGGCGTCGAAGAACTGGTCGTTGTCGATGACATCGGACGGGGTGGGCGGGATGAGGTGGATGAGCGGGGGCATGAGGAGGCTTCCGGACGCCGGTGGGCTGTCGTTCCCAAACAGCAAAGGGTCGTCGTCCTCCTCTTCCTCATCCTCCTCCTCCTGCTTGTCGTCAACATCATCCTCGGTGGCGGGGAGGTTCACCGCTATGCTCCGGGCCTGGAGAGGCAGCGAGGACAAAGCCTTCAGCCTCTTCTTCTTCTTCATGGCTCTCTGGCAGCCGGACACAGAGCGCGCCATGGCGCCCCCTGGTGATGGGCTGCCCTCCTCCTCCTCCTCCTCCTCGGACAGGCAGAAGCCGGGGTTCACCAGCCCCACGTCTTCCACTGTGATCTGGATGGTGTCCCTCTCCACGGAGCCCTCCTGCCCCAGGCCGAGAGCACGGGGCTCCCCCTCGCCCTGCTCCACTCGCCCAGGGGCCAGCTCTGCCTCCTCGGCCCTCAGACAGGAGCAGCAGAGCAGCCTGCGGGAGAAGCGCTGTACGTTCTTTCTCCGCGGACGCCGGGTAGGTCGTGACCTCTCTGAACGTGTTAAAATACCTGCCATGCCAAACTCCACTCGTCTGACCAGACAGCCTCTGTCTGTTGATATATTATAACATTAGGAATACCATATGTTAAAGTTGAATCCAATCCCTGCAGCAGTAAGGAAGGATAAACACCCTCCTACAGCCACCGCTGCCTTTAGATAGGAGCTGAAAGCACCGCAAGCAATGCTAAACAAGGTGCTCGTCTGGAATATGGGTTGCTTAGCACGGAGGTGAAAAAAACACTCGACCTATTCAGGCGCTGTGGGTCAGGCGAATGCTCAAGTGAATGAATACTGCTTTTAATTAAAAAGGCTTTCATATGCTAAGCAGCTTGCTTGTTTAGACACAGGCCGGCGTTCAAAGGTCCCTACCGACAGCGTCAGAGCAGAGAATCCTACTCTGACACACACAAAACACAGTTCAGAGGACTGTACTGAGATAGACAGAGATAAACAGGTGTGTGGAGAGCTGGATGAGGAAACTGAAAAAAAAGGTATTAATTTACCTTTTTTTCCCCACTTCTAAAATGTGTGTGTGGGTGCGTGCAGGCAAGTTTCCACACATAATCCCTGAGTCAGTAGGGTTGTCAGTGTGGTTTCCTGTCTTCAGAGCAGGTGTGGGCCTCGTCTAGGGGGGTGCACGGCTTGCACTGCCGGCCCCTATGGCATCAGATGACACTCCGGTTCATCCCGACAGGCCCAGTCCTGCTCCCCGCTCATCCACGGGGGCACGGCCAAAACCAAGTGGGTGGCTTGCAGTTATCCAGAGTTTTGGGAGATTATTTATTGAGGATGACCTATGAGGCATGCCCTTGTCATACACAGTAGTGGACAACGTGATAATCAGTAATCAGCAGGCTGGTGCTTTGACATGAACTTTTAGATCCGACCTTCACACGTTTTTTCTGTGCCCGTATGCGTCATAAATTTACACTTTTTCCATTGTATTCTATATATCCTTCTACTGTCACGAAGCTAACTTTCAGTCCACTCAGTTAACTCAGATTAATGTGGAAACATACACCCAAATCCTTTGTGTTTAAAAGTAATTTGACCACAGAAGCAAAGGTTGGCCTAATTGGAGGTTTTAATGGGCTTCTGGCTATTCCTTCCCGAATAAAATTAGACCTGGGACACAGTCATCTTTTCAGAAATGATCCCTACTGCTTGCTAGAAAACTACTAACGTGTGTTTGCATGCGTCCGCAGTAAGCTGCAGCATGTCAATATGTTTTTCAAAACACCCTGGGCTAACACCCCCCCCCCCCCCCCATCCCCCACCCCCCCATCACCACCACCACCACCACCATCACCTCCCTGGTTACAGCGATAGGCTCCTTCAGCAGTTCTGGGGCCAAATGCCTTTCTCTTTCTCTGTGTTTCCCCCAAGGCACTGGAGCCGTGTCCAGAGGGAAGCAGACAGGCTAATGACTGACTTGCCTCAGGCCGCTAGGCTACGTGGAGTGGTAAGGGGGGAGGGAGGAAAGGACTCTGTACCTTTAGTGGCAGGCCCACTCTCACACCCTCACTCTAGTTTACGTTAGGGGAGAGGAGGTGGTTTGGGTTCCCCCGCTCCTAACAACCAGGACGCGGATTATCGTCAAAGCAAAAAAATAGAAATAAAAGAAATAAAAAACTTAGCAAAAGGCTAAACTCAGTGCTGGATCGGTTTACCCCTCAGGGCAGAACATGACGCAGCAAGAGCTCAGAGGTCCTCAGGCATGCCAAGCGCTACAGCGAGAGAGAGAGAGAGAGAGAGAGAGAGAGAGAGAGAGAGAGAGAGAGAGAGAGAGAGAGAGAGAGAGCGAGAGAGAGAGAGAGAGAGAGAGAGAGAGAGAGAGAGAGAGAGAGAGAGAGAGAGAGAGAGAGAGAGAGAGAGAGAGAGAGAGAGAGAGAGAGAGAGAGAGAGAGAGAGAGAGAGAGAGAGAGAGAGAGAGAGAGAGAGAGGGGAGAGGGGCCATGCCTCACTGAGGGGGAACATGACTTCACCTCAAGCAGCTGCGGCACATTTAAAGTATGAATATACACGCACGTTGGAAACCGTCATCTCGGCTCTGTTCTTTTGTTTTTGTTTTGAGTGTTTACATCTGTTCCAAGGGAACTGTTACTCCGACAATTACCACCAGCGCAAATGTGGACCACTCTGTACGGCAAGGTTACCACAGAGAGGCAGTAGAGAGCGGACCTATAGCAAAACAATAAAGAAATAGTGAGAGCAGCAAAAAAAAACCTGTTCACTAAACTACTTCTGTGGTAGTCTGGATGAGGCTAAAGCACACAACTGCTGTTCGTTTGCCTCACGGAGAGGCAGGCTTGAGGATATCTTGATCTGGTATTTGCAAGAATATTGAGTCTTACTACAATCCATCCATCCTTTTACATAATCTGTAAATGCACAAAAGGGGGAAGGCAGAATGATATATATACACACTGTATATATATATATATATATATATATATATATATATATATATATAGTACTGTGCAAAAGTTTTAGGCAGGTGTGATGTCTTTAAAGTTAGAAAAAAAAATACATAAAAGGATAAATGTAAATTTAAATTTTTTTTTAATCAATTCATAAAATACAAAGTGAGGGAAAAGCAAATCTGTATCAAATCAACATTTGGTGTGACCACCCTTCGCCTTCAAAACAGCATTCCCTGCCTAAAACGTATGCACATTACTGTATTTATATACAATATATATATATATAATGTTTAATTTCTTACTGCCAAGCCAAATTAACAATTACATTTTCAAATGACATCTGTCTTCCGGCTGCAGATGCCTGAAGGTGTTTCTCAGCCCCGGAGGGTGATGAGGACGCGGACATGAAATACCACACGACTGCCCTCTCAGGAGCAGACAGTGAGTTTGACTGAATAGCCAGGAATGGATGGATTTTCTACGTATACTTTTGTAGGGAGCAGATTGTAATCACATTTCGGTTCATTAGACATCGTACATTCCAAATAAACCTTCTCTGGTGGTGGTTAGGCACTGGACCTTAAGTGTGTGTGTGAAGCGGTGTCACAGACTGTAGTGTGTAGTGCAGCGTGGTAGTGTGTACAGGCTCTATGTGTGTGTGCGCGCGTGCGTTATCGCTCTCACCACTAGAGAGTGGTAGACCCTGGACAGAACACAGACGATCAGCCAAAATCAACAGCAGCCCTCCACACCAAAAAAAAAAAGGGCTCCTCTCTAAAGGAAGCACACGCTCATCTCCGGTAACGCTGAAACATATTGAACATTTCCTGTGACGGTGAAGTTTCCACAGGCAGGACCAGCGGCAGCGGGTCTCCGTGTTCACTGTCCCCCGAGCGGCAGTCAACATTAGCCCCGTGCAGGGCGTCTCCCAGGGCTAATACAACCCTGGCTGACCACAGCATGTTCTCTCTACAAAAAACCTGGAGGAGGCTCTTTCTCCACAGTCCCCGAAACAGAAACACACACACACACGCACGCACGCGGAGGCACACGCTCTAACATGCACACACACACACACACACACACACACACACACACACACACACACACACACACACACACACACACACACACACACACACACACACAGTGCCTCGGAGTGCTCTGGCCCAACTGTTATTGCCTCCTCTAAACAACATGGCAGCATGAGTCACTTTCCATGCCTTTATACAGGAATGTCATCCACCTCACACGAATTAAAAAAAAAAGAGTTGGGGACTTTCTAACAACATCCAGAACCTCTTTATATTTGTGAGGATGTTGAGACAACATTGGGGGGGACAAACGTCACTGCGGGGTTTTAGCGAGCATCAGGAGACCAGCAGAAGTAAGCAAATTTGTCCCCTGCTTGGATTTGTTGAATTCTTGAATCAACTAACACGAAGCTGGCGTTCCTTTCAAGTCACTGGGTTTGCCTTAGACCCACGCCTGCCCTTTGCTTACATCCACTTTCCTGTTTGTTCTCACTACCAACCAATCGCTGGAGAGGTGGACCAAATGTGCCAAATATTTGCTGCTTCCCCAGTGGCTGATACCTAATATCTTGAGAAAAAGGGGGGGGTTTGGTCGGAAAGAAAGGGGCAGTGACCTTGAGAACCTGCGGGTTGAACTTTCCCCTCCAAACCCCCCCCCCTCTCTCTCTCTCGCTCTCTAGCCCCGCAGCCCTCTGCTCCCTAATCAATTACTGTTGGCAGTCAGGAGACCACCAAAGACTAGCAGCAGCAAGGCACTGGCGGTGGGTGAGAGGAAGGGGAGGGGAAGGGGAGGGGAAGGGGGGGGGGAAAGGGGCTCCTTTTGGGGGGGGGGGGGGGGGGGGGGGGGGGGGGGGGGGTAGGAAAGGAAAGGAAAGAAGTGGTGGAAATGGCTTTGATCAAAACGCTGCCTTGAGAAAGAGGAGAAATGCAACACAAGATGCCAGGTTGAAATGACCTGCGACCTTTGGGGCTGTTTGTTGTTTATCTGGAGGGAGAGGCCTGTTTGGTCGTGATCCGTCAATAAAGCCACTTTGTTAGAATTATGTTCAATATTCAGTGTATATTTGTGTCAAACAAAATGCTGAAAGGAGACCGTTCACTTTTTCTACAGTTCTATGGCCAGATATTGTTTCCTCTTCTTGTTTGAAGTAAAATTTGTTTAACTTTAATTTGTTTTCTTCATGAATACTCGTGATTTAATTACCACCCTATTACTGTAAAGTACTGTATAGGCGATAATGTGTCTGAATTTGACGGGCAGAACAATTCAACCCTGTTGAATCCTAGTATAAATACTTGATCAAATCGATAAATACACAATCTAGGAAAACTGATTATAGATTACATTATTTTGAAATTGTAATGTCCATTTAGTAACAAACATTGCAAAGAGAAATGTGGCTTTGAAACGAACTGTGTCCTACACTGGTCAGATCTGAGGTTTACACAAGGACAGCCACCGCAGGACCAAGACAATTCGTTAGCATGCGCTCTAAAAGAAAAAAAACAAGGCAGGAACACATAAACACAAACCTTCTTGTTGTTTGGCTCTTTGAACTAGGAGGGGAATAATTTACAGGCACATTTTATGAGAAACTGTGCCGTTCCCACGCCCAGTGTGGCAAGAAAGCTCAACCAAATCATTTGTCTTAAATTGGCTGATTGGCTCGCTGGAATCTGTGCACAGTGACAGTGATGGAGGTTTAATTTGATGACTGGAGCGCTCTCAAACTCCTTCCATGTCTCTCTTTGTCTCTCTATCCCTCTGTTTCCCTCTGCTCTCCTCCTTTTCAAAATAGTTGAAGTCTTTTTATAGAGTGTGAGAGTTAGACTTGGTCTTGTGGACGTCAGCAGTGTTTTTGTTTTTAATTCTCCCCTCTTGTTTTTGTATGGTTGGAGGCATGCGAGAGACTCGGCCTCCACAGCAGACAGTGCCGGCTGCACATGGAAACCTGCTTTACAAGATGTGGCTTCCCCAGGGCTCTCCACACAGCTAGCACAGACTCCAACTCTCCCCACACACAGTTAATGGCATTATGAGCGCCACTGGAAGGCTTTGACAAAACAGTTGTGTCTAGAACTTTCCCATGGGAACACATTTTGTGTGGATGTCAAGAACTCCAAGTAAAAAGGTTTCGTCCTTGTAATTTTTCACACACATTTTAATCATTGAATGGATAACTAGTTATCTCATAATCAGAGTAAATACAAATTTTAAGTTGTTGAACAGACAAACGTATGATCTAAAATAACTTTAAAATAGTTTTACAGACTAAAACATAAAGGGGCCCTTTGAATGCATTGTGATGGTAACAGACTCCACCAACATGCCACCAAATCCTTTCCCAACACTTTCTTAGTGTTTGCTTTGTGATCTCCCATTTGAACACTAATATTGTTCAAGTAGGCTGGGGTGGCAGATGGACTGTTGTCATTTGAACCATGTCTTTCGTGTTGCGTTGCTCCAGGTTGGGTGTCACAGGAGGGGGACCTCTCACTGACAACCACGGCCCCTGTCCACCGCTAGGCCATCAGAGCCTCACCAGGCATGGATTTCAAAGCTGCTGTCATGGTTATTTAGAGCGGGGAAGAGACGGGACAATGGCTCACTATTGGCATCTAGTCCGCTCGGCAGTGCCCCCTTTGAGGCTCCCTAACGACGCCCGGGCCTCATGGAAATCTGGGCAAATTAATTGTAACACTCGGTGAAAAGGCAGATTAGTTGGCCGAGAGGACGCCACAAAGGGCGCTGAATGTGGCCAGCAGCACGCTGGACCACGGGCCCCGACCTGATTACCCACAGCTGGCAACACTGACCTATTTCCAACCGCACCGGCTTGAGGATTTCCAACAAGTCCTATTGTATGATGGCGCGGCCTCGCTAAGAAACCCCCCCCAGTGAAGTCTCGTCCGCATGCTCTTCTTTTTGGGACCGGCAACCCTCTTTGATGCGACCTCGTAAAAGACATTTAGGGGATTTAATTGAGTCCGGCAGGTGATTGGTGGGCCCGTATCGGTCGGCTGGAGTCTGGACAGATGTTGGGAGAATCCATTGTGGGGGTCAAATATCTCTTTAGAGCACGCAAACAATGATCCTCTCCATAGTCGTGTAAGCAAAGGGGAAGGCCAACCCCTCATTCGGAAAACAAGAGGGAGAAGTGATTTCAGACTCAATTATCCTCTTTGGAGGGGGATATGGTGAGCAGATGGCAACAATGGCCAAGGACCTCCCTGAGACCAGCACTGTTTTTGGGGATCTTTTCTTTCAGGCAAATTCACCGTAACCTCATGAGTATTTCATTGAGGTATTATCACCATGAAGGGAAGCTTGTCGACTGGTCAATGGGATTAAAACGGAGTCGGACTCTAAATGGATGAAAGCTCAAAGAGTCGTAGAAATTATTCCAAGACCCTGAACTGCCAAAACAACAAAGGCGTAAAAAAAGGGGGCTGCCGCAATGATAAATCATTCTGTATCAGCCACAATAGCTCTTCCACCTATTAAATAATGTTGTTAGCATTCAATTCATACACGTTATGCAGTGTACATGCCCGAGGGATAGAAGATTGTGACTGTACCGAATTATCCAATTATTGCCGATAAATTTGGTTACACAGTTGAAAGTAAAAAAAATAAAAATAAACTCTTGGCTGCAAGATGTAAAGTGATCCGCTTGTGGGAGCGGAGCTACAGTCGAAGTAATGTGCACCGAACACATTTGACTTATCAAAGACAAACAGACTGTCAACTGACACAAATTCTCTCGCTGAGAGACAATGTCTTGTTTGCTGGAACCCTTCTGTGCCTTTGCAGAATAGGAACGTGTTAACTCAATGGTATCGGTGTCGACCTAAGAGAATATAAAACTGAACTACGATCACCAACGAGGTTCAAAAAGAAAACCCTGACAACAATGCAGCACTGAAGTTAATTTGTAAATTAAACAAATGAGAGAATGAGAAGTGTAGATAAGTGGAGGAAGAAAGAATATTATACCAGAACACGTGTGGTTGCTATCTTCTCCAACCTTAACAGTTATTTCCCTAGATGCAATCACAGGTAGCTGTGTAATGAGGGAAACCTACTGGGCACCGGCTAATAAGTTCCCCTCCTGTTTGACAACTCTGTATTGTTTTCTGTTGCCCAGTTCAGAAAAAATGCATTTATACTTCTTGTTCTGCTTTAGCTAAGCAGTAAAAAAAAAATCATAATAATAATCCTCCAAAACTACAGAAGTATGTGAACAGTTATAGAAATCAAGTTCAGTTATATGTTTTAGGGCATGATATTATCATAGCATTATATTCAACACTGTTGAAATGAGATCCAATCAAATTCAAATGTAGCACATTTCATACAGAAAGGCACTTCATTGTGCTCTACACAAGGCAAGCAGAAAAAAGCAAAAGACCATAGATTATGACCCGAGATTATGGCCCGAGATTACGATTCCGCAGGAGCCAGTGTGTGCGCCAGTGTATACCAATGGAAAGGTGGAGGAGTCGCTGTGTTGTTCTGTCCACAAGGCATGGTGACCCATGGTGCTCAGTCCTTCCTCCCTCCCATAGGCTGTGCCAAACTGGGCCCAGGTGGTAACAATAGACAAAGCCTCTCTCGCTCTCCCTCTCCCTCTCTTTCGCTCTCTCTCTCTCTCTCTCTCTCTCTCTTTCTCTCTCTTTCTCTCTCTCTCTCTCTCTCTCTCTCTCTCTCTCTTTCTCTCTCTCTTTCTCTCTCTCGCTCACACATACACACAAACCCACTCACTCATTCAAAGCACTAATGAAGACCTGGCACTACCCCTGCCAGCTGGCATGAGAGCAAACCTTGAGAAGGCACGATACCATTAAAAAAAACACCACCTACTCGACCATATGAAGTACGAGAAACTTCATTGGATCTGATACACTTCATACTCTCCTTAATAACTGCCTCGTAAGACCAGCAGCTAATGTCCTTTCAGACTGCCAGCCTTTAGGAAAGCCGAGAGCGTGCCTTTTATGTCACAGTGAGCTGTCGACGGAAACCCGAACCTTCTCGCCTGCTCAATTAGCCAACGGGAGCACAATGGTGGTTCATTTCCTGGCCTGAATGGGCTTTTCAAATGGCCACGGGCTTATTTATGCCCCCATCACAATCAAAGGCAGCACAATACAAAGTGCCGACTATTCCTGAGACCCTTGTCTATTTGCATCCGGAAATAACCTTCTGTTCCCCAGCTTTTCTCTGTTCCTAATGAATACTTTTCTCTCACAAAGTCAACACACACACACACACACACACACTCACACACATATACACACACACACACACGCGCACACACACACACACACACACACACACACACACACACACACACACACACACACACACACACACACACACACACACACACACACACACACACACACACACACACACACACATCTTTTCTCAGGGACGTCAATGTCCCCGACAAGGAGAAAGTGTGAAGCCCGTCACCGCTTGGCGAATCATGTGGAGATGATTTGACACTTTTCAGATCGTCTTACTGAATATAAAATTTAACAAAGGAAGTGTTTGTCGTTCGAACGATGCGAACGCTGTGTTCTCCGTGACGACCACGTTGTTCTAGAGGCAGCCCCAGGTGCTGTCGGCGGCGTCCCAGCACCATCGTCCTCTGATGGGAAGTGAAAAGGGACTGTTTGTGTTCTTTTCCTCTTCCGCTGGGGGTCTTCTCTGGGGGCCCCGTGCGGTGCTAGACAGCGGTGGGCTGCTTCAGCGCTCAGGTTCCCCCGGCTTGTCCTCTCGCCTTGACCCCTGGCCGTAACAAGAGAACTCTGATGCCATCTTTTCCTCTTTCCTCGAAATAGCAATATTGGCTACCCTCCCCACCACCACCCCCCACACCCCCTATATTTCAGTGTGGCCCAGATTGTCCCAAGCATTCCTGGCCCTTGATCAGGAACAAACAAACAGTCCAAAGATCCACTTTCCCCACTCCTACCCCCCCCCCCCCCCCAGTGCCACATCCAGTGCCTATTTATAGTTCCTGACCTCTCCTCTCCTCGCTGCTCTCTTCCCGCCGGCCGCGATCTAGAGGAGCATCACATCCGTCTGGGGTTAAGCCGTTTGCACCGCACAGCCGTTTTCTATTGCCATGTTTGTTGTATCAGCATTACCAAGGGCTCATTAGGAGCCGCTACTAGCCGGCTCGCTTGCCACCCTGACGTTCCCTGTATAATATGACACTTTCAAGAACAACTGTGCCCATGGTCTGGGTCTCACACCCACCCAAGTCCCATGCTCTTTTTATGACAGAAACACACATTTGTATTATTTAATCTTTATATTTAAGAGGTGTTGTTTGATTATAGTTGTCCTTTGAAAAGGTATGTCTAAAGTAAATATTTGCCAACTAAAGAATTTGGTATCAGGCCTTATTATTATTTGTAATGAACAAGCAACGCTTAAAAATATGTACAGTAGGTGTAGAGACGGTTTCTTTAATAGGCTTTAAAATACATTCAAATGCCCTGAAATCTTGGTTAGGTTCTGTGCTTTTTGGATGAGGTGATGGAAATTGCTTCTACCTCCAGCCCAGCTGCCTCCCTGGGTGATGTGCTAATGTTCCAAAGAGGGATTGAAGTATGTATGCTCCCTGCCACCTGAGTGCTGTCCCGGATATGTTACGGCAGGGAGCTTTAAAATACGTGGCAGATCCAAACATGCCAAACTGAACTGCCTTCACGTGTAACAAATATTTAAGACGGATTAAGTTGTCTGACTGAACTGGTTTTGGCTGAAAATCAAAAAAAATATTTTAATTAAGGCCCACCTTGGGGCTAGCTTTAGACATCTGCCTGAACAGAGGAACTGATCTTCACTCATATTTCAACAAATTACAGCAGGTCTTCCTGTTCCCATTCCCACTGATAAATCACAGCATAGAGGCACTAGGATCTTCTAGAGAAGAACACCGTGTTAATTTAGGATAAAGATGTGTTACCCCACCACAAAACTACAAAGGGAGAAATAAAGAAATAGATATGTACCCCACCACTAAACCACAAAGGGAGAAATAAAGAAATAGATGTGTACCCCACCACTAAACCACAAAGGGAAAAATAAAAACAGGGATGTGTACCCCACCACTAAACCACAAAGGGAAAAATGCATGGGCATGCATAAGCGTTCCATCCCACGTCCCCTCCCTCTCCCAGTCCGATTGTCCCGTTCAGTCCCGGCCATGGAATGCAGGGGAATCTGGCGGCCAACAGGAAGTCCTTATTGTACTTGCTCGGGGGGTCCCGGAGCCAGGCGGCATGCAGGAGCGATGTCATCCCTGGCCGGAGCCAGGCATATCTTTGTGCTTGCTCACCGCGCAACAAAGACGTAAATAAACACTGCCACCCCCACCGGTTGTCAACTGTCATCCCAATTAGCCGGCAGAGTGACCGAATGCCGTGGCCTGTGTCTTTCCCAGCCGTGCCTTCACCTCGCCGCCCTCCCTCCCCTACCCCCCCCCTGAACTCGTGCCCGAGGTGATTCTCTCTATTAGGCCATGGGGGTCTGTATTTTAGGCCCTCCGCTATCAGAGACCGGCCTCCAAAGCTGCAGAGTCAACATTCTGCCTTCCTGGCTGGCGGCTGCATTAGCACACTGAAGCCCCCTCGCAGGCCTTCCCTTCCCGTTCGTCCTCACTCTGAGAGCTGATAACATCTCTGGCTGCTCCATTCACCCTCTTTGTGCCGCGGCTGGCCCACTGTTAGCACAAGGGGAACGGCACACACACTGAGGGGAGGGGGGGGGGGGGGAAGGGACTACTGTGGCTTATCTGCCGTTAAAGTAACCACTCCATTGAATGCACGCTGTCGCCACAGTACAGGTCTTCAGAGGTCGGCAAAACGCAATGAATGGTGACTCAAATCTCTTGTCAACTTAAGATCAACATACAAGCTAAATGACCCGGTCCGACCTTTGAAAACAGCCGATTGATTTTCTTGACTAGGATTATTTAAACACCATTACGTTGGATAGGGATGCATGAGTTATGGAGTAAGGGTCAAAGTTGAACTGGGAGGCTGCCACCCACTCCATACATTATGCTCCTTCTTTTAAATAAATATAATCCCCCCCCCCCCCCCCCCCCCCCCCCCGAGACAAAGCTTTGTAAAATTGTTGGCCTCGACTTGTCATCCCTTCCAAACACTCACTAACTAGCCTTGTAAGTAGACCCAGGGGACACGCGCAGAGAGCTGTGATTAAATGGTATAATCTATGCAGGAAGCCAAGCCTTTGGAACCGAAAAGTGATGTATGTGTGACCCCGGATGCCTAGATTACTGACTGTAAATCATTGCATTGTTAAATTTTCATGTAATTCACTCTCGTTGTGGTGTGCCCACTCGCAGTTTCTCCTTAGGGCTTTCACTTAAAACACTTCTCTTAAGATTCCACCCATCAATGCTGTCACTGCGGGTAGAGGCAGAGGGTAATCAGAGAAAACGACTAAATTGGAAAATAAGTATTTTCAATAAGGCTCTGAGTGTGCGGTAGAAAGGTATTCATTTGTCACCAGGAGACACCACAGCACAGGGCTGAATTGAAAATGCCATGCTATAATGAAGTGAGTGAAAATACTATTTGGTCATTGCCCCATCTGTGTTTCATTTCAACACAGCCAATATAGGCTTTGGTAAACAAGTGCATGACCATTGAACAATAACAACAATCAAATGTGCCATAACTCACTTTCCACTGAAATGGACAAGTTTGCTTTGCCTAATAACCTTCTGGTATTACTGCCTGCGCTTTTTCTTAAAAATATAAAACAATGGTGAAATGCCTGTGCTCGCATTCTTTCCCAACCCCGCGTTTCACCTGAAACTAATCTAACGAGGCATCTGAGCTGGAACAGACGCTTTTAGTCTGGAGTAAGATGATGCCTTGTTGGTGGTGGTCTCTAAAGGCCAGCTGGGACAATGGATCAAATGCAAACGGTCAGGCTTTGAACCATTGTTGTCACTCTCTTTCTTCCCCGTGCTCATGCCAAATCCTGTATCTCTTTCCTTTTTTCCCCCTCCTGATGTGGAGCTCCAGTTTCAGTGAAAGCACTGCCTTCGAAAATCTGATTTGTCTTATCCGAGTGCCAGTGTCCCAGATAACGGGGCCTGATGGATACATGGAGATTTAAACAGGCTGTTCCTTCCTGCAGCACTCACTGTAGAAGTGCTTTCAACCTGATAAGACCCAGGTTGGAATTCTCCTTACATGGCGTGCCAGGGTCACAGTGAATGCACTCATCTTAAATGACATTAAAACAGTCATGCAATGACATGCTTCACTGTTGAGGAAGTTCAGTTATAAGGCAAATTAATAATTTTGACACATAACAATGACAAATCACTAATTGACCTACCTAATATAATACAAACCCAATCTTACAAAATGTATTGGAATTATGCTCGGGTTCAAAGGGCTAGGCCGTATGCGTTAACAGTAGAAGCTTCAGAAGGTTCAGAGAACGCTTTTGAAAAACACAATAAAACAGTCAACTAGTAGCGCAGACGTGTGGAAAGAAACCGCTCTTTTTTCCTCTCTCCAAACACTTGAAAAATGGGAGGTTGTCGCGCAAGAGAAGTCCCAAGGAATCTGATCCGCGGGTATCAATCTCTGTCCGCGTGATAAAGACGGTGCTGACAGAGGAGTTGATCACGAGACCAGGGTGGGGTTCGTGCATACTTGTGGGCTCTCTGCAGTCCTACAGTATAAGCGCTGCCTGTCTCCACCCAAAGTCAAACCGTGCCAAAGGCTGCTCCTTCTTTCCAGCGGCGTCCCTGGCCGCCTGCGTCTTACTGATCTTGGCGCCCGGGGTTTACCTACACACTGCCTGCCCGTTTGTGGCAGGGGGCATGAGGGAGCCCCATCTAGTGTGACTGCAACGTGTGTGTGTAGTCAAGAGAGGAGTGGGGGAATCCTACTAACCCCAGTGAACCCATTCCTGGCACTTTCTTTGCATGATACAGGCATGTTCGTGTGTGCCAGTTGGCACAAGAATGTTGGCAGCCGCCATGCTTGGCCATTAATGTTTAAAAAACTTTTGCTGGAAGCCGGCTCATGGCCCGAGGTGATTTAGCAGCGGAACACAAATCCATTAGCACACTGTCTCTGGGAGAAAGAACTCTGCCGCCCGACCCTACGCCAGCCAGCAACGTGGTGACGGCGACTTCGTAAATCACCAGATCTGGGCAACTTTGAGCAACTCGCCATCATTGTACATGCCATAAAAAGAAATGGTATGGCTTATGAAACTTTTCGAACATTAGTTTGAGAAGGCCCAAGTCTTAATTTTCAAATAATTCCAAATAAAACAATATAGCAGGCAATATCCTTAACGGCTTTCCTAAAATCCTCATGCTATTAAAAAGGCTTTGTTAAATATTAGAACAATATGGGAAGTGTGGCACCCATTTCAATAAACGGAAACACTCGACAGTCATTCATCAGAGTGATAACGTATCTGTTTCTCTTTACACATCCATCGCTTTCAAAACTGTTTCACATCATCAAAAACCCCAAACCGAACGAAACATACAAATATAGACTCACCTTTCTATTCCCTTCCTTATATACCTCAGTCTATGTTGGTATTTTTAATATCCTCAATAAACACTCATATCAATTGTAGTCTCTCGTATTGTAGCTCTACCGTTACTATCCCTCAAGAAGTGACAGAGACAGTGTGTTGCCATGGGGATTACAGGCTGGTAGTTTGAGCCACATAGTGGGATTATGAGGTATTAAGTGTCCAGATGCAAGGACCGCATACAGATGGGTTTACACTAATACACCCCGCAGACACACTGCACTGCACAAGCAAACAACAGCGCAGGGACGTTGTTTATCGCCACGTTTCTTAAAAACAGACAATACTAATTGGTATGATGTGTTATTCCTTCATATCTATATGTGTTTACATATACCTGTTTGTAAGACAATCGGGGACATTTGGCACAGCTGTTAGCTGAAGATGTCCACTACAGATCTTCTCTTTCTCAATCGTTCCCGATGTGCATTCCCTTTGTTTCCTGGTTGGTGGCCGTATCCTGTAAAGCTGATTAGTGGACCAGATGGATCCCCCTGGCCATGCCCAGTCTGGGCGGGCACTGAAACACAGCAAAACACACAGACACACATCTGCATGAGGTTTATGACAGGGGGCCATGAATTAGGTCAACCAACTGGTGGGTCTCATTGCAGATCTATAGTAAATAAAATAAAAAAACTTGATCAAAAAGGTTGGGTGGCAGGAAGACGATGTTGCGTTTGGGATTTTAGAAGCGTGATGCAGTTGTTGTGGATGGCACTGCCGTGTTACGGAGGGAATCCCAGCCCAAATGCATTCTAATACACAACCAAGATGTCATCAACTTTTACTTTACTACACAACCTTGTATTACTACTACATGCGTTTCCATTGAGATCTGTGTGTGAGTGTGTCGTTTGTGAAGTCGCAGCGGCGGTCAGAAAATATCATGCTTCATATACTGGCTTCAGATAGCTGATTGGCTAGGCTTATGAAGGAGTGCTGCTGAGTGAGAAAAGCCTATGACCATCTTTACTCAACAGTGAAACCTTGGTCTAAACCAGTCCACCCTGCTCGGACCATGCAAGTCCGACTCCCCATTCAAGTCTCCCCTGGCCCTCCTCTGGAGTCTCCGTAGATTTGCTGGGTGATTGTGGTGGTCTATTAACACCTGGTGAATGGCCCCCGGCGGAGAGAACGGACACATTCGTAACAGCAGGAGACCAAAAAGCCCTGGCCTCACTGTCCGGCAGTGCTGCCATAATGACATCGTGGCCAGGGTACGATGAGAAATGAGTTCAGGGACTGGAACCACAATGGCATCCATTGTGCTTGTGGTCACACAGTCACTCAAGTGCAATATTCAGGAAGGCCATTTTCATTACATTCAATGGAGTCTCAATCATGTGTAAAATTTGCAGTTTGAAAAGGCGACGTAATATATCCGTCATCGGTGGCTACAGTGAAAGTTAATGGAGCCCCTTTCTTCTTTCGGCTTCTTTGTGTTTATTCTTCCCGGTTACAGTATCAGAGTTCAGCTTCATTTAGTGCCTTTTTTGTTGTTTTTTTTACATCAAGATAAGGTCTTGAATGATGACTGTTTTGCTGTGCAAAGTTGGTCACGCCAATATGTTTCCTTGAGATTAGGGCAAAGTACAATTAGTGCAGCCAAAAAAATTATATATCTTAATTTTAGCTCCTATTTTACAGGAACGTTCATGGTGTTCTGACAGTCTAGAATAGTTTGTCCATGCCCATTAGGTACATTCATCTCAACCTCTCTAATGAAATTAGGTTCCATTGTGTGGCCCCTTAGCCCTTATGATAACGATAGTGTGTAGATGTATTTGAACACAAGTATTCATGCTCACATTTGTTTTCCGCATGTGTATGGGCCGCTTTCTGATAGGCCGGAAAAGCATGTTGCTGCCTCTCAGGATTTCCTCTACTCGGAGAGCTCTTTCACACCGTGTTGATGGAGGGTGGGAGCCAGGAGGATGCTGAGGTCAGCGATTCACTCATCGCAGGCAGGAAACACGGAGGCCCAGCGTGGAAGCGACGCAGTAGGTAAACCCCTCCAGACATTGTCATCAGCCACTGAGCCTCACCTTGAATTTTCAAAGGAGTTTTTTTATGTTTAGTGAATCTCTTTCAAAAAACACATCCATGGATAGGTCAGCCATGCTTCATGCCTATTAAAGCAGGGGCCGACGTTGTTTGTGCAAAGAACACGTTACCTCACTTCTGAGCAGTTAACGTCCCAACAGTTTCCTCTGTGACAAAATGTCATCAGGCCTCCTGCCATTGAATGAGATCACTGTGGTTTCATCACTTTTGGGTGTGTAAGCAGCACAAGACATAATTGTTCCGTGTTTATGCATATTATTACTTTAAGTGAGAAAATTGGTGGTCGATAGAACCACAAATCTCTTAATTAGCACTTTGTTGGTCTCATGTTTATGATACTGTGAACAATTATGTATACAAGAGGCATCCAATAAAACACTCCAATATAGACTCTTAATGAGAGCAGGCAATCTTTTCACCAGCGCTCAAAGAAAACCTCATGGGAGACGGGGGATGACTTCATCCTCCATATTTGATTCATATCTCTGTAGTTAAGCTGTGAGGCCTACAAGGTGCTTGGACACAAATCAAAGGGAGGGACTTGCCCTCTTCCAAGTGTCATTTGCAGCACTGAGTCCTGGCTCTAATGCATGGTGGCCCTTGGAGAAACAGTGGAGTGCAGCTGCGGCATTCTGTTCCCAGTAAAATACTTTTTTAGTCTAGACGTATTACCAAAATAGAAAAAATGAATGGATTTGGAGCAATAGTGACTTTATATTCTACAAACAGACTGAGTGTGATTTTCTCATGACTTCAAAGAAAAGCTTAATTCCTTAATAATTTTTAATAATTAAACTTCCATGTATTGCAGTTTTCTTGGCCATCACTTTTTTTTATATTGTGTACATTGTGCTAATTGTAGTTGAAATGCCAACCATTGCTCTGCTGCTAATTGAAGCAATTAGGTATTTACTGACACTGAATATCTACTTGGAATAACTCAAAAGATTCAAGCTATTCAAATACTTAGCTGTTTTTGTTTTTTTTACAAAAACCTAACAAATACTTAATTCAGTTTTCTTTTGTTTAATAACGCATAAGAAAACGTCAATGAAGTTTACATTGCACTAATTGTGGTTGACCTGCCTACATTGTGCCAATCACCTTGCACCTGCTTACTTTACAACAATTAGCTAATTTCTAAAGTATAAGCCTGCTGAACTGCTGTGTGCAACACAAGTTAAACTTTGGATCATGGCGCTAACTACAATATTCCTTCTGGCATTCGGTAGCTTTGTATGTCTGATTTCAGCAGAAGATGACCTAGTTACAGAACTTGAAAGATTAAAAGAATTGCTTGACTCACTGGAGGAAAGGATAAACCAGACGCAACAACAGCAGGACGTTGAGACACTTCAAATCAACAACTTGACCAGACAAACTGAGGCGAGATTCAATTCTTTGAACGGACAACTTGAACTGCAAATCAATCTGCTGGAGAGGAAAGTGCAAAACCTAGGTGAGCAATTACAGCAGAAGTAAGACATTCAAATGAAATACACAATGCAGGCAAAGTTACAAAGAAGTTGGTTCTTCAGACTTGTGGAAATTGGTTTTAATGTTAAGGATTTTACTTTTATTAAAGAATCTTACGTTAATCTAAAGTAAGAGTCTTAGACTGTGTCCTACACTGGAGTTAAAAGCCTAGATGGATGCTTTTACAATTAGCGACTTAATAAATGGATAGGACTGAGACCATCCAAACGAGGAAATTGGCTTCATCAAATAGTCCACCAACGATAGTTATATAAATCAGTTAACTTATCGCTTTGTTAATGTTTTAGTGAATCCCAAAGTTGCTTTCTCTGCGTCATTGGCGGAATCAGATGGTGAATTTGTAGGACCGTCAACCACCGATAGCAGCACATTGGTTTTCAAAACAGTCTTCTTCAACGCAGGGGACGCTTACAACCCTACCACAGGTAGGCCTCCAGTGTAATCAACCACAGGGTGAAGCGCTATTGTTCACCTTAAAATGAAGGAGACTTATGAATGTGAAAATAACAATTCATAGTATCTTTGAGAAGACTTATTTCAGTCCTGGAAGCTGTTTTTTGCACAACGGCAAGAAAGCCAGATTTCTAGATGTGTTCATGTACTTGGAAGATTGCTCTTGGTCTCATTTACATATTTTTAGGCACAGGTCTCAACTGACTTTCGCTGCTTAGTAGACAATTTTTTTTTTTTCCCCCATCTCTAAGGAATTTTCACTGCTCCTGTGAAAGGTGCTTACCATTTCACCATCGCAACATTTGGCTACAACACTTACACTTCAGGAGCCATCTTGGTGAAGAATGACAACCTCCAGGTCAGCACTTATGAATTTCAGGGGCCAGATTCCAGTGACAGCACCAGTAACACTGTCATTTTGCCACTGGATGTTGGAGACCAGGTCAAGATCATCCTTTGGAGCAATGGCCAAGTCTACGACAATGCCAACCATCACACCACCTTCAGTGGATTTTTGTTGTTCCAACTGTAGAGGGAAGGAGATTCAGATTCAAACAAAGCTCTTTCTTCGAGGTAATAAACTATTCAGTAAGTTTATGGTGTTTGAGATGTATACCACCATCGAAAGTTATTTTCCTGATGAGGAGAATTCTGCCTAAGATGCCACCATTTGATTGTGTTTGAAAGAATCCTGCAATGAATTTCAATAAAGAATTCATATTTAAAGTGTGCTTAACTCTAGTATCTCTGAGTCTGTTGCTCTCCTTGCAAGTGATAAGGGGGGGGGGGGGGGGGGGGGGGGGGCACCCGCACGCTAATGTCCAGTCCCTACAGTAACCTTGGGTGTGTGAATGAGTCAGTGTCCAGTAACTAAACATTTAAGATTAGTGTGTAAATATTACATTTATATTTTTGCGTACTTAGTTATCAGCTAGTGTGTTTTTTAAAATGTTTACAACTTCACTTACGCCACAATAGTCTGTACAAAGTTAACATGTTTGTACCTGGGAAACGCTTGAAGCTGAGATTCTAGAATCTAGATGGAGGTGTAATTATGTGGGGGGAAAAAAGGTGTCAAAATAGCTCATGAGTGTACCTGTGACCAGGTCAAGGTAGCCAGTCAAAGTTCTGAAAGCAGTACTCTGTATTTGACGTTCTGAAAGCAATAGTCCGGATTTGAAGTTCTGAAAGCAGTACTCTGGATTTGACGTTCTGAAAGCAATAGTCCGGATTTGAAGTTCTGAAAGCAGTAGTCTGGATTTGTTTTGTAGAATCTTCCATTGCATGTTTTGTTCCATACATTGGCTTTAAATTTTAGGAGTTGGATATGGATTACAGTAATCTCTAACACTTTGTCAAGTAAGCCAAAATCATGTTTCCTGTTTATGAGAACTATTACCAATATTTATCTTTAAAAACCTTGACGTGCCTTTGATATCCTATTTTGGTCACCCAGAGAAGATAGAGTGAGGGAACAATGATTGCGAAGAAGACCTAGTACAAAGTAAAGGAGAGAGCTGAAATGCTTTGCTATGGTTTAGCTGCTGCAGAACAGAGCAGCGAGTGCAGCACATACTGAGTGCATACTGTGTGCATGTGATTAATTGCCCCTGATCCCTATTTTACTGTTCTCTCAACAGTCCCTTTCTTCAAATGCCAAAGCAACGGCCGTCCAAAATGCCTAGCCCTTTTTGTTTTTCACTCGAGTGTAGGAAAATCTAACAAACGCTCTTAATGGGTATGCGATTTCAATTTTCTAGCAGGTTCTTCCTCTATGAATACGGTTTGGTTTGGTTAAGCGCTGTGTGGAGGGGCTTCCCTGAGAGGCTTATGAGTCAAGGTTCAGGAATCTCCCTTAGGTACGGCTAATGCACAATGACAAACAGCGAGGATGGATCATGGGGCTCCGAACACTCTAAATACTCCTCACAGACTTCATAGGGCCAATCAATTCATCACAGGCTCCAAGGACAGAAACGCCAGGGCTTTTAACTGCAACGATAAAAAAAAAACGATTGTAGCTTTGCTCGCAGGCGATTGCATGAAGACGGATGGCCAGATGACGATCTATTATGATTAACGTCACCCGGTGGATTCTGGCCTGTGTCGGGGGGGGCGGGGGGGGGGATGTGTATAGACTGCAGACTGACGCTCGGGGTCTGTGATCGTGATGGAGAGTGACCGTGAAGAGCTCTGAGTGACAAACCCACACGGGGGTCTCTGGGGGACCCTGTGGAACGGGGGGGGGGGTTATCTGATCTGCAGTGTGCCTGCTCCCACTACAGTCAATAGAGAGGGGCCCGCGGAGAGACATACTGGGCAAAGCATCATAATAACAACTGCCAGCTTTGGCTTTTGGAGAACAGACGGTCTCCACTCGAATTCTGAGTAATGTCTGCTTCCCATTCACTGAAGCGGCCCTGAAGACTTTCAGAGAAAAGGGGGGGGGGGGGCTGTGCCAGCCGTGACATCACACTCCATTCTCTACCCCTGTTAGAGGTGGGATGGTAGGAAAAGATCTTCACTCAACCTACACTATTACTTTATGCTTTGCAAGAATATACTGTATGTGTTAACGCCCTTTTTTATGTGTGTGTTTCCACACGACGTGTGTGTGTACAATGTTTGATGACGCCGTTTGTCTGTAAAGTCACTTTGACTTTTCCTCTCTTGCTGTAAAATGGAGTAGGGGTCTGGATGAATTGCTTAAATGAAATATGGATTTATTGGACCACGGAGACGTTATTCTATTTTCTCTGAACTCTTTTAAAGGGGTCGGATAACTCAATATTTCGCCGGTCCAAAGAAGGCGTCCGGGAAAGAGGTCTCCCAAGACGGATGCGTAGGGTCAACCCTGACGTGACAATGCTCTGGGAATTACACACACACCCACACCCACGCACACGCACACACGTTAGATTACTGGGTATTTTCCCTTCCTAAGAGCTAATGTGCATGGCCCACCTCAGACCCCATAACTCCCAGTCCAATCAAACCTGAATTGCTTTTGATTGGCTCCATTTCAAAACGTGAACTAATTTGAAACGTTTAATCTCCATCTACTATACCTTGGACAGAATCTGTTTGGAGGGGGGGGGGGGGGGGGTGCATTAGTGCTAAATTTACAGGTTCATGTAAAAGGGGTATGTTGAAAACGATGTATTCATTGGCCACCGTCAGTGACTTAGCTGTATGTCCTTAACCTCGTGGTTAGAAGCACCTACCCATCACAGAGTGCAAATGAAATACATGCTCATCTTGCTTTTGTGTGGACTGGTGTCTACTCGAGATTCTTGACAGAATCATTTTCCTTTTAGCACGGACGGCTGATCAAGAGAAGAACTTGTGGTGGCAACACATGGAACATCACCAAGCATAAACCTGGCCTCAAACGAAATAATTCCCATAAATAATCACACATGGTGATTGTTTTTGCTCGTGAGAATAAGCGAGTGGAATCTCATATTAACATTAGTTTGAATATGCAATGCGAGCCAATTTGAATTCAGACATCATTTAGGGCTAGACTTCTGGTTCTCTCTTTGACTGATATGGAAAAAATTATAAAAACAGCCTCACATCTATAAGTTTTCCAGTGCAATTAGGGCTTGTCTCTATGGTGGTCTCAGTAGGGGTGTCTGTAGTTGAGATTTAAAGTGCAATGCTCTCCTTCTATTGCTTTTGAATATACTGTCTATCACAGAGAGAGAGGGAGAGAGAGAGAGCGAGAGCCTGTTCTCCAGTCTACTCTGCTCCGCGGCCTTCTCTTCGCCTTGTTCTCGTTCTCCGGGCCTATACATAGCAGAGCTACAAGGAGAGCTTGGTCAGAAGGACCGACCGGGGACGGGTCCTGAAAGAGACGTATTGTGAAGTCGCATTCTTCCCAAATACAGGCAGGAGCCAAGTCAGTAGCAGGCGGAATTACCCCCATGAATCATGCCCATTGTGATGCCCGCCCCGAGATGAGAACATGGAAAGGAATTAGGTACGGCCTGCCTTATCAGCTTCCCTTTTCTGGACGGCTGTCCAAACGGAGAAAGAGAGAGAGAGAGAGAGAGGGAGGGAGGGAGGAAAGGAAGGAGAGAGAGAGATAGAGAGAAAGAGAGCGAGAGATAGAAAGAGAGAGAGAGGGAGGGAGGGAGGGAGGAAAGGAAGGAGAGAGAGAGAGAGAGAGAGAGAGAGAGAGAGAGAGAGAGAGAGAGAGAGAGAGAGAGAGAGAGAGAGAGAGAGAGAGAGAGACTGGACAGCCTTTCCATCCTTGCTCACGTAAAATGTCTGTGAATGTGGAATTCCTCCTCCACCATGTGTTATTACTTAAGGGTTTGCTGCAGCCAAGTTACTGCGCGCTTTTCCATCCACGCCCGTCCTCCTGTCTGTGCACTTCCTCTCCTTCCCATTTACCCAGAGATCTTTGTGGTGGGTCCTGGAGTTCAGGCAATATTAGGTTGCACCTCTTAAAATATGTCAGGCTTTGTGGTGAAAATTAAAGAATGGAAAAATGATGAAATGTAACGATTTGCTTAGAGTTGTCACATTCAAACTCTTTGAACAAGGGGAGAAAGTGGGGGTGATGGAAAACAAATAGATTTTAGGGACGACATCAAAAGACGCAATGGCCATCTTAATTATGTAGGTTCATTAAGCATTCAAATTGTACAAAGATTTCATTTATTTCTTCAGCGGGTGTTTGTTTGAGCTTGAATGCAGCATTCTGAAGTCTGCCTAAATGTGATTATAGTGAGAGAGAAAAAACAGAAGCAAACAGTCTGTATATCTAACCTGTGTCTCCCAAGAGGAAAAGATGCACGCTAGATAAGACAAACAAGGGGAATTTTTTATGTCAATTGGAGAAAAATTTTCATATCATGTTTGGAAAAGTAGATGAAAGCGACAAGAGATTGACAATGAAATGTCCTAATACGAAACACACCACAACGGAGGCTTAAACATCTCTCCAGAGAGTTTGAGCGAAAAGAAAGTCAACAAAGGATGACGGACTGACTCCATGATAAAGTGCCCGGTACGGCGAAGGCACACATGACTTCAGTGTGTACTATAGCCTTGCCTTTCTACCCCTGAAGGGCTTCTTGACGGATGGCGAACAATACGGTACAGTTCCTTAGCCTGTGCGAGTGAGGTAATAGCACAGAGACAGAGAAATGGATCTGGGCAGGAAGTCTCCTGTCAGCATTCTCAACTGACCATGAGAACAAAGAGGGAAAAAGAAAAGAAAGAAGTCTTAAATAGGCTATTCATGTCTCAACAGACAGATACATGTTCGTATGTATGCATGTGTGTTTCTCTCTCTCTCTCTCTGTGTGTGTGTGTGTGTGTGTGTGTGTGTGTGTGTGTGCGCGCATGTATGTGCGTGTGTGTGTGTGCGTGCTATAAAACGTGATCAATTCAAACCTTGGTTATTACATTTCAGCCTGACAGGATGAGTGCTGAATAGGGAAACGAGATCAACTAAAACCACACGGGCAAATGTTTCATGTTTCTATGCAGAGTTGCCTTCATCAGGTTTAATACTAAAACTCTACCGCCTGCCAGTACAGACAGGACAGGGCAGGGCAGGGCGTGGGCTGGAGTCACCTCTCCACCCCTTCCCTCCCCTCAGCTCACTTTCCCTGGAAAGGGCAAAGTGGGTGGGGCTGCCCGAGCTGTGAGGGCCCCCCATGCTTCATAAGGGGAAACACGGCCTGCACCACACATCCGGGGAGTGAAGTCTTTGTCATAACACTCCACACACAGCTCTTAGAAAAACATCAAATAAACACGCGAGGGGAAGAGAAAGAGAGAGGGAGGGGGGAGGAGGAGGAGGAGGGAGAAGTGAGATAAGGATGGAGAGAGTGAGGGAGTCGGGACCCGGGTAGGTTAAAAGGAGATAAGGTATTAAAAGAAAAGGTGCTGAAACAGGGAGGAGGAGGAGGAGAGGGTTAAAGAGGCAGTGAAACAAAAGGAACAAGCCCCCCCAAGTTGATTGCTCAGTGAGTAAGCCCCCCTAGTCCATTAGCCCAAATAACATCCAGGTGTGGCTGCAGCGGCCGCGGCGACTTGTCTCCACTGTGGGGTGTAAACGGCCCGCTCCCTTTCAGGCTCCAACACGGGAGGCCGGGAAACTGGCCAGACAAGGGCCCGCGCGTCTCCTTGGGCCATTCCTCTGTGTGTGTGTGTGTGTGTGTGTGTGTGTGTGTGTGTGTGTGTGTGTGTGTGTGTGTGTGTGTGTGTGTGTGTGTGTGTGTCTGTCACCTGAGTCAAACCCAGAAGACCTTGCTGAACGTGAGCACATGCTCTTGCTACCCTGACTGACATCAGTGGAAAATGCTCTGTTGCTTCCCATTGTGTTTCTGTGTGTGTGTGTGTGTGTGTGTGTGTGCGTGCGTGCGTGCGTGCGTGCGTGCGTGTAACACCTTGATCACTGCTCCCAGTAGTGTAGGTCCCAGGCTAAGCGTGGGTGTCATCTCCCCCTGGGTGAGACCTCCATTTAACTGTTACAGCTCCTTCCCACAACTGAAGGGCCTCCGGGGGCCGCTGGGGCCCGCTGGGCGTACACAGCAAACACGCTTTGTTCTCCTCCTCTAACGGGAATTTAATGAGAAACAAGAGCGTAGGAAAGGAAGGCAGGAGCAGAACGTTTGACGGAGTGGCATAGGAATGTGACAAAACAACCACACACAGTCTATGGAACCGGGTTGTAAGATAGTCGTACCCGAAGGCTTAAAGGTGGTGCACACACAGGCAGAACGCAGGCGGTTACTGCGCTTAAGTGGGTTATTTGTTTACAAAGGGCAGGTCCCAAAAACAAAACGAAACAAACAAAAAAATTGGCTTTAACAGGTCTTTGAAAATGTTAACAACTAAAATAACAAGCATAGAAAGCGGCTGGTTATTGTACTGGACTATAGTGATTAATTGTATATGCATGCATCCTCTCAATGCCTACGTATGTTGGACACCATGTTGTTCATCATGGTGCATTGAGATTTATTACAGATTGCAAAATACTCGCTCATCACTGTAACCTGTGCTTACACGTTAAATGGCCTGCCTTGTCTAATCAAAGCCTAAGTCATTGGTACATCTTTATATATAAGGCAATTTTAGGCCTGCTTCCGTCGTACTTATTGCACTTAAGTGGGTTATTTATTTACAAAGGGCAGGTCCCCAAAACAAAACAAAACAAACTAAAAAAATGTCTTTAACTGGTCTTTGAAAATGTCTACCTTTTTACTGGTTTGGCACAGGTCAAGCAGTTTGAGGGTCTCTCTCCCAACTCTACCCCTCCTTGTGCCATGCCCAAAATGGCCTCCTTAAAGCACCAGCTTCCTGATCGCCTATCCAAATATACACTATGAGGTAAGCATATTACAATCAATCAATTAACTCGCAAGCTACACAATACATGTTTAAATGCCTAGCTTAGCCATAACGACTGGAGGCAAGTGGTTCCGGCTAGCATGATTCTGCTTTCGGTGTGTAAAGATGTCCCCCAGGGTTCAGTGCTTGGCCCACTTCTGTTTAATATTTATATAGATAACCTGGGTTTGAGCCAAACCTACATTTTTTATGATGCTAACACAGTAAGTTACAGTTGTGTCACTACAATTTACAGAGCTTATGAAAACCTGCTAAACATTTTTAACACTGTACAGTGACAATTGAAACTTGTTCCGAATGCTCATAAGACAAAACTCATAGTTTTTACAAACAAACAAATGCATGCAGATTTCACATTTTAATAATACTAATAATAAATAATTTTATTTAGTTTTTAGCGCTTTTCTTAAGACTCAAAGCGCTTTACACAAATCGTTTGCCAATGTATTACACAGAACGAACAACGAATGGACCAACAGCTATCAAACACAACACTCAGTCTGAGTGATACCACGGCAGCCAATTTATGCCAGACTTGCTCACCCAACATATTAACAAGTTTTGTTTTGCATTCTGAAGCTAGAAAGCTGGAAATTGTACGGGATTATAGTGATTAATTGTATATGCATGCATCCTCTCAAGGCCTACGTATGTTGGACACTGTTCATCATGGTGTATTGAGATTTAGTACAGATTGCAAACCACTTACTCATTGCTGTAACCTGTGCTTACATGTCAAATTGCCTGCCTTGTCTAATCAAAACCTAAGTCATTGGTACATCTTTATTTATAAGGCAATTTTAGCTCTGCTTTCGTTTTACTTTTGTACCCTCATCTACTTTAAAAGTATGAGGAATCATCCCCTATGTTCACAGGACACGTGTTTATTATCAGTCCCTAGGGCCCATAGCAAGATGGGGAAAATTGCATTGATCTGTATGCCTGTCTTGTTTGTATCAGACAATTTGACCAGGTGGGTAAACTGCTGGGATGGAAGGTGTAGTTAGGTTCCTGGGAAGACGTGTACGGTTGACTAGACGGACAGTGAAGGGATGGTCCGTGACGGCAGGATGCGTGTGTGTGTACTGGGCGATGAGTCCACGCTAGCCAGGCTAACACACTTCATCACACAGGGGAAGAAAGGCAAAGAAGAAGAACAGTCATAGGGATGACCGTTGGGTGCAAGTATTTGTAGATGGCGCAAACTCAAAACCACACGGTCACACCCAGAATCCGCGTGTTACCCCCGGTGACAACTACCTCGACCCCCCCACCCCCCACCCGCTCTCTCCCTCTCGCTGAGATGAGTGTTAGACAGCTAACTAGTGTTAGTATCCAGGCAGGCCTTCAAGGACCTTGGTGCGCATGAGGGAGGGCGCTTCATTGCTGTCTCGATGTCCTCTAGAGCCTCCACTACAACAGAAGTCTCACAGGCTAGGCCCTCCCCCTCTCCTTCCCCTAGAGACCCAAAATAGAGTGCACTGTATTGGGAGCCAGCAGAGGTGAACGCACATTCCTTCCTGTGTGCAGAGGAGTTAGTGCGTGTGCTCAGGTGACTTTGTACTGTACCACTGTGCTCAATCACACGAGCCCTCAGCTTAACCCCTATGAGTGCTTCACTGTGTTTCGCTCAACAGGGAGGGGAGGTGGGGTGGGGATATGCATGTCAAAACACAGAGCTCGGGGCTTTTCTCTGCAGGTAATGGTCCTGCATGTCATCTCTCATTCTCTTCTCAACGCTCCATTGAGAACTGCCTTCGACGCTGCTTTGTGTCCCGAAAAGGTCCCAGCTCACCCTCATCTTTCTCGGTCATGCGTAGCCCCCCTGTTTGCTCATCCTATGAGAGCAGCGCACTCCCCCCCCCGAGCACAGGCCATGCCCCACACTGCATCTCGTGTCAATGCCCATCGGGGATGTCTGTGAAACATTCACTCAGAGGGGACACGGGGCGAGAGGAGGCAGCTTAGGAGACAACCCAGGCAGAAAATCCACTCATCCTTAGCTTGGCGCGTTAAGTGAGCGGCAAAGGGAACAGAGCTGCTCCCTGAGATGGGACCGGACTGGTTTCTGATGTGGGGAGGCTTCATCTGACAACAGCTTTGACAGTCGTGGGGATTTCCAATTGTAAAAGAGCCACATCCAACAAAGCTTAAGGGTCTTATCCATAATCTCCCTAACGACTGTGTGCATGTTTTGTGTTTGCACTGATCTGACATAGGTTTGAGGTGCTCACGATGCTTTGTTCTCTGTCTTTATACTGGTCGGTTCAAGGCCTGTAAGGCCAGTTGATGCAACCATATTTTACCCCATGAAATAGTGTGGCAAGTATCATTCCAACATGATTAGCAGCTAACGACATGAGGGGGCAATATTATGACATGTGCTTTAAAGGAATGAGTGTGATTATCTTATAGTTAGATAGACCTTACTGTAATATAATGATACTGCATATATGAACAGACATGCATACACAAACCGCCCCCCCCACACACGTATATTTCACATATACAGTGCATCCGGAAAGTATTCATACCCCTTCACTTTTGGCAAACTCCATGCGGGCTGTCATGTGCCTTTTACTGAGGAGTGGCTTCCGTCTGGCCACTCTACCATAAAGGCCTGATTGGTGGAGTGCTGCAGAGATGATTGTCCTTCTGGAAGGTTCTCCCATCTCCACAGAGGAACACTGGAGCTCTATCAGAGTGACCATCGGGTTCTTGGTCACCTCCCTGACCAAGGCCCTTCTCCCCCGATTGCTCACTTGGCCGGGCGGCCAGCTCTAGGAAGAGTCCTGGTGGTTCCAAACTTCTTCCATTTGCAAATGATGGAGACCACTGTGCTCGTTGGGACCTTCAATGCTGCAGAAATGTTTTTGTACCCGTCCCCAGATCTGTGCCTCGATACAATCCTGTCTCGGAGGTCTACAGACAATTCCTTGGACTTCATAACTTGGTTTGTGCTCTGACATGCACTGTCAACTGTGGGACCTTATATAAACAGGTGTGTGCCTAAACAGGTGGACTCCAATCAAGTTGTAGAAACATCTCAAGGATGATCAGTGGAAAAGGGATGCACCTGAGCTCAATTTTGAGTGTCACAGCAAAGGGTGTGAATACTTATGTACATGTAATATTTAAAAAAAAAAATTTAATACATTTGCAAAAAATTCAAAAAAAACTTTTTCACTTTGTCATTATGCGGTATTGTGTGTAGAATGTTGAGAACATTTTTTTATTTAATCCATTTTGGAAATAGGCTGTAACATAATAAAATCTGGAAAAAGTAAAGGGGTATGAATACTTTCCGGATGCACTGTATATTTCTACGTTTCTACATACAGTATGCACTGTATGTCAGTGTATGTTTGTGAGTCTTAACGGTATGTGTGTGTTCACAAACCTAAAAAAGAATGTGTGTGTGTGTGTGTGTGTGTGTGTGTGTGTGTGTGTGTGTGTGTGTGTGTGTGTGTGTGTGTGTGTGTGTGTGTGTGTGTGTGTGTGTGTGTGTGTGTGTGTGTGTAAATGTGTTTGTGCATGCCTTCGATTCAGTGTGGGAGATGGGTGTTTGTGTAATACATTCATCTTCCCTCAGAGACCTCTAGGAGGAAAGGCTGTTTTAGCGTTGAATAAATATTATTCATGGCCTGTCTGCCAGAGACACACACAGACACAGGACACACGGAAGCCAACTCTAACCACTCAGCATAAACATATCAAGAGGATAAGTCCTAGTTCATAAGGCTGTTTAACATAAAGAGATGGAGCATTTCAAGAACCTTCACCGAACACGAAGCTTGCGTTCGAATGTCACTTCGACCTACATTCAAACAGTCACTTCACGTCAAATGGAAAGCTAGTGACAGCAATTGTCATACCCTAAATATGGGTTTAAAAAATAAATACACTAGTACGTGTGGGCGGCCCCGTAATATCCATCAACATTTAAATTCGGATATTTGACGTCCTTGTTTTCCGGAAGCGTTGTAGATCAGTCAGCAGGCAGCGAGGATGAGGTGGGGCGGCCGACGGAGCGCCGCAGTATGCTGTGAACATTAGCTGTGCATAGGGGCCCTGGAGGGGGGAGACGGGGGCTGTAAATGTGTCAGGATTCAGCCGGGGTGGCCAGGAAGGATTGGCTAGGCCGGGATTCCCCCCCTGGATGTCATTACAGAGCAAGCATTTACACAGTTGATTTCACTGACCTGTCAAACGCTGTAGGTTTAGTGGTACAACGTAAGACGTTTGGAAGGAATCAGTAACCTCATGACGGGGGAAATTGGGTCTAATCCGTTTAGCTTTCCACGTCGGTGCACTGGCAATACAAATATCAGTTCAACTATGTTTAAGGGGAACAGAAACAGCAGCACAGAGACAAAGAAAGTGAAACGTTTTTGTTTTATTATTCTTCTTCTTCCCGAGAACGGGTTCACGCAACGAAACGACAGAAAGCCATAAATGTCCGAAACCACGGCAACTGGCATCCGTCGAAGAGAGCAGGGAAGTGAGACTCTTTTTTTTTTTTTTTCGAGGAGGTTGTCGAGCACGACGTGATAATCACGTTACACGCCGTACCTGGGTTTCCCCCTCGGGCCTCACACCATTGTAGTCTTTTAGTCTGCATATTCATCCACTTACCGCAGCCCACCGCCATTATAAGATTAACAGGCTCCAGAGATTCTGGACTTTGCTTTTCACGGTTCTGGCGTGTTTCAAAGTTGTCCTTGCCGGTTCGACTCTATAGAGAGTCGGTGACCCACACATCCACACACTTCGGGGCGCTTTAAACACACGCAACCCGCCTCTCGGTGTCACAGTGAGTTTATGGGCAAGGCCGCACTGGGGCTGGGTTTAGACAGTGGAGGCATTATGCAGAACATGGCCCTAATGCTTGTTGGAATGCTCTCCTCCGGCGTGATGGTGAGCTCAGCGTTTGGAGGCCACCGGCTCCACAGGGTGAGGCTGCTGTGTGTGCGTCTGGCATCGGGCAGACCAGGGGGGGGGGGGGGGGGGATGCCAGGAGGACCCTTCCAAAGCCCTCTGCCCGCCTCTCACTCTCTTTCTCTCTCTCTCTCTCTCTCTCTCTCTCTCTCTCTGGTTCTCCACTCCAGCACTTTGTGTGTGTGTGTGTGTATGTGTGTGTGTGTGCGATTGGATCACCCTGCTTTATTACTGTCTTGAAATGTTAGATTTTTTGTAGTGAAACACACACGGTCTCCACGGCAACGGAGAGGTTCCATAGCGACACAATTTTGCCCCTGTACTCACTGGTTCCCTGCCTTGGGTTGGGCCCACTGGTTTAGTGGATTTGATGCCATGTTAAATCTGAATTGAAGGGGCTCCATTTTGGACAAACATTTCGAAACGACTTGGTTGTGGGGTCTGGTGAAGTTGGGAAGTGGAGTAAATGGGACGTTTTTTTGGGGTTTCGTTCCTCGTTGTTCTCAAATGGAAGGGTGATGAACATGTTTGTAAATAGTTGCTGTCTTAATCCTCTGAGCACCGTGTTATTATCTGGAATCATCCCAATCTCAAACCACTTTGGATGAATACGAGTGACAGCGACGTTAACAAACCATGACCGATATCAAATCCTGCCCTATTAACTAAATCCTAAGATCTTCCACAAAACCATTTCCAGAACATTCAATACCCCTCTATTAACAAATATCCGTCTACGACGAAACAAAAACGAAAAACATTTACAAAAGGGACAAATATTTTTTCCATCTTGATTCAAGACAAGCTGTCTTTGTGAGTAACCGCCGAGAAAGGAATACAGCATCATTAGCAGGGGGGTGGAGGTTTTCTGCCATGGGCAAACTACAGGGCATTTTTACAGTGGCGCTGGTTGAATAAATCTGCTCTATTTGAGTGCTCCGACTAAGGAGTGTTTTACTTGGACTCTTTGATCTTGGAAGAGCACCTGCATCCGATGGCTCAAGTAAAAATCCCTTAAAAGTCAGAGGCACGTTTATGTGTTGGCCACAGAGACCTGCTTTCTCATCACTTTATTATCAGCTCTCTTTGAACCCGGCACCACCAGCAGCAGAGGGGCTGAGGAGCCCAGAGCTCCGAGCACGGGCGACGGTTCCCAAGCAGGAGCACGAGGAAATACCTGGAGACAAAATAATCGTTAAATGATTAAACGCGGGGGGAAACAGGCAGTGAATCATCCCGTGTGTATCCAGTGGAAACCCTGCCATGGCGGCATCTCTCAGGAGACACCTGTGTTCCATCAGCAGGCCATTAGAGCTCCAAGAGATCACGTCCAGGATCTGGCTACACTTCCTGTTTCCAGCTCCATGGCTAAGTGTATGTATAAACTCCTCTGTGTGTGTGTGTGTGTGTGTGTGTGTGTGTGTGTGCGCGTGCTAACCAGCACGTGCCGAAGTTTGTGTGTTTCTGTGTGTGTGTGTGTGTGTGTGTGTGTGCTGTGTGTGTGTGTGTGTGTGTGTGTGTGTGTGTGTGTGTGTGTGTGTGTGTGTGTGTGTGTGTGTGTGTGTGTGTGTGCGTGCGTGCGTGCGTGCGTGCGCGTGTGTGGGTGTGTGTGTGGCAGGGAACTAGTCTCTCAGTTGTTTTGTTTTAATCAGTTTCGCCTGTAATCACACAGCTCACAGAGTTGGCAGGCGTTGGAGACTGGAGATGGGCCCGGTGTGCGGGTAAAACGACTTCCTGTCTCTCTCTCTCTCTCTCCGTGGGCCGACTCGTAGCTGGGGAGCGGCCGTGCGTACGAGTGTGAAGACAGAGTGTGGAGGATGGGAAGTGAGCTCGGTGGTGTGCCGGACCCCTGCCCTCTAATTAACCAGCGCTCCCAGCAGGTCGCTCAGTCACCGAAGCCACCTGGACCTTGGCAGCTCCATTATGCAGAGCGAGATACCGTGCCTGAAAAGATGGATCATCCAGCGTCATTAAAACGCACCCACATCACAGCACAGGAGGAAGAATCCGATACCCGGCCCCCCGCCCTCCCCTCTTTTGGTGGCTTGCCAGCAGAGTGACATCGGTTGTTTAAGTTGAGAGCCTGCCTGAACAATCCAACTGGAGGTTCTGCCTCACTTAAGCTGCGTTGCCATGACTCCACTGTAAAAAGGGCGGGGGGGTGGGGGGGGGGGGGGGGGGTTGTGCAAAATGTTCCAAATGGAAAGGTGAATCCAAACAAGACACCGCAGGACGTCGTCCCACAAAGCTGACTTAGGATGAGGAACAGGATGACCGAGGTTTACTGTACACTGGCTTGGATCATGTGGAACTGGAACCGGCCATGTTGCTTTTCGCACGCTGTCGTCATGTGTACGCTGACATCTGACATGGAGGAGGCCGCTGTGACTTCAGCATCCGAGCTAAAGGGATGTCAAACCCACCCACGCCCCTAAATGTGATAGTTCATTGGATTACTGAAGTTTAGATGAACACACACATATTATAACGCAGTGGTTGTTCCTCTTCATCTCACTCGCCCCCAAAACATCCACTCACCGCAGTAGTTGAGGATTGCAAAAGCCATTTTGTCTTCACATTAGTAAACAAGCTGGGGTTGTCTGGCTCACGGTATATGTGAAACCAAATACACATCAACAGTTGCCCAGACAGTTTCCTGGAGCTGGGGTAACCAACAGGGCTGGATGAGAAGCACTGTGGTTAACTCTAACGAATAATCCTCTTTCGCATAGCTCTGGAAGGTTTGGGGCTTTGAATGAACTTGCCTGAACCAGGATTTCCAGTATCGAAACCGAATGGATATCAGGCAAACAAAACATCCACGCAGTTGCTTGGATTTGATGCTTTTAAACGTGTTTTTAAAAAGTTCTTTACACTATACACAGAGAACATCCTGACCAAAACAACTCCACTTGGTTCGTCAGTATTTCGTTGTCGTGACGTTGGCTGAGCACACTGGTGTTGCATTACTAAACTGACCGATTAGACAGTGTGACTCCCTGCAGTGCGGGTCAATAAACTTTACTTCTACGTTTTTCAGTTTCCCACACCATTGAACTACGATGTGTTGTGCTACGTGATCCACGTCATCCCTAGGTATGCATAGAGCATGATTGCTTTGAGTTTGAAGTGCAGCTCAATCATTTCCAAGTCGAACGTGCTGTATATAATCAGCCTGTAGGTCTCCATGACCAAACACGTCTCCCCTCCCCGGATGTTATACCCGACGGTTACGTGCGGTGACGATGCACATTAACTAACACTACAAAATTGATATCCTATGATCTAAAACTAAAGCAGCAGCGTGACCTTTACTGTAGCTGCTTAAAAGCCTTGCGTCACGAGATGCATTGGTGGTTTAGTGGTTGGCGTAGGGCACTGTTGATGTAATATGGCAGCCATTATCTTCCACAGCGACTGCCAGAGGAGGAATACCCTCCCAAATGTCCTACTGGATCAGACCTTTGAAAAGCCACAGGGACTAAGAGGACCAATTTGTCAGATTTCACAGCGCGAGGCGGCCAACCAGCCCCAGTAACAATCCCCCTTGATCTGATTGCCACTATTACCGCGGCAACAAAAGGAAGTGAGACCCAGTTCATTCACACGCAGTCATATAAATATTGTTTACTTAGTCATAGATTTTTTTTATTGTTATCCCTAACATAATTGTTGTGGTGGTAGAAATGGATTCACTCGATTTTCCGTTAACAATGGAGCAACCCTGTTTACGTAGGAGTGCATAAAGCAAACGTGCTAAATTTGCATAATAACTGACGCTGGTCTCATCTGCACCCCCTTGTAATCACCACCTTGTAGGTTTCTCGAAGAACGAAAGGAACATCTTCTTTCCAGGCCTAGGGCACTTAGCAAATCTTCCTTTACAGCTCCAGCAATGCACAACATGTCTTTATTTTCTTTGGAACATGTGGCGTATGATTGTTTTTTTTATCTGCAAGCCAGAGCCTCTCTCTTGGGAAAAGTTCTCATCCTAATGTTATAACCATGGCAGCGATTTTGTGAAGGAATGTAGTTTCCTCTATGTATGTGAACTAACAACAACAAAGTCAGATTAAATCAACAAAGCATGTTCAAATGTAAGTACCAACTACAACCTCTAAAAGCATGCTAATGTGTGTTTGCACGCACACACATGTACGTGAGTATGTGTGTGTGTGTTTTGCAGTTTTGTTGTATTGCCAAGTGTTTATGGCACAGACATTTAAGGAACTATCTAGTATGTAATATTTATCTTCACACTATATATCCTAAGGGAAGAACAGTGGGCTCCATCTGTCTAGTGTGATTACACTGAGATGAGACAAAAATGTGGGTGACGTGAAATCAATGCGAACGGCAACCACATGAGAATAGATGGCAGACAAACGTAAGAGACAAAATGTACTCTGACTACAAGGTCTTTCTTAATAGGAAGCATTGGGTTGCTGGAAGCTGGAAGCCACCCGTTGAAATTATGCAATTTAAATTGTCTTTAACACACAACTGGAGGTTTAGACTTTTCCTTCTTGGCATGTAATACTGGTATGCACTGAACCTTGACGAAAAGTTTGAAGTCATGGTAGTTGTACCTGCCAGCACTGTTACTAGTTCTCGGGAGTCTACCTTCATAGCCTAAATAAATGGGAGTGGTGCATAATTATGTAAAGTGCAAGATCATAAAGAGAAACACGTATACTTCGTTCTAAACATACAATTTTACCATTCTTGGAGGTACTTGTGGAAAAAGGTAAATATATAAACGTGTTCAATAAAACGCCTCGTTATGTAATGTATGTTTAAAACCATCCAGATAGCACCCCTGGTGACAAAGCCCAAGAAATGGCAATTGTTCCATTGTTGGTCCTTCACTGCTTGATGAAAATGTTCAACTAAGAAAAGCTGGGTGGAAGTGGTCTGTTCAGCTCTTTTCGGAATCGAGTATGGGAATGGAGACTGTGGCTTGCACTAGGGCCGTCATGTTTCTGAAGGAAAGCCCTGCCTTTATTTGCTTTTAGAAAGAGACCTCAAGAGATTGGAGGAGCCGCTCTTGGACAGGTCTATTCATACAACTAAGCCGTCTGCTGCTTTCAATATTGTTCCAATGCAGCTGCCAAGCTACAACACAAACCTGGGTAAACACACTCGCTCTTGTCCCCTTGCGCTCCCTCGCTCACTGTGTAACAGTCAGGGATCCTTTGGCTATTGGACAGGGCCTTCGTCTGTCTTCGTTCGGCTCACTATCAGGGTCACGGGGCTGGGCTCCAAACCGCAGATCAATCTCACTTTACCAGCATTGTCCAGCTAGACACCGGGGACGCCACAGCCAGAGGCCCACCCCGAAATCCCCCCGAATCCGCCTGGTGCAGAGCAAGCAGGGCTCCAGCTCCCAGCGATGTGCATTACCTCAGGAGCCGGAGAGCGGCCCAGCCCCAGAGCTCTGCAATGAAAGCCCCGTTGCGTTGACTCAGATCATATCAGCTCGGATGATGTCAGCCTGCCTTCCTGAGCGCTCGCTGTCTACCCCACGCTCTCCCTCTCTCTTTTAATATCTCTCTCTCGCACGCACGCACAAACACACACACGCACACACTTTCTCTACCTTTCTCTGTTTCTGTCTGTATCTATCTCTGTTTTGCTATATTTTTTCTTCCTTTTTCCCACTCTCTTCCTCCCCCCCCTCTCTCTTTCTTTCTCTCTCTCTCTCTTACAAGATCCCCCTTTTTTCATCTCTCCTCTCTTCCTATCTACTATCTCCCGTTAAGACCATCGTGAACCCACAAGGTACCCTCACTCACCCTTTCTGACTCAGCCGTTACGTAACGTTCAGGGGGCCTGTTCTCTTGCCGACCTTGCCTCACTTTCGACAGAGGCCTCCAAGTGTCAGTGCCATAACCCATTGCCTATAAAACAGGCTAAGAAAAACACCCCTGGTTACGATGACTATGTCGGTGGCGTCTTTCTCTCAGAGAGCGTAGCCTGGGTTGAGGGTTCTGTGCCTCTACGGAGGGCCAGTGGGTATTAGTGGTTACAGTAAAGTGTTCTGGGAGCCAGTCGCTTTGGTTTCAGGCGGCCTGCTTCGTATCCCCCCTCTCCTTCTCCTCTCCCACTCACATTCCCCCTCCAGTCCTCTGACACAGAGGGGGGGGGGGGGGGGGGCACCATGCTTGGGGTTGGTTGGGTCTGTTGAGTTTATTTATTTATGTGTGTTTTAATGCCACCCTGGTCCCATTGTTTTTTAATGGAGGTGAGGCGGAGGCGCTCCCATGTCGCACTGCTCCCCTCTGTAAAGTCCCCAGGGAGGACTGAAGTTTTACAGCGTCCCACCACACTCTCCAGAGGGCTGAAGTGACGCCATACCGCAGAAAAATGTTCTGTGCTCATGCCCGGGGTAGACTGCTGGTGGGGCGGTGGGATAGGCCAGGATTTTGGACGTATTGGTTTAAAGAAAAAATATAAAAATAATCTGCGGAATCTTTTGATGTGCCATTGAAATGACCCCTGTCATCACAACCGCCCGTGTCACCGTATGCCGCTCCATAAAAGTCAACGACGGTCATGCCTTTGGAACGCGAGAGCCAACGCAACGCGGTCAGAGCAAAAGGCTACGTCGACTGTCAATCACCGAAATGCTTCAGCCATTTTAGCCCACAGCCCAATTGCATCGGTCAGTCTAGAAAACCACCTGTGCATAGCAGGTCCTCATCACTTTATCCAGTTGAATCTCTTCCTCCAATACCCCAACTGGCCTCCCTTCCCTTCCCCTACCCCGGGCCCAAACCCACCCCCTTTGCTGGCCTTGATGAGATCCAGATCCTAGTGGAAGCATATTAAAGTGGCCCAACACCGTCGGCAGGAGAGGTAAATGGAAGGTAGTGAAATCTTTTGAACCTCTGTTACATTATAACCATTCTAAACACATCCAGCTGGGTCCAAAGTTCAGGGAGGACATAAAAGCGCCGCTGCATGTTACCTCTGGGGATGATAATAGGAGAGCGCCACTAAAACTACTGAGACACTCAGCAATCAAAGAGTCCAGGGGAAAGACTCCCCGCATTTCTTACAGGCTGCTAATGGGCTGTCTGTGTCAGGGACCACTGGTCGGACAGCCGCTCTCTCTCCTGTACCACACGCTATGTCGTAAAGACGGGGACATGCTCTGTGTTAGTCTTTAAACTCAATTAAGTTTGGGTTAATTAAAATCCACAAGAAGGAGAACTACAGTAATTACCCTTGGACCAACCCGGTAAGATCAGCGTGAGCAGTATCACGGTGTCCTGGCTGTAGGTCCAGATCTCCATGTTGTGAAACCAACAGTAGGATGCAATGTTGTCGCGGCAAAAAAAAACAAAAGAAGAAATGTGCTGAGAACGACAATATTGTCAATTACAACTACACGAGAAAGAGACAGACAGACAGACAGACAGACAATGAAGGAGCCTACAGTGTGTGTGTGTGTGTGTGTGTGTGTGTGTGTGTGTGTGTGTGTGTGTGTGTGTGTGTGTGCGCGCGCGCGCGTGTGTGTGTGTGTGTGTGTGTGTGTGTGTAAATGTGTTTGTTTCTGGAGCCATATGTTGGCTGGTGGCTTCCTCTGTGGTGCTCCCACCACACACGATAAATAGGAGCTTGTGGCGAGGCGGCGGTGCCTCAGGAACGCTCACATGTGGCCCGGCAGCTCTCACCACCATTGACAAGAGGGGGGGTTAGGTGGCTTTTGGTCATCGACATTCCTGCTGGGGGAGCAACATAGGAGGCCATTTAGATTAAAGCCTCAAGTATATGTGGCTATGGAGGCCAGTTTTGGCGCTCTGGTTCAGGTCTTGCTTCAGCTTGTTTTTCGTTTACTCAGACGTCTGACGCAGCATCTAGCCACAGGGCGCTTTAACTCCCATGGCCTGAGGCCAGAAATACACAGTCACCAGCAACTGAACAAAATCAATCGACGACCATGAAGACTATCCCCCCCCAAAAAAGAGACTGTGATTTATGAACGGCTTTCCATTATTTACGTATCTACAGCATGCCGAAACAATCGCGCAGCAAAAATTCCCAGAGCCCGAACATAGCATCCGCTAGCGCGGTGCCGCGCCTTCAGACGTGGCCCAAAAAGAACAAGTGGGAAGTGAGGAATCTCAGTGTGACGCCAAGCAAAATGTGACCCCACGATAAGAACCGTCAGCGCTCCCAGGACGTTCATCCATCAGCGAAGCCTCGTGGTACCACGGCCAGGCACGGCCCGATGTGGTTCCCAACGCTCTGCCGAGGGGGGGGGGGGCGACTGTCAGACGCTCCGTGTAGTGGGCCATGACAGACTCGTACCGCAGATTGAGCTGCTCACCGGCGCTATTGCCTTCACCGCAGCACAGCGAGCCGAGGCGGGCGTGACAGCCACACCGGAGACTTAAGACGTGTGAAGTGAAGCTGAGAGCGAAACCGAAAAAAAAAAAAGAAAAAAAGAATTGGGTTGGCACGACGGCTGCTCTGCGACGCATTGTGCACCCGGCTGACAAGCTCAGAGCAAAGCCATTAGCCCGCTACTTTTCCCATGAACGTGAACGCTGCGCTGGTTGAGTCGTCTGTTTTGCTACGATAGCGATCTGCTGATAACGGCTTCCTTTGCAATTGCTGCAGATGGAGATAAGCAGGAGTAATTTGTCCACCCAACCCAAAATGTCAACATTTCTGCATAGATCTAATATTTATTCATTCTTTAAACATGCCTCAACACCGTCCGTTTTATTACACCGACAGAATGTCAGGCAGAGTGTGAATAAAAATATAAATTCCCCATGACTTCACAAGGCGTGTAAGGCATTTCTTGGCGAGCCACAAAAATCATGGTGACACCATAGACTATTAGATTTGGACTCCTCTGGATGCTGGTTCAGGATCAGCAGCTGGAGTCACGGGCCTCCTCCACTGATCCATCCATCACAGCAGGCTAATCTAATGTCTCCCATAACTTCACGGCTGATAAAGGTCACCGCCCGGGGCCTCTTTGGAGAGTGACTCCACGCTCTGAGCAGCGGCAGTGGTCTGGGAGCACCGAATGCCCCAACCCCCCCTAACCTGACCCCTCTCCCCTCCGCCATGGGCTGAGAGAGAGGCTCCCGGGGTTATAAGGTCCGGGGGACTGGACACATTGTGGCATGAATTACACAGTCAGTTAACATCAGGCCTAATGTTTGGCCTCTCCCCTGGGGTTAACCCCTTCCTGACAGTGGGGAGAGTAATGGGGCCTCGGTGGCTCGTTCTCCAGCACTCAGCCATGACAACCCCCCACCCCACACACACACCCCCCACCCCCTTCTCTTCAACAGCCCCCTGGCTCACTGACTGACATAGAGGGGGTAAGTGTCCTGGTCCCATGTCACTGTCCGCTGGGATCAAACACACACAAGATGCGTGGTATAAGCAAAAGGGAGTTGCCAGGTGAATGACAGGAGACTTTATCCTCTTTTTTAGCATGCTGGTCCAATCTGCAAATCAAGGACATTAGGACATTTTGGAGCTTTGTCACCCAGGTGGGAGGCCTGTGTTGACACCCTGGTCTATGGGGACTTTGGTATCCTCCCATTGTGAGTTTACTTAATCAACTCATGGTTCTGGGACAGGTAGAGGGAGATGCTAGGACCAAAGAAACGAATGACAGAGGGAAAAAAAGGGGGGGGGGGCAGCAGTGAGACAGAGAATGCAGCAAAAGGATAGTCATTGTCTGGTATAAATAGAGGTGAAAACAAGATAGAGAGGGAGACAGGAAGAGGTTTTGGCAGGGGCCATGTTTTGTGCTGGTTACCTCTTCCCTTTACGAAGATAAGTTGTGGTGTCAATAACTGGAGTCACGAAGTGCATGTGAGTATTGCTGATTTAGTCAGGTTTCATGGGACAGTGAAGCAGTAAGCTGATATGAGAGGACTTACATTATCAGTGCATGTGTTTGATATATGCATAGCCTACAGGATCTTTGTGATGTGAGTGGCTCAAGCAGCATGAGATCATGACCCTGGAATTTTAAACACAAACCACCTGTGGGGAACCCTGCTAGCCTCTCTCTCACACCCTCTCTGTCTCCCTACATTATCTTTCTGTCCTTTTTTCTTTCCCTCTCTCTCTCTCTTGCTCTCTCTCTCACTCACTCTCTCTCTCTCTCTCTCTCTCTCTCTCTCTCTCTCTTTTTCAATTCACATACCTTCAAAATCCATCCTGCTACTTCCACACACATTCGGAAATCACACACACACACACGCACGTACGCACGCACGCACGCACGCACGCACGCACGCACGCACGCACACACACACACACACACACACACACACCTACCTCCAGCTGCATTTTGTATGGTAATCCGACAAGCCAGGAAGTGTTTATCAAAATATGTTTTGACATGTACACTGTTGAAAAGGCATACCTCTGGGCCGCAGGGCATTTAACACCGTGACACCATGTACCTGAGCTAACATAGGGACACAGTGAAACACGCAGAAACCCCAGCCTACCACATTTTGTTCCTAATGATTAAACGCTGATTCTAATCTCTTTTGTGGTATTTAATAGCTGCTAAGGTACAATGATTTAGCTACAAGCTGTTTAGAGTCAATTGCTGGTGAAGTTGATATCGTCATTATTATTTTGGACTTAATACATTTGGCTGCAACCACTGAGCTTACATTACATTACATTACAGTCATTTAACAGCTGCTTTTAGCCAAAGCGACTTACAAATAGTGCTTACAACATGAGAAGATCAGGTAGATAAAAAAGTGCATCCTTAACCCAACTGCCTCGATAAGAGCGACGCAAGATCGACTGGTGTGCTATGCTGGTTTGAATGTGAAGGTCTTGAACAGTTTAAATAAAAAATCTGAGCATTTCAAACTGTTTATGCCACAAGAAAAAAAAACATCTCTGCAAATGTCAAAGTTGTTATAACTTTGTCCGTGCTGTTGAGAAAAGGGTGAGGTTTTTCCCCCCGTTCCGCTGGTTGCCACAGCCCAGAGATTGAGGGATGGAGTGTTACTTCTCTAGCTATTTTTAACTTTTCCAATGCCATGTTCAGACGTCCCATCTGGACAGGGTTAGCGGTGAAGTATCACTGTGTGATGTTACAACAAAAACTGACAGTGTGAGTTGTCACATGAATACTTGTGTGACATAGTTAAGATTGTAGATGTTTGTCCCACAGATTCATTTGATATATAAATATATATAATAATGATATATATGAGGAGACAGGAAATCAAGTACAATCAAGTTTACTTGTGGTTTGTCCTGTGTCGAAGGTCTAACCACAGGAACAAGGTCTCTGAACCACACGCTCGCTTCTACGAGAAGTGAACCTTTTTCTTTTTTACATTTCTGTGTGACGACTGCCCTATAAATCCCAAATGTTTTTTTTACCCAAATTGCAATGAAGTTATCAGTGCTGCAAATTCTGTTTGTGAGTCTCTTTGCATGCAGACTGACCCTGGCCTTGTGACACAACTCTGGCTGGTGGGTCGTGATCATTATACTTTGACAAAGGAATGTATTTGAGTTTGATAACGGCTTGGAATTGTCTGTGAGAGGTGACCTTTACATAGAGATGTGATTTGAAACTGGATTTTCCCCCTATGTTTATGCTTTGAAAAGGTGTGTCTGGACGAGAGAATGTGACTGAGATTCCTTTGGAGAGAGAACGAGAGGTGCGCCCTCGCCTCAAGGCTGCTGTTGAATGCTACGTGAAGACATTACAATATGAGAACAGCAGCTCAAACAAAATTTCATCTGATCTACATGCCACCAACAGCAAATTGCTGCCAACTCGTGATGAGATGTTCCTGTATGTTTTATTTGTGTTTTTTCAACTTCACCGCAACGTCTACAAGATCCCACTGAATAATTGTCTTCACAATGCGCTCACCATTTCCCTCTATTTTTGGCTTTATAGAGAATGAGGGTGTTCCCTGTGTTCTGCTTATATGAGGAACATTAAAACACCAGAGTCAGGTTTCCCTGTGTGCCGTGTGACTCTCAAACATCATGTCCGCCATAACAAAGGCCCTTTGGTTTTCACTTGAGTAGAACGCTAAGTGGTCCCAAAGCTCCTAGTGACGGAGGTGGCCGTGTATACCTTATGTGCGGAGGCAACCATGGTGTTTCATTTAAAACCTATGTAGGGGAAAATCTTCACTCTCCGGCACTTTTGTTTGGAATGCTGGTTCCAGTTAGGTGACAGATGTGAGGCCTACGGGGCCAGACTCACACCAGGCAAACTCTGTCTCTTGCTTTGCTCAGCCACAAATTAGCAGTGGCTAAGCTCCTAATCAGAAGTGAGACTAATTAAATCACATCAGCAAATAAGTCGATTTTGTGGCAGCTGTTTGAATTCAAGCATTTAACATATCAAGAGCAAGACCACAAAGTTTGGTGTGAAGGTGGAAAATGATTTTTTCCCGTTTCCTCATTCCACTAGTTTGAATTTGAAATTATGAAATAATTTTGAATCGGGTAATAGATATTTAATGTAACTGGTCAAATGTCAGACATGCCTTTAACATTGTCCACTGTGCTAAATAGATGTAACAAACATGGCTACCTTGGTAAACAACATCACATACTTGCTAACTGATTCATCAACACAACTAAACTAACGCCTAGTGAAGCTTGCCTATGATGTCAACTAAAAGCTGGAATCCCACCCCTAGTTTCTGTGACCTTGTGGTTGTCATCTGCAGGGTGGCCCCGCATTGCCTGGGGGGTCTTAGGGGGTGCAGTATCAGTCCCACCCACCCCTTCACACACTCTCATCTGCCTTACATGTGCTGGTGCCGGAGGTGGAAGGAACCACCGAAGGAGAACACAGAGCGACTGCTCTCAACTAGAGAGAGAACGCTCTGAAGAGCAAGAGAAACAGAAAGAGAGAGAAAGAGAGAGAGAGAGAGAGAGAGAGAGAGAGAGTGAGAGAGAGAAAGAGAGAGAGTGAGAGAGATGAGAAGGAGAACACAGAGCGACTGCTCTCAACTAGAGAGAGAACGTTACGAAGAGCAAGAGAAACAGAAAGAGAGAGAGAGAGAGAGATGAGAAAGAGAACACAGAGTTACTGCTCTCAACTAGAGAGAGAACGTTATGAAGAGCAAGAGAAACAGAGAGAGAGAGTGAGAGTGAGCGAGAGAGAGAGAGAGAGAGAGAGAGATGAGAAGGAGAACAAGAGAACAGAGAATATAACATTGTATCTGAACCCCCATCGCCAGGCAGCCTCAGGTTTGAGGGGGAGCCTACACAATGGGAGAGGCTGCACAGCGCCATGGGGAAAATATCCTCCATGTTATACCAGACACCGAGAAGGAGAAAGCACAGACCATTTCTGTTATGCCACGTTCGTGCTCATGGCCTAAAACAGCATAGAGAGCATGTCGTGTGTATGGTCACACACCCTGAGGAGTGTCAGAGTCCTCCCCTCTGGGGACATCAGTCCAGGCTTCCATCGGGTTCCTGGCGGGGCTAAGCAAGTCCGGCCCTTGCTAAACCATAACCAGTGGGCAGAAGAACGGGATTCCCCCAGAGCCAAACCTCCATTTCCACATTACTGTCCACACAGCCATGGTCTGCTTACCCTATCCCAGCTTTTTACAAGTGATTTTACAACGCGAGGAGGAGTCTAATGGCATTCACAGCGTCCATACACACACACACTCGGCAAAGGCCATCTATATACATGTGGCTCAATGGGCCATAGCTGAGATTTTATGTGAAGAGCAAAGTTGACGCAAAGTTAAGCTCTCCCAAAGGAACTCATCTTTGATATATTGTCCTCATCAATGACATCACCTGTATTTCTCTCCAGTCATCCTGAAATTTGTAGCTCAATAAAGTTGTGATTTAGTGGCCTATATCACGGTCGAGCACCAAAGTTCTGCTAAAGTGTTCCGCTATTTGTCATCAATCCAATATCTACACCCACTTATAAATGCGGACGAAATGCAAAGTGGTTCATTCCAAGGGACAGCCATACAAATCAAAGCTCCTCCCTGTTTAGGTTAATTGGCAAGGGTAACGAGAGCACCCGAGAGAGCCTCTCTCCTCTGTGATGTAAAGCCCACTTAACAGGCTTGTGCCCTTTGACCCTTTCCATCCTGACCCACACAGTCACACACGGCTTACACTTATTGGCAATTAGGATTCGTTAGAAATGAGACGTTTCATTAAGGGCTTCGGTGTGACGTAGGGTGCCGTTTTCAGCAGTTTGTCACCCACCCAGCACACTGAAAATTAGCTCTTTGGTGGTAGTCAGCAAACAGAAAATGTTTGAAATGGAAATTCAGCTGGAGCCTTCTTCACCACACCCTCCTGTCATTTGTCTTAAAAGCCTTTCCAGAAAAACAACTGATCTAACAGCATGGGATTTTCTTATATAGTTTTTTTTTTGTTCTTTATAAAATATATATCTTTGAGTGGAAAAGCAGAATTCTTTTCTGAGACTAGTTGCCCACGCACTCTGTCAGGACACTTGATTCCAATTAAATACTTCTCTTTTTCTTTCTTGTTCGAGCTTGTCTGGGCCTGGGTTTCGTCCCTCCCTCCATCTTCCCTACCCACTCATCGTCATTCTTCAAATCTCTTCTCTTCTTTCTTCCGTTTCTTAAATTTAGCCCATCTCCCCCACATTCTTTTTTTTTTCTTTTTTTTTTTACAACATGCAGTCTGGTGGACTGCTTTCCCTGCGTTGCCCTAGTGGGTTCCTCCTCACCGTCTTAAACAAGACTTTCTCACAGCGTAAAATCCTTTTAGAAATCTAAGCATCACCGTTTTCACACACAATCCAGCCTGACTCATAAAACACACCCTGAAAAGACTACAAACACGAAGCAAAAAGTACAAAATGTTTCCCCCCAAACAGTTGGGGTTACACACTGGCCTCAGACTATCCCAAACTGACTATTTGGGGCCTGACAGTGAATATATGGATACATTGTTGTACTGGGAAGCCCTTTCCATGTAATCACTAACGTCGTAAAGCACATAGAAAGCTTTATCTAGAGCACAATAGCCTATATATTATTGCTACTTCAGTAATTCAAACATTTCACAGTGCTGTTTATGTGCTGTTGCTTTTTGCTTGGTCTCTGTTTGTGTACCGATGAGGCCAATGTCATGTTGACTCTGGACATGCCCATAAATGTCCTCACAAAGCATTTATGTTTAATATAAGTTCACATACCAAACACATAGATAAAAGCAATCAAGAAAGTAAGATGTTCAGTGGCATTGCTGTTTCCCTGAGTAAGTTCTTTAGTGAGGGGGATAAGAAGACTTGGAGGCCTCTAAACCTGCAATGCATTTCAGACAATAGCCATGCAACTAGTGTAGAGAACTGGATACACAGTGGAAGAACCTATGGGTTAAAATATAGGACACAGACAGTCTTTTAATCCAAGCGTCCAAAGCCAAGACCAGAGAATTGATTTAGAGTGCATCTCTCCATCTCTCTTTCGCTCCCCAGCGGGAGGTTCCTGTGCTGCCTCCGATGTATCTCTTGTGCTTCAGGCCTTCACTGTGATTTAATGTGGCCCGAAGCTACCTTCTTCATGGTCCAAGGAAAATTCCAAGGCCCTTTTTCAACAGCCAATCCCTATTTTCCACAGAGCTGTGCACGAGTGAAATATTCACAGTGGACTCATTGACAATGTTGAGAGTAACCCAATTGGCCATAATCTAATAGTTGTCTTATGATCTTTTTCTTATTGCATTGCTAATATACTCTAAATTGTTTAGTGAGTAAATGTAGATAAAATAATTTATGTTATTTCCTTGTAATCTTTTTTTTATTTTTTTATTTTTTTTACATATTTTGGCAGTGCATTGAGACTGGGTATCTATCAGTGCAATGTCTGGGCAATGCATAATAGCATTGTTCAGCCTGTGTAATGTGTACTTAGCGATTAGGTGGGAATTTCTGTTCACTTCAGTCATTCAATGCCACATAAGAGTTATGTGATTAAGCAGATCAGATGCATCGCTGGTAAAAGTGACACTGAGCTCTTCATCAGGGCTTGGAACTACAATGGACAAATTAGTCCACTTATTTAAATCTGATTAAAACGCTTGATTGTCACAAAGGTCACTAAACCTTGCAGAAGCAGGTCTATGGAATAGCCACACAGTGTATTGAGCAATGAGAAAACAGCAACATCTGCTAGACCTAGGCTATGGCTACTGTATATATCCCCCCCCTTAGCGATGAAAACCAACCACTCATCTGGGACACAGCTATTCATCCCGAGTGAGGAAGTAAGGGATAGAGGGATGTGTAAAAACACAGCCCCTTGGTCAAGGATGGTGCACATTCCCTAAGTCAAAAAATCATCAGATATGCTACGGTACAGAACTTCCTCTTCCGCAGAGATCGTATCCAGAGCCGCGTGTTGTAGAGACTAATCTATCCAACACATGGGCTTACTGTACACACATTTTTTTGGTACTTTTTTCCCCCCCAGATGAAGAGATCCCCCAATGATTTAAAAGCCAAACTCAATTAGGTTGCGAAATAGCACGAGGCCCAATGAAAGTTAAGACGACGTTTAAAATATGACAGCGCAACGTCAGAGGTCCTATCCTTCACACGCCGGAATACAAGCCTTTTGTTTTGTTTTTCTTCAAGCAAATCACTTGAAATTTGACGGCCCCAAACAGCCTTTGCCTCTTAACGCAAGGTAAGGAATCTGAAGGAGATGTCGTGCTGACAGACGGGCTGTCAAAGGCGGACGGGGACCACACAGAGCAGTCCTTCACCGCCTTTCAAGGACACTTCCAAGCACCAAAGGAAAGGGCCACAGAATGGTGAAGAACAGCAGCCTTGCACCCTTCTCTTTAGAAAATAGCCGCTCTCCTTGAGGGACTCCGGAGGGAGGCAGATGCAACCAGGCAAGACGACCCCTGGGAGAGGGTCAAGGGAAAACACAGGGCCGCTGGTGAGGGAGGGCTGACCTTACGCCGCCATCTTCATCACTCACAGGGAACGTTGGCACCTTACCCCCCCCCCCCCCCCCCCCACACACACACACACACACACACTGACACATTTCAGCTGGCATGCACACAAATGCACACACACTCCCAGTCACACACACACACACACACACACACACACACACACACACAGGCATGAACACAACGTTCCCCATCCAGATTGCCCCCCCCCCCCCCCCCCCTTCCTCAGCATAAGACTTGTTATGAGTGTGGCACTGAGAGGACCCATAAGGGGAAGCAGGGACCAATCTCACTCCATCCACTGGATCACAGGGTCTTCCAGGGCAGCACAGAGGGCCACTCTCCCTGCATCAACTGGATCCCAGGGCCTTTCAGGGCAGCACAGGGGGCCACGCTCACTCCATCCACTGGATCTCAGGGTCTTCCAGGGCAGCACAGAGGGCCTCCCACGTCTGCGTTTCACAAGATAACTGGATTGAAATGCAGCTGACACCAGACAAGTGTGCACAGTTCAAGGCTCGGGGGGGTTTGGGGGGCTTTTCTTCTGTGTCTCTCCCTTTTGGTGGCATGACAGAGACATGTAAGGCTCTCTCTGAAGGGGTGCTTGTTACACTTACAGTACAGTGATGGGGCCCCTCCACGCCACAATACCCTCCACTGTATGCTCCTTCGCCTGCCTCCAGTGACGGGAGCCAGGCGCTACGTCTTCATATTCGAAGCACGCTGTCAGCATGTTATGGTCCCACTCAAGTGACTGTGTAAATTCAGATCATGGCGGCATCGTTTCTCGGCATGTCTGGCAATTTGAACGCGCCTGCGTGTGGCTTTCCGAGGCGGCCAGCCAAGCTCTCCCCGCGCGGCCTGATTCTCCGAGCGCCTCTCTGTGTCTGTGGTAATGCAGTATTAGCAGAGGGGAATGTGCTCCGTACAGGAGGGATATACTGTATCCCTTTCCACTCCAGCCTCCCGAAGACCCTCGGTACAACGGAGACGTCCCGGGTAAAACTCCTTTGGTCTGGGCCCTGTGGCGGCGATGCTTTAAATTCAAACAAGATGAGTTGGTTCTGCATGGGTCTCCTAACGCCATTCATCATGGTCCGCCACACGGCGAAGAACCCCCTGTCCTGTCGCCGAGGGATGTCCGTCTCATCTCGTTAAAATTTATACCCTTTTTTCGGCCCCCTGGAACGTGAAAACACAGCTCCTTTCTCGAGCGACTCTTCCCTTCACGGCACCCTGTCGAGGGGGCGACTCCGTTCTCAGAGAGAGTGTAATGCTCAGCAGCTGGCCTGGGGTGAAACCCAGTAAAGATGTGTTTTACTGGGCACGTGGGCATGGCAAGCCGTGGCACAGGTCAGCCATGGTCTCGGGCACGCAGGGGAGCGTGCGTGTTTATTTGGGGGGTTGAGTGACGGCGAACACAGGGCAAAGCCGGGACACTGGGGAGAGGAGACATCACGTCAGAGCTCCCCTCACCGCAGTGGGAGACGCTTGCGAAGGCGGCATCCCACCCACCCAAGCCAACACACACACACACTTCACAGTGAGTAAGACACACACACACACACACACACACACACACACACACACACACACACACACACACACACACACACACACACACACACACACACACAGTGCCAGACAGCCCAGCCCTGTCAGAGGGGACCCACCAACCTGCGGCAGCGGGCAGCTGGGCCTGGCACTCTGCCATGGGAGGGGGGCTGGAGCATAGAGCCTGGCTCGGCCTCATCCACCAAAACGCAGCGACCACTTAAAACACATTCCACCAGCCATTTAACACAGCCACTCAACACAGCCCCGACAGCTGAGGTCTACCAAGCTCACGGCGGCGGGTGGGACGCAAAGGCTGATTTGTAAGAGGACCGAAGATAGAACTCATTATTTCAACCACAAGAAGGACCAAATGTGAAATTGAAAAACTATAAGCTCGTTATGCTATCGACCACATGTTTTTTCGATGCGTGTCTGTGTTGCAGTGCTGTGAAGTGAACTAGGCCTCCGGGTAAAGAGGTGACACTACAGGGTTAACCGAGCACAGGGGTTTGCTCTCTCTCTCTCTCTCTCTCTCTCTCTCTCTCTCTGTATCACTCTAACTCAGAGCAGGGAGGTGAGACTGAAATCCTGGCACGATTCCTACACACCATATATACAAACGAATCTTAAGATATAGTACAGCATGTACTGTCTTATCATCCCCGCGAGTTCACAACCCCCAGGACCGGCTCGTCCTTAAAAGTGCAGACATAAGCAATCTGTCGGGCAGCACATTTTATTTGCCTTTTGAAGGATATTGCTCTGGCGGGTTAGATCCTGTCACGTTCCATTCTCTGTGCGTACACACACACACACACACACACACACCCCCGCCTTACAGATAAGAGCACCTGTAGCTGGGACTTCTGAATAATGACACATCCTTCACAGAGACATGTCATCATTTGTCCCATGAAACAGCAGTACTTTGTGAGGACGCCATTGACAGTTGATGTTGAATGTTCATGAACGCTTTCTGCTGCCATAGAGATCCTCTCCTTCTGGCAGATAGTTTTCAGTAGTTTCCCGCTTGCGCGTAGACTCGTTTGTGATCCGTTTTAGATCTCATGGGCAGACAGAGGTGCTATTGTTTTCTTGTCCTTTCCGAAGGTATGGGTACGTAAAGCACAGTTGAAGTTCAGTAGAAGAGTGTCACAAAGATTTCGCAATAATTGGTTTATGTTCCTTGGCTGTGATAAGGATACAGGCATGAATACAGCAAACTGTTGGCAAAGACTTTTTCCTTTACAAAAGTACATTTAGTTTGAACACAAAACATTCAGCACTCTATGTTCCTCATATATATACATGGAGATATATATATATATATATATATATATATATATATATATATAAGTGTGTGTGTGTGTGTGTGTGTGTGTGTGTGTGTGTGTGTGTGTGTGTGTGTGTGTGTGTGTGTGTGTGTTAGATTGTGAGTGTATCACAAGGTTTGATGTATTATTTATTCACAGTTAAATTGAACTTCTCAGTAAGTTCTTAATCTTTAGTATGTTATATTCCCTTACAGACATCTTCTTTGAGTCTGCTTTTGAAAATTAGAGGCACTTACAGGTAGAGGCATGACATGAGAAGTGAAACAAAAGAGGATTGGTGGAAGTAGGCATCCCCAGATTCTCTATCTGATTCAATCACGACTCATCAGACTTTGGTGGCCAGCAAAATTTGTATCCCCTAAGTGACCTCAATCACTTAGTCACTGAGTCGCTTTCGATACCTGAGGGGGAAAGAGAGCGAGAGAGAGAGAGAGAGGGAGAGGGGGTCGAGAGAAAGCCCATAAAGTTCCAAGGGCAGAGGTGGAAGTCGTTATAGCACATAAGACGCATGTGGAAAGTATCAGAATTACAAAGAGACTTCATTACACTCACGCAAGAACAAGTACACCAACACAAACACAAACTTCCTGTCACAAACACTTCCATACAGAAAGCAGGCATCACAGTCTTTTACCTGTGTCTGAAAAGGAAAGACCCAACATGGCCGTAAAGAAAAGAACATCATGTTGACACACCAAAGAAAGTGGTTCCATTTCAGGACAAAGGTATAAAGGTAGGCTTTCCGGCTGAGCGTAGCTTTATCAAGCCGGCAGGAATAAAGTAAGGAGAGATTCTTTTCTTTTCCGGGGATGGCAAGTATCCCGAAAGCTCTGCCGAAAAGAGCCTGCAAGAATAGAGTGGGGTTATCTCACAGCTTAATAAATAATATTTTTTCATTTCGATTATCTGGCCGAGAGCGGATATAGAAAGGGGGGATATCATAACACCGTATCCTATATATCCTGTGTGACAATAAACACACGCACACAAACACACACACGCATCTTCACACTCACATGCATGCATTTAATCAAACACTTCCTAACATGCCCACATACACAAACATTTTGACTTCCTATGTTACCACACACTCTGTCTCAAAGTACTATAATACAAACTCACTTGTAAATTTACTTCTTTTCCCTCTTTTCTCACACACACACACACACACACGCGCACATACACACTGGTCAGTTTTTCTCAAGCATTGGAGCATGGACGAGGCAAAGTTCACTTTTCAAGAGGGGATGCTTTGAGTTCCAGAGGGGTGGACATGAAAGAGCAACCAGAGTATAAAGAGTGCCCAAGGATACACTGCAGTGCTCAATGTGAGGACAATTTAGCCCTGATGGAAAACCTGGATCAAAGGCCTGGCCTCCATAATTGCACATTCCCCAACAAACACTGTGCCATTTGAAGAGCTAGCCAGACCTCCGGACTCCTGAGATCTGTGCCTTTGCGCGCACGCACACACACACACACACACACACACACACACACACACACACACACACACACACACACACACACACACACACACACAAAGAAAAGGCAGCTTCATTCCTTCCACTGTGTCATGCTATGCTATCTCAATGTCAGGTAAAAGATTAGGGGAACGCTCTCGTTCCAAACATGCAGAGTATTTCTGCTTTGAATGGCGAGATACTGCGTTTCATACAGGTTTGAAGAAACAGCAGCAGGTAGGCCTTTTTCACACCTTTGTTTCTCGAAGGTCCTAGGAACACAGGTTGAATTGACATTTTCATACTTAGGCTGCATTGTGCAGAGCTCGCCAAAGGCAGGTTGCAATAACAAAGATTTAGCTAAACATTTCTATACACCTAACCTATTTACTAACGCTCCAATGTCAGTTACCCGTTCCCTCGTAGCCAATTTAAGGACATGAGAATAATCTGTTATGAGGTAGGATTCCCCTTGACTCTAGAGCTGGCTGGAGCATCTAGGGAATAAATCTATACTCTGACATCAGAAGACAGTACATTTATTTAAAACGTTAAAGGTTTTTCTGTCAGCCTCCAAGTTCCTGCACCTCAATCCACATCTCAAACCACCCAGATATACAGATATACTGTGCCAGTGAATCTAGCCTTGATTTCTTCACTGTACCGCAGGTGGGGGACCTCTGGATAAACTGTCATGCCTTTGGCCTTGATACAGAGGAAGCCATGAAGGGGCCGACGATCACCTGCAGTTGTAAATATTTCAAGTCACATGGGTCATCCTGGGGGGAAAAGAATACGTACCGAACGAAAGATTTTGGAAACAGCAGAGTGTTCTTATTCGAGGATGACGGCCTTAAAAAACGTAGTTCAGATGAAAGGGATCAGGGAGATTAGTGGGAGTCTCCACTCCAGTCTGCGCCTTCTTCTCTGTGTCTGGGACTGATACCGACAGACTGTGTTTTCAGCACCGCAGCTCTAAGCCGTCCAGGACGGTGGATCGCCGTGGTAACCCGGAGAGGCCATGCTCGGCTTGCGCGTCACCCTCTCTTTCTGCTGGTGGGACAAACTCAGTGACTTCTTTTGTTCCATCGCATCGGTGATGAGATGAGACGCGGTGACGTGAACGCCAAATGTCCTCCGACGCCACACACACAGTGCTCTGAGACCGTGGCGGTTTAGCCGACACAGACAGCGCTGTCCGCGCGCCGGAGAGTGCTTACGCTGGGACTTCTGACAGGTTTTATGTTGCGTCTAGACGTTAATAAGTGGTTGTGTTTTCCCGAGAGCCCCCCCCCCCCCCCTTTTCTCTCTCCCATCTGCTTGGCCAATGGTGACGGTTTAGTAATAAAACACTCTATACATGTGTTGTTGAGCTGGACTCAAATAAACACACCACTAATGAACTGTGGTAAACCTACAGAAAGTGCTTCGTCACCAGAAAGTCAACACTGTCACACAGTAACAGTGTATTTGCGGGGTGTATTTTAATGGGAACATATGTAAACTACACTGATGTCACACTGTACTCTGATGTTTTTATTATTTTATTATAGATATTTTACTGTTGAGGTATGTTGAAACTTTAATAATAATAATAAATATCTGTGAATCAACGAATATTCTGAAATTTAAATTTGGTTATTTAAATGTAAACAACTTCCACTGGCTCTTAGCTTTGAGGGTCATTGTTATTTATTGTTGGATGGGAAGCCACACTTACGGTTGATGACTAACATGCAGAAATGGTCAACCCTTAATCTAACCTCAATTTTAAATATTTATTATCAGATGCCATGTCAAAATGGAAGCTGTTATGATGGAGCTGATGATGTTGTAGCTATATGTCTCTACCATCTGTCATTCACCTTGAACCTACTCTCGTTGTGCAGATGGACCATCTGATATGGCCACTTTCAGTTTAGGAAGTGTGTGGCTCCACCCCACACAGCCACACCATCAAGCCCCATTAACTGCTGGCCAATAGTTAACCCAAATATGTTCTTCAATTGATTAGAAAACTGTGTCATATTGAATTTCTTATCTGAGCCTCAAATTTGGAAAAATCTGACATGATAAATGAAATAATCTGGAAGTGTTTACTGTAGTGATGAAAAATAAAGGTCCTGGCTGATGAAAACCACCAAGAGGGTAGGAAGCAAACAAATCCCAGATCAACTCAAAAGCAAGAAAACCTCATCACGTTGCAGTTGCCACATCTCTTGTTGGAGGTGTTAAAAACCAGACACAGATTGTCTGCAGACCATGGATTTTTTTACCCAAGTTTCCATTTCACTGGATGGAACGGATCGCCTCTGAGATGAAAAGCCGGCGGTCTGAGGGAGGCCGGGGCTTACGGTGTTAATCAGGCGTTGATTGGCATCCTGGGAGCCCTCCGGAGAGGCTGGGCAGGCTTGGCAGACACGGAGGGGGAAAACAGTCATTATTCCCCGTACACCATTCCTGCTGCTGGGTCCTCCACATCCAGCCAAGTGGCTCCACAGGAATCAGGTCAGGACAGATCTGGTTTCATGTTTATCCTCCCGGCCAGTCAGGAACCTGAGAGCAAAGGCACATCTGTCCCCCCTTTGTGTGTTTGCATCATCCCTGAAAATCCCTCTCTTCAATGGTTGTTTGTAAACAGTTTAGGCTACATATCAGATGGATTTGGTGCTAACACAAACCTGAATGCTAAACACAAGCTGTCTTTCACCTCACCACACAGCACATGCAGAGCATTGGCACTCTCAAATATGATCAGCGATCTCTCGGCATCGGCCCATCTCACGTTATTGCATTTCACACTCTGGCCGTTTGTCACATTTCAAGACATGCCACGTGAAAGCAAAGCTGTCAATATATTACACAAGAGTAATGAAAGACGCACTGATCAAATAAAAACACTCAAAACCCCCAGCACTATTTAAGAGCTGTGATATGACTGCGTATGTCATGGATTTCATAATAAAATGAAATATAAATGATGAGTTGGATATAGCAAAGATGATTCACAATATTACATTTGAAAAATGTGTCATGAACGGTTGCCATGGTGAGTGGGAATGATCAAGTTCTCACCAACATAGATAAAGTCACGCCCAAATGTGCTTTAATGTTCGTTAAATTGTTTGGGAAATGAGACCCCGAGGCATCTAATTGGAAGGTTTCAGGGGGGTTTAAACGCTCCCCTCGTAGTTATGATCTGTCAATCATCACAGGGCCAGGCCAGGGTTGGAAGCGGAAGTCCAGCTCAGCTTTACCAGAACGAAGCAGGGAGGGGCCGCCCCAGCAAGTAAGAAACACGGAAAACAGCTGGAGGCAGTGAGCCACACATTCCTCCTTCTCCTCCTCTTCCCATCATTCCCACTGTAATCACATCGACCTCCTGCCTGTTTGAAAAAGATACCCGGGGTCCTTTTGGACCTCTTTTCTAGCATTGTCTGAGAGGAGAGGAGAGTACGATGTGGTTAGTTGAGGGAGTGCCATACTACTTTTACATGAAATAAATATTTAAATGTGATGTCTTTTCTGTTCTTCCACAGTTCATGAGTTTTTGGCATTATATATGTGTTTACACTTACAAAGTAAAAACAGCATATGTAATGCATGCTATAATATAAAATTTTATAACATGAAATAATATTGCACACTATCCACAGGATAATAGTACAAAGAGAGAACATAAACTTCAATGAATTAACAAATTTGGTTCAATTGTGTTTAGTTAACCAGAGCAATCTAGTTATGTTGGGTTAGCACTTCAAGAAACAAGGGAAAGGATTAAAGTTCCAAAACATGCTGATCAATACGCTATTAAGTATTGCTAATAATGGCTGTTTATTGATTTTTTTTCACAATTGAATAATAAATAACATACAACTCTTGCAGCAGAGCCTACGCTACATGGAAGTTAAATGGCAGCATATTTTGAGACACCTAACACTACTCTGGAATGTTTCAACGTAAAATATTTAGAGTCTATTGTGTCTACATTGCGCTAATCACATTTAAACAGCTTTTTTGTAGATAAACTGTTAACTGTGATATTGAATATGATAACTGTGAATACATAGTGTATGAGGCTGAGATCCTGAATATCCCCCCTAATATATCCACATAAAGCAAATTATAAGAACAAACTTTAGGAGAAGCGGCCTTAAATGGCTAACTCTAATGTGGGTTTCGGAGGCCACTGGAGGCTGAGCAATGGCAGGCTGAAAGCTGTCCACTGCTCAGAGCAATGTCTCCCATAGTGCAAAGAGCCGAGCCCAGCTTGCGGTTGAGATCCAGGGATGCAGTGGAGACGTAGACGGGTCAATGTGAGGAGGGCTTGTTGCTGTGAGACTCCTCCACCTAATCCCTGGGCCACATTACTCAGACATCCAAACGCGGGACTTTCCCTTCCCTCCAAAGAAGGAGAGACACTCACACTGAGCTTCTCACAACGCTGAGGTAATATCGTTACTTCAATTTGAAGTCATCGCCACTGAAAAGGATCATGTAGGACATTCTCAGAGTAGTCTGTCTCCAGACTGGATGGTCCAATGAGATTTGGCTGTAATGACACAGGAGTTTTATTAGAGAGTGAAACGGTTTTGTCAGGCTGTAGGCTTGGTCTATTGGGAGGAGTTTGAAATCACTGAAGCACATCACTTCGTCCAGTGCCAGTAAATACAAGGAAATATTATGGTAATATATTTTCTTTTTAAATGCCAATCAATGCCCCCAGAGGAGAAATCCTTCAGGTGGGCATGCAGCATACACTAGCTATTTTCTCAGAAATTACTGAGTGACACGAGGTGTTAAATCACTGGCTCCAGTCACAGACCTGAAGGGGTTTTAGAGTGTCATTCCCCAGATCAGAGACAGGGGAATAATGTGTTATCATGCTTGGCGGAACATGAGTTTTAACACCTCTCTAATCAGAAGTGGGGTAGAACATTTCAGAGACGTTGTGTACTGTTAATTTAGGCCTTCACATCAAATCACATGGCGATGGTAAACTAGAAATGGCAAATGTGATTTGTAGATGTATGTCAACATGGTTTTGGGGGTGGCAGTTGGATACAGAGCACCCCCCCCCCCCCCCCACCGCACCCCTCCTCCTTCAGTTGTTCCAGATGTAATAAAAGGACGTGACACGATCCAGACCAACTTGGAGTGTTCACCATTTCCACCAAAACAACCCGAAAATATTATGCAGAACATGCACATAATAATCTGGTTATTAAAAACGTTATTCAGAAGCCGTAAGAGAACAAAGCAAAAAAAAGTTAGGAAGCCTAATCTGGTTCTGTACTGACATATTTCCCTCATTAGATAAATATGAACTCAAAGCAAAGCGTTGGGACTATCTCTGAAAACAAACAGGGCCATATATTTCACTTGGAACAACAGGGATCAGCTGTATCAACACTGATCCACCTACTGCAGCCAGCCGCCTCAACTGGGAAGCTATCTGCAACTGCCTGAGAACCGTCCACCAGAGGCATTCGATCGGCCTGATTCCTCGGGCAGCCGATAAAGAGGATCTGCACTTTAGCACAGTTTCTGTAGAAGCTTGTTTTCAAGTTGCACTCGATAAGCTACAGCAAAAAGTCAGTTACAGGAGTGTGGTGACTGTTATGATTTAGTGGTAAGTATTATCAAAGGGGCCAGTCCTGCTTTGTTCAAGGGAATAAGCCGGCCGCTGTTTGCATTGGCACAGCTGTTTGCATTGCCTTTGTTCAGCTGTCTGTGCGCTCCCTCCCTCTTCCCAGGTTTGATAACATAATTATACTTGAAGTATGTTTCCAGTGGGCGGCAGAGAGAGGGAGAGAGAGAAAGAGAAGGCCTAGTGATCTGGCATTTGATGGAGAAAGGCTCGGCTTTGAAGTTATCCTGCGCTCCTCAAAATATCTTTACTTCTCTTTACTTCTCGCATATCCAAAGTACGTGGGTCATGCAATGGCAAGAGGCAAAGATGTTCTTAAGGAATTTCTTAATTGTGTCTTGTAGAAATGAAGTAGTAGATGTCAACATTCATTTAAGAATCTAATTTCAAAGTGGAGTGGCGGGGGTGGTGTGGTGGTGGTGGTGGTGGTGGTGGTGGTGGTGGTGGTGGTGGTGGTGGTGGTGGTGGGGTGGGGGGGGGGGGGTTGTGAAGCCATACATTGATTACACTCACATCCTCTCAAACCCCAATAAACCATTTGGCATAGCAGAGCGCGTGCATACACACACACACAAACACACACATACACACACACACACACACACACACACACACATTACAGTGCACTTAGTCACAGTGCTGGAGGCTATTGTCTGGTGGGATTTTGCGTTTTGTTTCAATCATCAAAGCTATTGGGTTTAGGGTCCCCTCTCTCTCCGTATCACTCAGCGGCACTCACAGCCGTTCAGACCCTGAAACCTTAGCCAGGCCGCTGAGCAGAGCGGGCGGCTGGGCTAAAGAAACACACACGTCTCCCTGGCCTTGCTCTGCGCAGCCGGGGGTCACTCCGCCATTCTTCTGTTACACAAAAGAATCCTTCAAGTGGCTGTGTCACAATGGCCTTTAGATCGCTGGAGCAGAATGATTACTGCTTCATATGAATCCATTCTGGAATCATGGGAGCAGAATTAAAATGGGTTGTAGGGTTTGTTTGGGGGGGGGGGGGGGGGGGTTGTAATCAAAAATAGTATTCATCAGTCAGTAACCAATTCAATGATTGGCTTGAGGCTCTTTTTTTATTGTGTGATTTTCAGTATTGCCTTTGTTTCTGGTTGTGTTGGGGTTTGGGACTTCCATGTGTTTCCATGCAGGTTTAGGGATTCAAATAGCGGATGACCGTTAAGAATCCTGGAGTGGATAACATTCCCAACTGGTTGCTGAGGATAACCTCACACACGTGTAGCCCCGACTTCCTTTTGATGAGGTGCTCCAGTCACCTCTCCTCATTAAGGCTCTATGGACATACCATAAACAGGAGATGACAGGCTTTTTTTGTATATGAAACAACAAACTTACAAAACTATGTGGGAACTAAAAAGAACACTGGTGCATGTATTAATAAAACGCATGATGCTGCAAAAACATTATACAATGAAAATAATTCAAACGAGGTTGAGATTTGTTTGTTAGTCTCCAAAGCCTTTATTGGTTAGCCACCATCGTAAACAGAATTAGCTGTGTCTGTCTGTAAATTAGGAACATACAGATGCCACCCCCCGCCCCCCTCCCAACCTCTTTCTCCTCCCCTCCGCTCTGCTCAATGCGCCTGACTTGATTCAAGAACCCAGCAAAACATGCCAGCGTTTGGCTCTCTTTCAGCACAAATCTTTAGGGGCTAATAGCACCCATGTCAAAACGCCGCCTGTCCATCCTTCCATCGGCCATCCCTTTGCAAATAGGATGCCGTCCACAGGCATCTTCCAGGCATTATTTTTGGTTATTTCAGTCAATCCTTTTAAAAACAAAAGTGTGTCCCAACCTCTGTGCTAGCCTACTCTGGAGCTCTTTCAATAAAGAAAAAGTGACCAGAATGTTGCCTAAGGTGTTTATTGCTGCCGAGAATTTATAATCGGAGCATTAATTAATTAACAAATTATTTGCTTAGACAATTGTTGAGAAGAAAACTCGGTCAGTCCTACATCTTTGTGAAAGTATTCGTGGGCAGGTTAGTGCAAAACTACACCAGCACAGTGTCATGTTTCATCTGGGTTGACTCTTGATCTCTTATCAAAATTAGATAAAACAAAATGTACCCTCTGTGGTTTTTTCATGGAAACAGACATTGCTTTCCAGTTGTGTTCCACGTCATTTAGTATGAAGCTGTGAGAGACCAGAACCAGGCTGCATCGCCAGTTGATTGTGATCTGAAATCTGACACCTCTTCAAAGAGCTATGTGTCTAGTGAGAACGCGGTGCAGCGGTATCCAGTTTCTGACCTGGGTTCAAAAAGGAAAGAAAAAAAAACGCTCTTGGCCACTTAAATCTGGGTGGATGTTTCACATGGGGTTCACCTGCTTGATTGTACCATTGTACGTTTCCTGACAGTGCTGGGTGGGACATGCCAACTCTGATTACATAATGTTGCCACCAGCCATCATATTTTAGCATATTTTATTACAAGAAATGAATTCTACATTCGGTCACTGGAAGTTGAAGTTCACAAATTATTTATTAATTCTTAAAGATACTTAAACTACTAAAGGACGGTTAGTAAAAGCCAAATTGAACTGATTTGATTAGGAGTATAACCTGCACGTTCTCAACCCTTCATTCCAGTAAACCGGTCTGGCACACTTTCACTTAAAGGTGAAGTAGGCAGTTAAATTCCATATTGACCGTGCAGCATATTCTAATTCAAGTAGTCTGAGAGAAAACCTCTACTCCTGTCCTCCTCTTGGCTCTGTTCAAATTTAGCACGTGACGGTAGACTTTGGCCAATCACAGGTCATTTCAGAGAGAGGGCGTTCCCACTGGCTGTTCTACAAATGCAGACGTGCATTCACATCCCTTCAGACAGTGAAAGTGTGATTCAATGACGGACAATTGTGCTGAAAAAGTTGCTATTCCAGCATTGGCAACAGAGTCTGACAATAAACGCAATAGAACACGTATAAATATCTATGAAGCGTTTCAGAGATGGAGATAACTGAGATTGCTTTGGCCACAATTTGGATTTGGAGTTTGCTGTTATGGGGTTCCATTTAATGCAAAAAATATGCAACTGGCTTTTTGTTTGTTGTTGGCTTTATACGTTGTGTTGGTTGCTGTGTTTGTAGTCGCATATTGCGTTGGCTTGTACAATGCCTTGTTGCTTATTGCTTTGTGCAATGCGTTTGTCGTTGCCTATTGCTTGGCTTTGTACAAATCATTTCTCGTTGCCCATTGCGTTGTCGTTTGTATTGACATTACACACAGCCTTCCACCAGCTATATGTTTACATCGCTGTTTTTAGTTATGGCGTTCCATTAATGCCAAAATTACGCAACTGGCTTTGCGTTTGTCTTTTGGGTCGGCTTTATACATTGCGTTGGTCGTTGATTTGCGTTTGTAGTTGCCTATTGCTTTGTACAATGCGTTTCTCGTTGCCTATTGCGTTGGCTTTGTACAATGTGTTTCTCGTTGCCTATTGCGTTGCTGTTAGCATTGACTGCTGATCGTCACACAGCCTTCCACTAGCGACATGTTTCCATCGCTGTTGTCTGTTACTTGCGACCTAGTCGACCGTTTGGGATTTTAAATATTTCTCTCAGCATAGTCAATACAGACGAGTCGACAACGCAATAGGCAATAAGAAATGCATTGTACAAAGCCAACACTATAGCCATCTCCAAACGCAAAGCCTGTTGCATAATTTGGGCATTGATGAAACCCCATATGCTGATTGTTGCATCTGGTCAAGCCGAGCAACCTTGTGTTGCGCGCGTATGAAGCGCGTGCATATGCCCATGCTCGTCTGTTGGGAGAGGCTTAGGATAGGGAGCGCTGCAAGAGAAGGGCTGTATTTTCAAATTCAGGCGTTTTGTTATGCCTTTTGCAGAAAACTGCCTACCCCCACCTTTAATATAGTGAGTTTTAGGTTCAAGTTGGTTTGGAAAGTGGCACTCTACCAACACAGGAAAAGTAAGTAAAGTAAACACAGGACTGGGGCTACTTTACAATTCATTGTCGTTGTTGATGTTGAATTAAAAGTTCACTGTTATTTTATCTTTCCAAATAGGATTGCCATGATTGCTTTTGGTGTCACAGCTGTACCAAGCCCAGAGAAATGGACTATCCCATTTGAATATTGTTCATTGGCATGGCCTTTAATGGCATCCATTTACTTACAGGAATTGAATTGTTGTTGACCTGAGTCAATAAGGGCGGGGAGAGAACACACTCACACACACACACACACACACACATGCACGCACACACACACACACAAACACACACAGGCAGTACATACACAGTCACATTGTTCCTGCTTATGCCATTGCACAAGTACTTACTGATTTATGGTAAGAGCAAGACCCTTCAAAACAGCACCACATTGAGAAGGGAAAGTAGGCTCATTAGTTTAACATTAACAGGTAGTCGACATGCATCAGCAAAGCAAGCCTTTCCTGAGGAATATTCAACTTTCGGATAGTAGTAAGAAAGTCAAATATAAATTATTCTATAAATAGGACTAGTTTCCGACTATTTGTCTGTCCTGGTGACACTCCCTGCTACTGTCTTGACAAAGTCTCAAATCTTTTCCTGCTGATGATTTGCTTCTTAATTTGTATTTTTATTTTATTACTTGAGCGGTTACAGGTATAATAATAGTGAATTTACTCCGTTTAACTAAACAACAGTAAGTAGATAAATTGGATTATTATGACAGTTTTTATAACTATTACTACAAAGAGTGTAACATAGCATATGCATTGAAGAAGACAGTTAGCCCTCTTTGGTCTTCGTCCAAGGATTTTAGTCGTCTCATTAGCCGTTTATTTGATTTACTAACACTACATGTAATTCTTAAATGTCTTAACGTTGGTTGATATCCAATTCCCTAAAATAACATTATGGCTTTCAATTTAGAAACTTAGAAAAACATTATAAATCCAAACGGCCTCACCACATTCCTCATAGAGTGAGATGATTGAACATGAAAACATAAATCAGTTCACAATGTAGCCTGTTCTACCTCAAGACACAGTCATGATACAGAAAGTGTTCGTATGTAGGTTCTATGTGTGTGTGTGTCTGTGTCCGGAGAGTGCTGGTGCACGTTGTTTATTTTAAAGGAAAGTAAAAAGTTGGGGTCGCCTGTATTAATACTGACAGCCCCATTTGGAAACAATCATCAAATGTGTCATGGAAAAACTGCTACGTCATGCGCTGCCATGGACTGAAACACTTTGCCAGCATCAATATTTTCTCTGAAGGCTGGCAATGGGGGCCTTTTTCTTTGACTACATGTTTTTGTTTCTTTCTGCAAGTTTCAAACATGATTCGTCCGAGAGCAAGAATAGAAAAATGTTTCAACAGAATTCAACTCTGTTTGCAGATCAACGCGCGCGCACACCCACACACACACTTTCTCTGTTATGTTTCCACCTATACAACTCATCGTGTAAATCATCAACAGAGAGAGAGAGAGAGGGGGTAAGGAATTAAAAGAGGGCCCCCCAATTGATGGGAAATGCTGGCAATTGGGCCCATATCCTGTTCACTGAGGACATTGTTCTAACTCATTGATCCTAGGAGGCAGCAAACACTCCAGCCCTCCTACTTCTGGGGGACCACCTCGGTGTTGTGATGGGCCAAGGACCTTATCTTTCTGCATCAATAGTCACTCACCTGACTGTCACACTGATCGGCCTATTAGATATTAACATTTTCAACACATTCCATCCCATTACAGAGTGGTGAGATACTTTAATCTCCTTCCTGCCAGCAACAATTAGCTTAAACACACACACACGTGGGATTTGTTTCGATCACATGACCCATAGGGGTTAATAGAGGAATGGGAGACAATGTAGTAGTGTGAGTCTGGTGGACATGCTAGTTTACTAGCCCGAGCAGGGATTAATCTGATCTGTTTCACCGAGCATACAACACTACCCTCAGTTGTACTCACAGGATCAAACGGCTGTCGGCGGGAGGTGAGAGGACACACACAGACCAGCGCTCGCTGGGACACCTCACAAGGACGGCGTCAAGGAAGGCCTCACTCTCGATCTCTCTCACATGACCTTGCACACACACACACACACACACACACACACACACACACACACACACACACACACTTTTAAACACTGACACGTTCACACTAAGGGCTCGTCTCTTTGCTGCTAATGACCGTGTTGACGTACACACTGAGAAGTCACCCGCTGAGCCTCAGTCGTTAACCAGCGTACGTACTTGAGATAAGATCATACACAGCTTTGAGACCGAAAGCACCACAATTACCCAAAGGTTAAAAAAAAGTTACACGACATAAAAGCTATAACTATCTGTAAACTATCTATAAAATACAAATATTTGTCAAAACACAATGAAACATTAATGCCCTCGTTTTGATGCCACACAGCAGTTGGACCTCCTTTTGCAAGGGCTGGCAGTGGAGCATCAGCTCACACACTTGGATGACTAAAAAACCCATCTCAAAACACCGGCCTTGAATAAACGTTGAAAGTAACAAAAGCGACCACCTTTACAGTGAAAAATAATATTTATCTGAGCGCAGACCGTTGATCTGTGACACGTACTGTAAAAGGCTACTCCAATAAACACACAGGGCTGAACGCTGAAGTGCGTTTAAAATTGGGACCTGCACAAGGACTGAAAAGCAGAGACCCTCCCAATCACTCTCTCACTCAAATTCCACAACAGCTAAATGGTTTACAGAAGGTGATCTGGCCAGTATCAGTCCTGCATGAACCCTCCTATAGCTCTTCTTTTGCTGTGCGTGTACACACATCTTGTCAGTCTTATGAACAGCCATTATGCAGCCATATATGTCATTCAAATACCCTTTATGACACGCTAATGCTAGCTCTATGCACCTCTTTATGTATCTCTTGGTCTCTCAACAATGACATATTTTAACATTAGAGAAAAAAGAAAATTATAATTTTTGCCTTTTGTTATACAAAATGCCTATTTGGTCTCGCTACATGGTTTTCCCCTGCCTTTCTCATTCACATATTTCAGTAATTACTCACTATTTCTTCCCCCATGTTGACTGACAACACCACGCATTATTGTGGGAGCAACACTGAACTATTCTTTAGGAATTCTGCTGATGCAATTCCGCTTTATTTGACTGATGGAAAATGTAAGCTAACAGCATAGCTAAGATAGAGGTGACTGAAAACATGCTCACTGGTTTGTGTCCTTTTGGGGAGGGGGACGTTCATTAAGCACATGTTCCCCACATTCCTCTGAGGAACACTGAGTCTTCATTCAGCCATGCTTCATTGCCATTCAGAGCAGTAAGAGAGGTGGCAAAAGGCTGAAGTAATTGGATTGGTATACGGCAACGAGTGTCTACCAACAAAAGATACCCATCTCGCTAATGGCCCGCCGAGGCCTTTTGTTGAGGGACGGAATTTATTTGCTCATTCACTCTTCCTGAGCGCAGCGAGCGGGGGAACAACGGAGGCAGGGCCACCATGGGCTGGCTCAGCCGGGTGTCTAGTACGCACGCAGGCCTGTCGAGTCACAGCGCCTGTGCTGCCTGTGTTTGCATGTGTGAATCATAGATCCCCAAAAGCCCCGGGGTCATACGTGTGGTCATTACCATAATCACATTAAGGCTGGAGGAGATTAGCGCGCAGGCCTCCGAGGAGCAGGGCAGCCTCTGCTCCATGACTGGCCCTGGGACAAGAGAGAGCATGCTCTGAACTCCTCCTAAATCTAACGCAGGGATGGTCAGTAGACATGCAGCAAAGACAGGAAAAGCAGTAGGGACTCTGGGAAGATACTGACTCACAGGCAAGCTATTGCTTGTCATTGCCTGGCTATTTCCACTGGCCCTAAACATGCAGCACCTCAAGTGCAAGTCATGAGAGCAAGGCAGCTGTAGTCATCACCATGTTCCAAAACTTTTGTCCGTTTGATAGGCCACTGAGCTCCCAACATCAAAATGGAAATGAGCATAAAACTTTGGGCAACCCTATGAGCGAGAAATTGTCAATCTCCCGAGGGCATAAATGTTACCCCTATTAACCCTAATTACCCATTGAAGTAGCACTTAAAGCAAAAACGTAACCTGAGACGCATGTGGGGGAGGAATGTCCAGGGAGATTTGGAGGAGACGAAGAGAAAACCATACCAAGTTCAACATCAGGAAAGATTGTATTGAAACCAACAATGACAAATTACCCAACATATAATTAACATATATAGTGTGGAACAAACTTAACATATGAAAACAAAACGAATGTGTAACTTACTTCTCTTCTGCTGATAACAATAACAACCACAACAAAAAGAGACAAGTATCTCAGACACAATTTTGCAGAACAGACTGGAAGTCATTTCAAAGGTTTCTTTCTGAGCTACTAGCAGTGACGTGAACTCAAGATAAGATGAGAAAGACTCCTCTATGGTCCTGCAGGGGGGAATTGTTAATGAAACCAGTGTTACTGTTAAAATCCATCATTACAAATGGTGTTAGAGTGTCATACTGCTTATCAGGAAGAGTAATCATGCCACTGAAACAAGGTGGACACCTTTACTCCAGCCAAAACACTCTGATGGACTTACTAGAAAATAAAGTAATTCAAGCACTGTCCATTGAGTTTAACCTATTGGTTGACCTGTGAAATTGGTCTCTGTAAATCTGTAACTGCAGGCTGGCCAGTGTTATTTTGAAAACAGCCACATACTCCCCCTTCCCTCTCTCTGCTGTGTGTTTTTGTGTATTTGTGTGCATGTGTGTTAAGAGAGAGAGACAAAGGGCTAGAGAGAGTGAGAGAGTGAGTAAGTGAGTGTGTGTGTGTGTGTGTGTGTGCGCACTTGTGTGTGTGCGCCTTTCACCTGGGACAACTACCCTTTACCACTAGGGGGCAGAGAATGCAATCAGGGCAATAAATCTGCATGCTTCAGCCTGGTACTTTTTGGTTAGTTTGCTGTTCCTTTGACAATCTCTTTCATTTCCTTTTGAACTATCTTACTGGTTACTTTTGCATTAAATCAAACTACAATTGGGTACTCACTAAAGATAGTGTAATCAAATGGCCACAATAAATCTGAACTGTGTTGCACTGTGGGGCTGTGGTACTGTATAAACCTCCAGTTTAATTCAGATCTGATGGCAACAATTACATCATGCAATAATAATGCATAATTTTCAATTGAATTAGATGTCACTCTATAACTATGAAAAAACTATGAAAACTTTGCTAGGCATTTGTCTCAGAATATCATATTTAACCTCCTGCTCAAGGCACATGTTTTCATTACCTATTTTGAAGGAGAAATACTGTGGAATAGTCTACATACTATGAATTATTTTGCATGTAGGAGTCCTTCGTATAAACTAATTCCTTTATTTGGAATGTTTTAGTATGTAAAACAGAATGATCGGAATTCTCATGCTATCAAAAATAATACACCGAAGGTAAATGGGCGTGGTTGCGTTCTCCTCACCCTATGAATATGGATTTTCAGTGCTATGACCACGCCCTCTTGTTGAACTTGTGTACTTCGACTTCGAAGAAGCAGTCAGTCGTGGACATAGCACCGAGCATGGCTACGGTGTAGACTTTCGTCGTTGAGAAGTGGAAGAGCTAGGACAACAACAATAGGAACGAACGCTAATCGTGATTGAGGGAATACTTGGAAGAAGTTCTATATGACTTGGAAATCTGTGCTCTATTCATAAAAGTGTTCTTTTTCATATGTGCATGTTTAAATCGGAGGAGTATATTGGTGCCGTGAGTCGGCCAGACAACTGATTTCTAAGCAAGAGGCAACACTAGATTCGGAGGAATGATTTTGAGACGGGGATCAGCCGTGGCTGTCTTTTGCCATACTGCGTTTTTACTCTGTTTTTTTGCAAAGGTATGCAAACTTTTAGTGTTAGGCCTTACCTTATTTTTGAGAATAATTAATCAGTGCAACTGCACTAACAGCATAGTATTTTGCAATATTTATTTATTAAGTGTCATGTTCTGTTTTAAAATGCATGTGACTGCATAACATGCATGTGACTGCATTTTAGCTTTAAGTTTGATTACAGCCATAGTGGCTAGCTAAAGTTAGCATGCAATTTTAAGCAAAAGTTAGTTTGATAGCAAGAATTTACCTCGCGCGTGTGCATATAAGTCAATGGTAAAGTTATGACTTTCTATACCCATTATGTTCTTTAGTTGCTGCACACTTTAAGTCCAACACTAGCATTCACGTTTCCTTTTTTTATCAACAGGTGTCAGATGGATCGGGCCAATTCGAGTTGCAGATTTCGGCAATGCATAATGTGAATGGGGAGTTACTGAATGGCCTATGTTGTGACGGGACTCTGAACACTGTGGATAGAAAATGCACGAGGGATGAATGCGATACCTTTTTTAAAGTTTGCTTGAAGGAGTACCAGTCTCGGGTCTCAGCCGCAGGTCCTTGCAGCTTCGGAACGGGATCTACGCCTGTGTTAGGAGGGAATACATTTTCTTTGAAAAACAATGTGAGGAATGAAAGATCCAGGATTGTTTTGCCTTTCAGTTTTGCCTGGCCGGTAAGTTAAAGCCTGAAAACATCAAGCCTAAATGGAACATTGTTCCTCTGCACCTTAACATAAATGTTGAGAAGTGGTCAACTTGTACCCTATCTAATAATCGTTTGCGAAGGATTTCCTCCAAAACCCTTAATCAGTGAACCAATATCAAGCTCTTGATAGACAAACATGGATAAGTAATGCCTTGAATTAGACCCCCATGGTTGCCTAATGATTGAGGCTAATTCATCAATTGCAAGTCAATCTATTTTTGCTAAAAATGCTTTAAGCGTTATTTACAAATTTAAATATTAAGCAATAGTCCACATTTCATTGAAACAATTATATTTAAGCCTTTTTATGGCAAAGGTAATTTGGTCCGTTTTTGCTGTTGACCCTGCCTTTGTGGTTGTCTTGGGTGTAAGTCAAGACTTTAACACAAAATCTTAAAGGGACATGTCTGATTTTTATTATTGGGGGGGGGGGGGGGGGGGTAACAAACTCTTACAGATAAACTAAATTAGCTTGGGTAAGAAGCCTATTGGAGGTTTTAGGTCTTACTCTAACTGGTAGTACTTTGTCATGGTGGACATTATTCAGAGGTAATAAACGGTTAAGCACAACATCAGGCTGGCCCCATGGCTTGGCCCTCAAAGTTTTCCCTACTTGCTTGATGGGTGAAACTCACTGTCCGTCCATTGGCATGCACGTGTCCAATTACATTTAGGCTATTTTTGTCACGGCATGAATGAGTTTTCTCCTGCATCAATCCACAAATTAGCAAATGTGCAAGGGACATACTAAGAACATACTAAGAAGTATGTACTTTATTGTGATGTCCTACCTGGAGTGCAGACTGCCTTTTGCAAAGTCTAGAGACTGCTTGTTTAGTCATATATTCTTGTAACATTTTTAACTGGACATCAGGCTATAGCATACTCTTTAAACAAAAAAAGGTGAATGTTTTGTGAAATTTGTAATAAGCCTGAATTTCACCAAAAAGATTGCTCTGCATACAGATTAGACTCAGGCTTTACAATAAACAGCCTCGTTTTTATTAAGATAAGTTTGGGAGACTTTCTCAGTTTTGTCACTTAATTTGTTTTACTTCAGTGCATATTAAGAATTTCCAGGTTCGTTGTTCATATCACTCTTTTGTTCTTTTCATACGTTGATTGGCTGTTGTGGACAGATTGCGGAGCAAAGCCATTGGGTTGCTGGGTGCTGCTGCTTCATAAAGGCTTTCTGGCATGCCCTCTCGCGCTGCTTGAAGCTGGCCTCTTGTCCAGGCCCGGGGCTTTGTTTAAGTCATGCTTGGCTAGACCCTAGGTATTTCATCTCTTTAACCTTGCCACCCACAGTAAATGCTTCACTTAATGAGGCTACCCACATGTGCTTAGATCAGGTAGGGCAAGACCCAGACATTCAACTGAACGCCATAGCCTCAAACCTATTCATTTCGACATTTCGACCTGAATTAAATGTACAAACATTTGCGTCTGCTAGCTACAAAATACTTTTTTGGACTCCAGAGTTGTTCTTTCCTTTCCTTAGAAAGATGTGAGCCAGACCACCCAGAAAGAGGCAGCCGTTGTCCTTTGCGGACAGGGACGGCCAGTGCCCTCACTGACTCATAATGGAGCTTGTCCAGCTCCAATGCAAGACACAGGAAGCAGTAATAGATTGGTCTGGAATGAGGTCAGCTCTCAGGCACACCATTATGACCTCTGCTTCTCCATCTCAAAATGTTGTCTTTAGACCGCTATTTATCACATTAGAGAATAGAACCATCTCTATAAGGCCAAGCTAAGAGGGCTTCTCAAAAGGTTCTCAGGCTTGTTCCTGTTCATTTTCATACGTGATGTTGGTATTCGTGTCTGTTCAGGTGCCCTATTTAGATGTTCACTCATTTAAATTTCCTCCCCCATTTCACATTGATACAACCTGACCTTGTTTTCCTTGGCCAGTGGTGTCAACATTAGGATGATTGATGACCAGCTGCAAAGGTCTGAGGGCTGAGCGTCAGGTGAGTTGTCTAACAGGCAGCTCAGCCTTGAGGGAAAGGCCTGCCGGCAACTGGGGGAGTAATTACATGTTTGCCTTATATAGTCTGCTCTGATGTGGCAGTTAAGTGCAAATTACTCAAGTGAAAGAGAGAGAAAAAAACGAATGTTTTTGTGCCTTAACAAAGCGGTGCTTTTTCATTTGTGATGTCGTGGTGTTGTTTCAGGGTTAAGGTTTCATGGAAAGTATTTAATTTGCCATCTTGTTTGATTTATCGAAAAGCGAGTGCACGTCTTTTTGTAATCTGAGAATGTAACCAATAGGGCAGAACAATGGGTCTTTTTGCTGCACTTCAATTCTTTTCCTCCTATCACAAAAGAAGGTAGACTGGCTACGTGTTGGATTTGAAAGAATACTTCTGGGTTTACTGGTGGTTTTGGGTTGAAGCTGTCTCGTCAGACTGACCGTGGGTGAGACAACCTCTCTGTCTATATTTTTGGTCTTGTTGGCTACAGTGATATTGATAGTGTGATATCAGGAAACGTTCTTCCTTATGCCCACTTGAGTGGCTCATGTCAAAAAGGTTTTCCTTTGAGCAATAGTCCTCACTCCCACTTTTGTATTGATAAAGATCTAATTGCAAACAAGGCGTTCCTTTCCTTATAATCGGTCACTGCCGCCTTTGAAGGGGATTGGGAAAGTTTTCTTTCTTGAATCCCGTGTTTTATGACAAACAGGGTGTGTACCCAAGCAATCTCAATCATTTCAGTGCCAGATCTAGGCTAAGCAGACACCCTGGGGATGATGAATCGTGTAAAGTAATACAGTAGGGCCACCAACATTTCTTGTCCATTGTTTAGCCAGTCATGGGTACGTCTTGCCCTTTCCCTAGGCCCATGCTTCTGTGGGGGTACAAGATTTGACAAAAGAGAAGCCCCTAGCTTGTTAAGAAGCTACGTCAATTTGAGGTTTTAGACCACTCTTGTTGCATAGTTATTATTAGTAGCAACCGAGGCCCAATGGAAGACCAACAGAAGAATTCTGTGGAAATGTTTACTAAGTGCAGACAACATTGGAATGCCTTGTTAATTCGTTCCATTTCAAATCTGGTTTGCAGGAGAAAGGTAGAACTGTCTGTGCGTGATTTGCGGGGTAAATCCCCTCAGATGAATCTGTTAGTGTTCTCTCCTGCAGCTTCGCTCGAAGGCCAGGGAACGCGGATGGCCTTTTTTTTTTTTATCAGATGTGTCGTCTGTGCGTCGGGGAGATTTTCTGGATGCCGAAGGGGAAGATAAGCGGACATATGGCCTCTCTTGTTTGGGTTGGGCCCAGCGTCTCAGTATGTGCGCGCAGTTCAAAGAGAAGTTTGTGAGTCAGCTGAGAGCCTGGGAAAAGTGAATCTGGCAGCTGTACACGGTTCGTAGCTGATAACCACTTGGAGTTATGGAGTGTGAGGGACCGAGCAGGCGTAGAGAGGATAACACGTTTTGGGAAGCCCCAGACCAGCCCCAGACCTGAATGTTTTAATCTGCCCGCACTGTTACATAAATGTCCCAACAGACTTCTTGTTACCTCAAGTAAGATTTAGCCTACCGTATGTTTAAAACTCATTCTTTAGTTAACACCCCCCCTCCCCACTCCCACTGCACTGTCCCCGGTCTGTTGACATTGTGGTGCCTGTGAGAGCGAGGTAGGGATGGGTCAAGGATGACTGACTGCAAGGTTTTCCATGTTTAAACAAGCCCAATATGCACACCGGATCGATGCACTTTCCCATGTCGGCCTACTGGGCCTGAATGGCCTGGCTCTGTTTATCCCTAATGGAGAAGAACAACAACAGCAGCAGCCAGAAATGAGAGTCAGGGTCCTGTCTTTGGACAGATGGAGAGCAGGCTAAATGCACGTAACATCGAGGAGCTGAGAGAGGCCTTCACTAACAACACAGGTAGATGGACAGTTTATTTTCTTTAGTTTGGTAGTATGGTTTTTATTTTATAGAAGACTGGAGCCTGCCTGTGCGATGGAGGAGGACCTGACTTGCTAGCACTGTGCGGTGAGAAAGCTGTAGATTACAAGGACTGTGCAGGTGAGGTGAGGTTGGACTTTTCAGGAAGAGGCATTTGAATTGTTCTACGATCGCGACGCTCGATGATATCGGGATGACTTGGAACTGGTTGTAGTGGGGGTCCTGGCAAGGCACAGTGAAGTGAGAAAATGAGATCGTGCCTAGTGTAACTCCCGTCTTGGCTTTGGTTTCGATGGGTGGAACTGAGGTAGGCTTTCCAGCCATCTCAGGCAGAGTGTTTACTGTAGTCACTGCAGTAGTGAAAGCAGTAGTGGTAATGTTGAATTTCTGACATGCCTTTGAGCTATGCTGTCAGACCCGAGTGTGTGAGTTTAGCAAGTAGGTGCTGCTAGTCGATGCCCTAACTCTGTAAGTGGATTACGTTCTCTCTCTCTCTCTCTCACTCACACACACACACACACACCCTCACACACACCACACCACACCACACAGTCCATTCCTTTTCCAGGGCTGTGGCATCGGGCTGTGGATGTGTAAGCTGATACTGGTGTGAGCGCTACTGACCCAGAGACAGACAAAGCGTTTCAGGAGTGCTGAAATGAAGACAGTCCCTCATGAGATCTCCCCCAGGCCGCCTGCATGACTAGCTCACTCAGAGCAGCTATCTCTCTCTCTCTCTCTCTCTCTCTCTCTCGCTCTCTCTCTTTTTTCTCTCGTTCTCGTTCTCTCGTTCTCGTTCTCTCTCTCTCTCTCTCTCTCTCTCTCTCTCTCTCTCTCTCTCTCTCTCTCTCTCTATCTCTCGTTCTCTCTTTCCTTCTCTCCCTTGTTCTCTCCCTCATTCTCTCTCTCTCTTTCTCTCTCAGCTCAATGACATGCTCTCCCACCCATGTCTTTCTCACCTTTGGTTTTCACCTCTCCTCCTGCTTGTCCTGACTTGGCCTATTGAGCCCACATCCCACAGTGCTTCTCACTGAATCACTTACACGAAGCAGTGCTTTATTGGCTGTTCTCTATTTTATGTGGAAAAGGGACTCTGCTTGTCTCTGCCTGAGTTCTGTGTCATCATTGAATCATTCCTCCTCTTTATCGCGAAACCATGGAAGTTGCGTAAGCAAAGAACTGATGAAAGCAATGCCAGAGAAAATAGTTGTTTTATTAGTCAAATATTTTTCTTTTCTAATTCATTTACAAGTCCAAATCTAGGGCAAGGCACACTGTGGGAAGAAATATATCAGGGTGTGTCCCTCCATAAACTGGGTGTTTTATTTATATGTTTTGGTACACGTTGGTTCGGCTGTGTTTCTCTGGGTTGTTTGCATATAGGAGGACCTACCGCTGGTTAAAGTGAAAGTGTGTTAGACCACATCACCACTGCCCATGTGTTCCAGAGCGTTGAGACCTCTGATCAACCCCTAGCTGGACCCTTCTTAATCAGATCCCATAACAACTGTTGCTATCTTCTGTTATAAGGCTTTGGATTAGGCCCAATTCGAGGTCAGCCCTAACATTCTAACCTAGAACTACTCCATTAGGAGGCATGGCTGCGATACCTACTGGAATGGTTCACCCAGTCTTTGTCAACTATAGGAAACCATTTTGCTAGAGAACGAGGATGTTACCTGGTTCTATGTCAATGTGGTCAACTACTCGTCCTGACATGCTACTCATGACCCTTTTGGCGTAGTAGTAGTAAGAGTAGTTATCAATGGTCTTTAGATGTCGGTGTTTGATGTTTTGTTATTTGTCTTTGGTGGTTGACGTGTGTCTTTATCTTCCTCAGAGGTCCTACACGTTGATAGTGGAAGCGTTGGACTTCGACAATGACACCAGTGGTGAGTATCCGCATTCTCCCATTTTGGCCTCCCTCCCATGTCTCCCTCTCTCTGTCTCTCCGTTCCCCATACCACATGGTAAGCTGTTAGAGGTAGTCCTCTGAAGGCCAGCAATTTTACGTTTATTTTTCCTGAACCCACTGCACCCTCCTACGCGGCCAGTCGTGTGTGTGTGTGTGTGTGTGTGTGTGTGTGGGAGAGTTAAGAGAGTGTGTTGACAGGTGCTTGAAACAGGGGAGGGCAGGGGGGAAAAAAGTAGAAGGGAGAGAGGGAGAGGGGTTATGCAGAGCGAGTGTGGAGACGGGGAGGCTGCGGTGCGGGCCATAGCGGGGGGCCAACGCTGCCCGCCGGCCTCCTACCAAAATGTTTTCATAGGGCTGATGACTGATGGCAGGTGCTGCTGGCCCGGGTCAGGGTCACGCTGTCTTACTGTCACCGGGGCGCGAAGCACGGCCTCCATCCGGCCCGGCCGGCGCTGCGAGCGACCCTGGCTCGGCTCGCGACGCGGTGCCCAGGCCTTCCAGCTATGCTGCTCAAATGTTAAGGTTAGCGCGCCTCTAGCTGGCCGGTGGCACAGGCGCCGCTGTCACTCTCGACGCGCTGCACAGGCGGGAAAGCACAGTTCTACCTGGCGTCGTTAGCGAAAGGGTTCCATACTGTTATTCACTTTGTGTCAGCAGTGAACTAATGTGTAGGAGTTATATGGGTGTCAGAGGGGTCGAGGTGGGGGTTGGGGGGGGCAACAATGGTATAGAGTTCCCTGTGCGCGCTGACGGTTGTTAGGCTAGTGTTTAATGTTTATAGGATTGGATTCCTGCTGCTTGGTGGTTGGCTTGGCGGCGTCTCCATCTGAAGCTATAGCCCGCTGCACCTCTCTGGTGTTTTGTTTTTTTTCCGCTTTTTTTTACGCAGTTCTATTTGAGGTCAGCACAGTTTCAGTCTTTTCTGCTGTATTTGCCGCTCCCCAGAGAGCGATTAGGGCATTTGTGCGAAAAGCCCCCTGAATGTACACACTCAGTGCTGGCTAAGCCCTTTTTCAGCTCCACCAGGCAAGCCTCTGTTAGCATGACCTGCCATCACTAGGCCAAAGCCACACATTAGGGCCCGTAAGCCAGTGTGAGAAACTGTGTGTACAAAGATTTGGAGACTAGCTTGGTGTGCCATACGTTAATCCTTTTTCAAGTCATTTAAAATTTTTCCCATTCATGACAACACCATTGTTGTCCCACGTGACTAAATTCCCGAAGTTAACCTTTGTCTCCTGTAGGCTACACGTTTCAAATCTAAACATCCTACTTTTACTTTGCCTAGATGTTTTGAGTATTTACAATGGATTTCATTTTTCAGACTTTTTCTCTCTATACAAACTCCAGGATGATGCCCCGCCCCCCTGGACTTTTGAGTGTGTCTGTTATGAAGCTCCCTGGCGTTGATTTATGTGTGGCTCTGAGCCAGGCCGCCCCGGCAGCAGGTAGTGAGGACGTGCTACTCCGGACAGACGGCAAGACCGTGTCCAGTAGAGAAATGCCACACGTCCCAGCTCTGGATGCCACATGGCTGTGAAATGTGTCTGCGCGCTGTGACTTTGGCACACTCTCCCAATCCGTGCATAGTAAATAAACCCAGCGCGGCTCCCGGTCCACGGCGTTGCATCATAATTCACAGAGGGGCGATTCATAGAAGAGACGCTGGACGCTGGCCGCTGGCCGCGACGCGGGGGCAGTAAATAAAACCCCTGACACATTTTTAATTTTCTCCCAAGTGAAGATTTTCGATAAGGCGGTCACTGGGAGCGTGTGAATAAACATGTGTGCGCGTGCGAGCGGTGTCCGTGATTGGTCTCTCCGGGGCTCGCCTGTCCCAGCCTCTCTCTTTCTCTCTCTCTCTCGCTCTCGCTCTCGCTCTCTCTCTCTCTCTCTCTCTCTCTCTCTGTGTGTGCGTGCGGTGGGGCTGGCGGTTGGCTGGTCCAAGCGGCTCTGTGTTTGCTCACCATTTGCCCTGTTTGCTCTGGAAGTAAAGCTCATTAGGGTCTGTGGCTCCCAGGCCACTGGCTGCCCTCTTCTAACAGCCCGCCTGACCTCGTCTGTTTGGTTTGGCCAGAGAACACAGGCGACAGGTTTTTGTGTCTGGAGTCGGCGAAGGGGTTTCAGGGTCTCTGCGTAGGCCGTGCGACGCACCCGGTTCAAAGTTGAAGGCGTGTGTGTACTATAGCATTAAACCCACGACTTGTATAAACGCACAGCTTTGTCTTAGAGAGAGAGAGAGATTGTTGAAAGTGCTGATGAATCATTGGCAGGAATCCTGGAAGTGAACGTGAGGTTGGTGTCCTCACTCTGCAATTTATGGTGGCTGTGGTTCTGTCCTCACTGAGAAATATGGGGATGACAGTGTCTTCAAGGCAATAATATCCTAAAGCCGTAAACCAACCAGGAGGGAAGGCCAACCAGCTATGGGAGACCGAGAAAAGCGGGAGAATTTGAAGGGGGTGGGGGGGGGGGGAAGCAGCAAGTTTGTTTTCTGTATTTCCCCCTCGCACTTCTCCTTCCTGTAGCCCATACAATTGATTTCAATTACATTGTGTCATTGTGTAAAATGAGAAGTGAAAGAGTGTTTTACACTTCAATTCGAGGCATAACATATTCGGTAATGTATTAGGTAATATAGGTCACTTATTTTATGGTTGCGACACAAACATTGAATAAAAAAGATGAATGTCCAGAGCACTATGGCTCATAAGGCATGGAGCTGATGATGGGTGGTGTTTATGTGCAGATGTACACATCATTGAGAAGGCCTCTCATTCGGGGATGATCAACCCCAGCCCCCACTGGCAGAAGCTGACCCATAACGGCCCCATTGCCCAGTTTGAGTATCAGATCCGGGTCAGCTGCGAGGAGAACTACTACGGTTTCGGCTGCAACAAGTTCTGCCGCCCTCGGGACGAATTCTTTGGCCACTACACCTGTGACTACAACGGCAACAAAACCTGCCTGGAGGGCTGGTCCGGACCCGATTGCAACACAGGTAGGTGACACAGAGAAGCACGGCGCCATGTTGTGAGAGGATCGCTATAAACCAGTTGAATATGGTAAACCTAGCTTTGTGTGCCAGAAGGATCATTTGTTTTTGTTTTCTTTGGTCACAGACCATTGGTAACCGTGGTAACTTTGGCCTCTCTCTTTCCCTTCCCCCTACTGCAGCTATATGCCGGCAGGGCTGCAGCACTGAACATGGATCCTGTAAAGAGCCAGGTGACTGCAAGTAAGTGCCTTTCCTTTCCTTTCCTTTCCTTTCCTTCTCTCTCTTAAATGATTAGTTTTCCTTTATCGTCGGCCTCTCTGATTTACGACTTCAACAAACAGAGTTTATCACGTGAAACGCCCTAGAGTCCTTATTTGGAATTGGGAGTGGAGTTTTTTTGTTTTTGTTTTTTGTGGACTGTGGTACCATGACGGACTGTGGCAGGCGCTCGTTGGGCCAGACCTACGGAGGGGAGATCACGTCCAAACCCCCTTTTTCCACCTTGGATATTTATGGTGCGCGCTTCCCTTCTGGCCAAGAGAGTTATCCGACGCACAGTTTCATCCAGGGATTCTCAGAAAGCCCGGCTCAGAGGTCCGTGCGCCGGCGCCACAGGCCTGGCTCGTTTGCTAGGAGCGTCTCTCTAGGGCCGTGGGGGAGCCAACGCAGCCTAGACGCCATGTTGGAACGGTCGGCGATGTCTTCCCTCTCTAATGAGGGCAAGCTTTATCAGTCAATCATATGGAACGGTTGGATGAGCCTTTTCAAGCGCGCTGTTTGTGTTGCTAATGACTTCCTAACGCGCTTTATGAACGCAGCCTGCAGGGGAAAGCCAGCCGCAGATGGATATCAGAGCTGGCCATAGTGTGCTGTTTCACTGGCAAACCCAAAATATCCAGTAGCCATCATATCCTTGTCCTGGACGTGGCTGGCAGTGGTAGGCTAGCGTCTCCTGCCCGGGGAATGTTGGCTTTGTTTATGTTTGCCAGTTTTGGCCTCACGTCAAGTTCTTCAGGCGGCTCTTTCAGCACCCATTTAGTCGAGATGTCGACCTCATCGGTTGTTAGTTTCATGTGAATTCTGTTTGAGACGTTGACAGAGCTTAAAGTCTGCTTCAACTTGCGTCAGTCTCTCTCTCTCTCTCGCTCTCTTTCTCGCTCTCTCTTTCTTTGTCGCTCTCTCTCCGCACAGGTGTGGCCCTATCTCAAACCCTGGGTTTAACTCTGTTTGCTTGCAGAGTGCATCTAAACAGTCTAGACAAACTCCAACTCTCGTATTTACTCAGCGAGCTGTTTTCCCATCATAGGGCTGCACTGCACATTACACAACATCACACAGGGCCACAGTGGGGTTGCAAGCCAGGGCAGTCCCTGGGTCACTAGCCTGGTGTCAACATAGTCCCAGTGACTGTGCCTCCCACTGGGGCCTCGGGCCGGAGCCCGGTCTTATCCTGGGGTTACATTACAGCTTCAGGCGTCCAAGTACAGACACTTCATTACATTTGGACTACCACTACAAGTGTCAGCAACTTGTGTTGCGCGACCATTCAAACTACAACAGTCTGTTTAAAAAAAAAAAAAAAAAAACTGGGAAAATAGTGAAGAACATATAACGGACCTGTGGTGCCGCACAGTAACCCCCCCAGGCAGTTTTTGGCATTGCTGCCTGGTGACTGTTTGAGGTCCCCGCTGAGGGATGCCGCTACGCTTCTCATGGAGGGGGATTAGCGCTCTCTTTAAGAAGAGCCTCTTTAGTCACCGAGTGGAGTTTACTTAACCGTCCGTTTTCTAGGAGCTAATCAGCAAAGTCCCCCCCACCCCCCAGAGGGGCTGTGTGGTTTCCTGTCACCAGGCTCCAGCAGAGCGCCGTATCGTCCACTACGGCCAAGTTAAAAGCTGGACAGCGCTCTTAATTATGCTGCTGTGGAGAATGGGTCAGGTCGGCTTATCAGTGTAATTATGGACCCGGGCGGCTCTCTGTGGTCTGAGAGCTGTGTCCGGCCCCTGCCCCCAACCCCCCGCCCTCTCCTCCCCTCCTCCCCGACTACTGAGAAACGGGGCCGAGACCTTGGACAGGCATTTCTGTGACCGCGTCAATAGAGATCCAGTGAGCGGGCAGGATAGTTCCCCCCCTAACAGTCGGCCAATCGCCGCCAAGCCACACTCTGTTGTGACACACTACGTCTGGACCCGCTATAGCGGTTACCGGCGGGAGCTTAAGGCCCCATTGGACAAAGCCCCCCTAACTCAGTGTTTTTAGTTCCGTCCGGAGAAATGTCAAATGCTTTGTTTGTTACCCGGAGCATTGTTGAAAGATGCTGTGGTATATGAACAAACATGCTTTCTACTTCAGATTAACTTTGCGATTTTTAAAGAGGTAGTTCAAAAGACAAGAATGCTTACTCTTTGTGACCTTGTAACATCATGACACCATATGCTGTCGACTACTCCGCTTTTGTTCAATGCACCGTCACTTGAAATAGTTTTTAAATGCAACTTTGGTGTTCAGTATAGGTATAGGTTTATATGTTTGCCCTTTGTGAATTTTTCCTTGTACAATGTTTTGTAATTTCTGCCTTGTTGTTGAGAGCAGTTATGTGATTGCTGGCGCGTGTGTGTGTGTGTCTTCTAGGTGTCTGTACGGATGGCAGGGTCAGTACTGTGACAAGTGCATCCCTCACCCTGGCTGTGTTCATGGGACCTGCTCAGAGCCCTGGCAGTGCTTGTGTGACACCAACTGGGGTGGCCATCTCTGTGACAAAGGTACCGTCCCTGATCCTCTTCATCCTTTCTTTCATCTTTCTCAGTGACTATATGCAACCACATATATATATGTATGGATTTGAATGCCAGTTCTGAAGTTTCATTCTCTTTCACTGTCTTTTCAGACCTGAACTTTTGCGGCACTCGCCAGCCTTGTCTGAATGGGGGAACGTGTAGCAATACGGGCCCAGACAAGTACCAGTGTTCCTGTGCCGAAGGCTACTCGGGCGTCAACTGTGAGAGGGGTATGTACAGGAACACGGTGCAGCTTTCTTATTACCTGTCATATGCTGCTTTACTGCAGGATTGTAAATAGAAATCCATATGCAAAGTATATTTTTTAAATCACATAGGTAATTCCAAACTTCCGTCTAATAAATCATGGTGGATATTTATAGAAATGACTCGAATATGGAAATTCATTTGATGACGTTGGATCGTCAGGAGTTTAGCCTAAGTTCTTAGGAAATGGCTGTCCTGGCTATCTTATCTGGCATGGCTAATGCACATGGGGACGGGGGTTTTGATAAACCAGGCCGTAGAGAAGGTGAGGGCTGGGCTGGGAGCGTAAACAGACGAGGTGGTAACTTGGCCCTAATCTGTTTGCACCGCGGCCGAGTGACCCCCAGGTCGGTTAATCCCGTGTTTTCATCGGCCGGCCCGGCGGCTGCTCATCCCTGGGGCTCCTCGGGACACTTGAGACTGATGTTGTGCGGTGCTAAAGTTCAGCTGCTGGGAACACTTACCATGGAGATGATGTTTTTTTCCTCATTAAATCGGAGCCTTGCGGGGTGCTGACAGCTTAACTGCGGAGATGTCAGGAAAATGGTGCCCTCTCCTAAGAGGAGGTCCACCGTGCCGGGACCGGCCGGGGCTATTGTAGCGGAGAGGCCCCCGGTGTGCCCCCCCTCACCCCCCCGGGCATACCAAGAGCCCTCCATTGGTCACATCCCACTGCCTAGTTATGCTCCCAGTGAATCATTCATTTTTGATTCATTTGGGAATCGCTCATCCTTAGCTCGACCACAAAAGAGGGAACTCGGCGACAGGGCCTCGCCACTCTCTCTCGTACCCCCCCCTCCCCCCGTGCCTTCTCATCTCCTGCCGCCTCTCCGGAGAAGAATGGCGGCGAGTTAGAGGGAAGTCACGGTGCATTGGTCGGGTCAACCTAGCATGAAAGATGATTTCCTGGCGGTGTGGTCTGCCGGCCGGGTAATGAGAGTGAGACAGGGGGTTTGAGCGGGCTACACGGGAAGGGAGGGACGGACTTAGGGAGGGAGGAGGCTGCACCTCCATTACCCTCATCACCCCCCCCCCACCCTCCTTTACCATCCCCCCTCTACCGCTGGAGGATGTGCTGTGCTGGAAGTCAGGGTGGCCCCAGAGGAAGCGGGTTGGCGGGCTCAGTCAGACGCTGCCCCATAGACTGGGACGCAGCAATGAGACCATGTCAATGGAATGCGTTTTCTTTTTTTTCTTTTTTTTTTTGTCTCACACGTTGCGGTCTTTCCTCACCCCCCACCCCACCCACCTCGCCTGCAGCGGAGCATGCCTGTCTGTCCAACCCATGTTCAAACGGAGGGAGCTGTGCAGAAACCAGCCAGGGCTACGAGTGCCAGTGTGGCTCCGGGTGGACCGGCCCCTCCTGTGACATCAGTAAGAATTTGCATACATAGCTACCCGTAAAGATACACCTGTTATGATCCTCACCGACAACGTAAACGTATCATTTAAGACATGCACATGTGGCAGGGCAGTGTAGGGTTGAGATGCCTCGCTAAAGGCCACTTTGGCGGGGATCAAACCAGTTTTAGCTGGGGCCTTTAAATACGTTTTCACTGCTGACGCGGACCTCTTTGTACTTGCCTCCTCCAGATATAGATGAGTGCGCCCCGAACCCCTGCAACCACGGAGGGACGTGCCAGGACATGGTCAACGGCTACAAGTGTCACTGCCCTCCTCAGTGGACTGGCAAGACTTGTCTGATAGGTGAGCCGTGCCCTGTCTTCACATAGCAAAGCCTTTGAACTGTACAACCCCCCCCCCCCCCGAAATGTCACTAATCACGGCTGACCCCTCCCCTGACTGTCCACAGACGCCAACGAATGTGACAGCAAGCCCTGCGTCAATGCCAACTCCTGCCGCAACCTGATTGGCGGCTACTTCTGCGAGTGCGTCCCTGGTTGGACGGGGCAGAACTGCGACACCAGTGAGTAGATGACTGTCAGCTACAGCTGTGGAACAGGACACCTGTCTGCACGCTCTCTCCTCCTCCTCCTCCTCCTCCTCGGCGCTCCAGTCGGTGCAGGCCACTGCTTAACTACAGTGTGGAAGCGAGAGACCTAACAGTTGGACAAGAGTAGTCTTGTCTGCCGTGTAAACGATCCCGCTCTATCGTTATTAAGCCTCTGTGTGGCCAAGGCTACAGGGAATAATGCTGGATAAAAACAATCCACTGCTAGTTTCGCTTGGCAGACACACAAGCAGGCTTGCTCAATACCCGGCTGCATTCTGCGCTGGCATGATCCGAGACCAAATGTATTCGAGACACCTTAAGGGGGAGGATGGCGTTTGTGCAGCCAACTAGCTCTATCTAGCTAATACATGTATCGTTTTCAGATGAAATCCTGACCCCCCCCCCCCCCCCCCCCCCCCCCCCCCTCCTCTTTTCTAGATATAAACGACTGCATAGACCAGTGCCAGAACGGAGGAACTTGCAAGGTACAGCCACTATTGTTTTACTTTTTAAAATGTATCGTTTATCCTTGTTTCATCTCTTCCCTAATACTAATTTGCAGTGGGTTTTACACGTTTGATAAATGGCCGCTGCAAAACCGCTCTGTCCACCAACAGTACAGTTGTTGTGGAATTCCTCTCTGGATTCAAGTCTGAGGGGAGTGGGTTCACGGAGCCGAGCGAAGGGAGGGACCCAGCTCCTTGACCACACTAGATTGAATTACCATAAACATTATTGTGTTGAGCCTCTGCCAGGAAAATGTGTTGAAACGAATGGCGGAGCTCTGATAATGTTTCCTCAAACTCGTTCGGCCTCTTCCCGGCCCTCTCTCGGCCCTCTCTTCCTCTAGCCCTCTTTGACGGCTATTGTCCTTGACTCCGCCCTATGAAAGAAGGCCACGTGTTTCATGGCCCTGGGAGGTTAACCCCTTTATGGGTCGTCCCTTGTTGTCTCTCCCTCCCAGGACCTGGTGAACGGCTACCGCTGTGCGTGTGCCCCCGGCTACACGGGGGAGCACTGCGAGAGGGACGTCGACGAGTGTGCCAGCGCCCCCTGTCTGAACGGAGGCCGCTGTCAGGACGAGGTGAACGGCTTCCAGTGCCTGTGTCTGGCCGGCTTCTCTGGGAAACTCTGCCAGGTGAGCCCCCCCCCAGTCAAACGCACACACACACACACACACACACACACAAACCTCCCTCCAGAGCATGAGCTCCTCTTCGCTCCCTCCTCGCCAGCAGTGTTACATCGGAGGCTTTTATTTTTGGACAGTTTTCCTAGCCCACCCTCCTCCGTGGCTGTTGTTCAGCGTTCCTCCATGTGAAGGCAGGGCTTTGTTGAAGCCGCTCCTGGACCGCAGCAGAGCGCATTCCTCCGTACCGAGGCCCAGACTCTGTGGAGGGCTCCGGTGTCTCCGTGTCTTTAGTCTCCCCGGGAGGGGGGCTGTGCGTGTGCTGTTTCCTGGCATGGCCTGTAGGGAGGATGCTTTGGCCTGGGCTTTCGGTGTAGCAGAGAAACGATGTCAGATATGGGGGTTGACCGCTGTCTTTTTGAATGTCCCCTCTAGCTGGACATCGATTACTGCCTGCCGAACCCGTGTCAGAACGGAGCGCCCTGCTTCAACCTGGCCACCGACTACTACTGCGACTGCCCCGAGGACTACGAGGGCAAGAACTGCTCCCACCTCAAGGACCACTGTCGCACCACCACGTGCAAAGGTAGGCCTCCCTGCCCCCCACCCCCACCCCCCCCCCCCCCCACCACACACACTTCCCTCCTCTCTCTCGTTTTTTTCTTGGATTCATTTTCCGCGGGACTTCCTGTAAGGGGATCCGTGTTGCGTGCTGTACCTCACCGCTGAGTAAGGCTAGGTTCCACCATTCGCCTGTGAGCCTTGCCTGGAAATTTCTCATGGGATCAAAATACCAACGTTTCAGTTTCACACTGAAGTTCCCCGGCCAAGATGGGCTTTTTGTTCCACAAACTCTCCCCTAATGGAACGCCCCCCTTTCTTAATAAAGCGTCTTCGAACCAGTTCCCCCCCCTCCTCTGAATTTTCCCCGAATCTGGCAAAAAAAAAGAAAGAAAAAAAAAATTTGATGGCTCTGTGTGTGTTCTCACATAGTAATGTCTTGGTGGGCTTCTATTTTTCTCCTTCGGATGACCGCGCACATTTCAGCGTGTTAGTGAGGCCCTGACCAACCACGGGGCCTGATAACGTGCCCTGTGCGATTCTTCTCTCTGCTCTTGGCAGGAGCGCTTGTTTTTTTGTTAGGGGGTAGACAGCAAATTCACCCCTCTGCTAACTAGATCAGACAAGGGGAACAGAGAGATGGTGGAGCAGAATGAAACGGGATCAGCCTGCATTACTTACTGTTTCTGCTGGCATCATTCTGTCTGTCCTGTTTGTGAAAATGACACGTCTTCAATGGAGTATGTGTGTGTGTGGGGGTTACTGATTGTGGTCAACACAAACCACCTATCATGTTTCCTAGCAGTTGCCATGGACGTGCATTGTGTTCTCACGTTAGCCGTTTCCCCTTTCCCGTCTCAAACAAATCAACGGTTTCGTCTCTGCCCTCCACAGTGATCGACAGCTGCACGGTTGCCGTGGCATCCAACAGCACGCCGGGAGGGGAGCGCTACATCTCGTCCAACGTGTGCGGCCCCCACGGGCGCTGCCGGAGCCAGGCGGGGGGCCAGTTCAGCTGTGAATGCAAGGAGGGCTTCAGAGGCACCTACTGCCACGAGAGTAAGACGGGGCACGCTGTCCAGGGAAGCATGGGGGCATTTCTGTTTTAGGGCTGGGAGTCATGTGGAAGGCCCGGGGAGGACGCTTTGACTCTGGAAGAGAGGCTGTGTGTTTCAGTACCACAACCCCCCCTATGGGGAAACAAGTTTCTGTGCAAAGACGTTCTCTGTAGCTGGTCCTCATGCTCTGTTTCTCTTTCTCGCTCTCTCTACCTCTCTCCTCCACTCTCCCTCTCTCTCTCTCTCTCCCTCTCTCTGTGTCTCTACCTCTCTCTCCCTCTCCCCTAGACATAAACGACTGTGAGAGTAACCCCTGTCGCAACGGCGGGACGTGCATCGATAAGGTCAGCGTGTACCAGTGCATCTGTGGAGACGGCTGGGAGGGTGAACACTGTGAGATTAGTGAGTACCGCTCGGTCCGCGCACATCGCCCCCGTCGCTCACCCAAAACGAAGAAACGTTCAGTTGTTTCCACGCCGTGCAATCGTTGCGCGCCTTCAGACGTCGACATAAATTCCCCCTCCCTGCTTGTGTGTTTGCCTCTGCCAGACATTGACGACTGCAGCACCAGCCCCTGTCACAATGGAGGGACGTGTCGAGACCTGGTGACTGACTTCTTCTGCGAGTGCAAGAACGGCTGGAAGGGGAAGACCTGCCACTCTCGTAAGAGCTCCTTTCTCTCCCCGGCCCACACCCTGCGTGTGTAGTCTGTCTGTGCAGGCTCCTGGTATGCGCTCTGGGGTGCTTGCAATTACCCAACCTTGCACGTGTGTTTATGGCGACGCACATGTATTTTCTTTGCCTTTGTTATTATGTCTTCTCCGCCCGTGACCCAAATTGTCAACCGTCTTTTCTTTTTTTCCTTTTTTCAGGTGAGAGTCAGTGTGACGAGGCCACCTGTAACAACGGAGGCACCTGTCACGACGAGGGAGACACCTTCCAGTGCAAGTGCTCCCCCGGCTGGGAGGGCACCACATGTAACATAGGTGAGTCACAGGGAGGGCACCACATGTAACATAGGTGAGTCACAGGGAGGGCAAATCATAGGGGAATCATACCACCACGTACGTACCACGTGTAACACAGGCGAGTCACACATGTAACATGGGTTAGTCACACGGAGGGTACTACATGTAACATAGGTCAGTCACGGGGGGTACCACATGTAACATAGGGGAGTCACGGGGGGGGTACCACATGTAACATAGGGGAGTCACGGGGGGGGGTACCACATGTAACGTAGGGGAGTCACACGGGACCACAGGCAGGTGGAAGGCAGCGGATTACATGCCTGTGATTGGTTGCCTGTACGTAAGCTCTGATTTCAATCTGTCATACATCAGATGTTATCCTCCCTCTCCGTCAACACCCCCTTTCTTCCTCTACTGTGCCCACTGATTATTCCCACCCATGTGTTGACGTTTTATCTTCTCAAAAAGCCTGATGGCAATGATAATCTCTTCAAGGTCTGGGGAACCCTTTCCTGATTCACCTTAAGGAAAAAAAAAACATGCAAATAGCTTTTTGGTAAAAAGGAAAAATTGACAGATTTGGGGTGGGACTGCTTTCACGCTCGCTGTTTTGAATAGACTTTGGCCTAATATGTCTCCTGCGCTCTGTCGTGCAGCCAAGAACTCCAGCTGCCTGCCCAACCCGTGTGAGAACGGAGGGACCTGCGTGGTGAGCGGAGACTCCTTCACCTGCGTCTGCAAGGAGGGCTGGGAAGGCGCCACCTGCACCCAGAGTGAGTAGCACCTGGAGGGGCCGGAGCCGGGCCCCCGTAGCCCATGGATACAGCATGCTGTGTGGATCTGCCCTATCCAGTGCAACTATTAAAAGAACCCATATACACCTATACCCCCCCCCCCCCCCCCCCCCCCCCAACCACCCACACACACACACAGTCACCCCCCCCTCTTTTTTTTTGTTTCTTACACCCCCTCACAGTCCTTGCCGCTCTCTTGCTTTCATCTTTCCCTCTCCCTCCCTCTCTCCCTCCCTCTCTCCCTCTCTCCCTGGCTGGAGGCTGGAGCTGGCAACGAGAGGGGAAAGGAGGGAGGGGATTCAGAAACAAGGAAAGTGGAGACAGATGTTCCCCTCCACCTCCCTCTCTCTCCTCTTTTTTTTTTCGCTCTCTCTCTCTCTCTGGCTCTCTCTCTCTCTCTCTCTCTCTCTCCCTCTCTACATTCCTGTCCAAACAGTGACATGTCGGCTTGTTCTACGGCCCTCTTTCTTTTTTCTTCCTGGCGTCCCTGGGATCCCTGGCCAGTGTGCATGCGCTCCGGAACATGAATTCCCCCAACATTCATAACTGGGTGGGAGACTGGGGGGGGGGGGGGTGTGGGGGTGTGGGGGTGGGTGGTGGGGGTCTGGCGTAGAGGGGAGGCGAAGCTGGAAGTCGTTCTGGCGCAGTGCGAGGCCGCGACGGTGTTGTTTTTCCTCGGCGCAGTTATTAAGCCCGCAGTAATCAGGCCGTGTGGAGCCCGCCAGCCCCACACGCCTTCGCACACGCAAGCTCAGACGTGCTCTGTTGTCGTCTGCCTTTGGAACAGCCACATGCGTGTGAATAACAGATCTCTCTCTCTCTCTTGTGTTTTATTTTTTTTTTTTTTTCTGTTTCAGATACCAACGACTGCAGTCCCCACCCATGGTAAGTGGAGGCCAAACATTGTCTTTCAAAGTCAGGGAAGCGTAAACAGGGCGCAGTTCTGTGCCGTAGTTTCTCACCTGCGGGCGGTCTCTGGTGGGAAGAGCAGGCACACGCCCTCGCCTGTCATTCCAGCGCCGCTCTCTTTCCCATTGTATGCTACTTGGCCAGGGTTGCATGCAGTTAACCACAAACTCCTGTAGTTCCCTAACCTCAGATCAGATTTACCTAAACCAGAACGGGTTATTATGCTGTAGGTTTTTTGTTTATTTTTTTTAAAAGGGGAGAACTCCACCCGAATGGCATGATGCAAAGGCACGTGACCCAGAGCAGAGGGTAGACTGTTCCACTGATGAACTGACACTGATCTAATCCTTTCCTCTCCCTTCCTCCTCCTACTCCTCCTCCTCCTCTCCCGCAGCTACAACAGCGGGACGTGTGTGGACGGGGACAACTGGTACCGCTGCGAGTGTGCCGCGGGCTTTGCCGGTCCAGACTGTCGGATCAGTGAGTATTTATCTCTCTCTCTCTCTCTCCCCCTCTGGCTGAGCTAACGGTTAGAGGAGTGTTGGAGAGCGTCAGGGCCGAGCGACGGTCACGGCCGCGCCGATCGGGGGGTGGGGGGGGGGGGGTGTGGGGGGTGGGTCTCACCGGCCAATTATCCGAGCTTGGGCCGCAGCCCAGCCGGAGCGATGTCACCCCTGAGCCGGGGGTCCCCGGGAGGAGAGCTTACCAGGGCCAGCCGCTAATCAGCCCCGCTCTCTGACACTGATTGCACAGGTTGTTTTCCCTCCTAAAGGCTTTCAGATGGCCGCGTTCTTTCCCATCGGGAACCTTTGTTCTGCTAAGTCCAGCCCTCAGCTCCCACATACCTGCTAATTATGCTGCTTTTAATACACAGCGGCCGGCGGCGGGGCGCGGGGGGGGATAGTCTGAAGTAGATTTTAAAAGCGTGTTTGCTCGTCTTGTATCGCTACGTGTGCAGGATGGGGAGTTAGATGTGTGCGCTGTGTCCGTCTGACCCGAGGTGTTTCTATTTTAGCCGCAGTGGAGTTCTTCGTCTCTTGACCTCCGACTCTCTCTGTGTTTTCCTGTGGCAGATATTAACGAGTGCCAGTCCTCCCCCTGTGCCTTTGGCTCCACATGTGTGGACGAGATCAACGGCTACCGCTGCCTGTGTCCGCCGGATAGGACGGGACCATTCTGTCAGGAAGGTACGTGTCACACGCGTGCCAGGTCACCTCCGAACACACGCTCGCACAGAAAGGCACTCTGAATGTGGTGATCTTTTAAAGTACGTTAGAAACATGTCGAACGTGGCTGTGCTTTTGCGTGTGGCAGTGACAAGGAGACCTTGCTCCGCTAATGGACTGACCCATCCTGACGGAGCCAAATGGGAAGAGGACTGCAACAACTGCCACTGCAACAACGGGAAGACGGCGTGCACGCGGGTATGCCAACATTAAAACAGTATATTTGTTTTCTTCTTTCTGCCGTCTATAAACGCTACAGGCATGAATACAGTAGGAATTCCAACGCTGACCTATTTCTCACCTTCGATTTTTACCTCTCGTGTGACGTCTAGATCCGATGTGGTCCTAAGTCGTGCCAGATGGGTGCCAAAGGTCGCGGAGGGTGTCCCTCGGGCCAGACCTGCATCCCCATCAGGGAGGGCTACTGCTTCAACAAGCCCTGCCTGGGCCTGGGCGAGTGTTGGCGCTCCAACCCCCCGCCGCCAACCATCAAGTGCCATCCCAACCTCAGTTACCAGGACAACAGCTGTGCAAACATCACCTTCACCTTCAACAAGGAGACCATGCCCAGAGTAAGTCGCTGCCTTTTTGACGGGCGGATTGAATTAATGGCCTCTGGGTCACTGTGCACTCCTGCTCTCCGCCGCTCTCTAGTTCAACAGAGCAGTGGCGTGTGAACGATCAGGTTCTCAGAGCTGCTGTAATAACTCCTCCCTTGGAAAAAACGTTTCGAGTCCAAGTTTGCTCTTGTAATGGTCCAGCCGTGTATCCAACCTCTGTGCCAGGAATAAAAAGAGGACTTTTCTCTGTTCTGTCCCTGTTCCGTCGCCCTCGTCCAATTTTGTGTGTGGGTGTGTGGGTGTGTGGGTGTGGGTGTGTGTGTCCCCGGTACCGCTGCATCCAGCTCTGTGACCCAACGTGGGACTAATTCCCCTTCTCTGAGAGCCCGACCACGGTCTGTAAGATTAATGTCGGGATCAAATGGATCTGAGCAGAGATCTACCCACTGGCGACTGTGCCGCCGCAGAGCATCATCGCTCTCCGCTCGCCTAACGAGCGCAACAGCAGACAGTGACGGGCATGCACGCCTGTGGTCTGCGCTCTAAATGAGGTGGATCCCAACCCGACCAAAGTGCGGAAAAGACAGCAAGATTCCCAGATCCTCGCGCTCCTTTTCTCTGCGTTGCCCTGACTCCCTCTTGTCCGTGCTAACCGTGAGCTTTCTCTCCCTCGGCGTCCAGGGTCTGACCATTGAGCACGTCTGCAAGGAGCTGCGGCATCTGTACGTGGTGAAGAATCTCTCCTTGGAGCATTCCGTGTCCATAACCTGTGACCCCTCGTCGTCGGCCAGCAACGAGATCCATGTCTGCATTGTGAGTCATAAATTGCGTCGCGCTCTACCCAGTCTGGCTGCCACTCTGTATTGTCTGTCTCCCATGTTGGGGCAGGGTGAGAATCTTGGTGTTTGAAAAGGCTTTTTTGTTGTTATTTTTTCTTGTGTATAACTTCCTGTTTTGACTTGAGGCACGCTATGTAAGAGCTTTGTGGATTAGGCATGCTTTGGTGGTACGAGTGGTGGATTTAGCTTGGTCTTGAAACTATGTTAGTCGTGGCTGGCAACAAGGAAACATGTAAACAAGTTCCACCTAAGTAGTAAAGCTTGCTAATCCATTGACCCTCCTTCTCGTTTCTCGCTCTCTCTCGCTCTCTCTCCCTCTCTCTCTTACTCCTTGATGATTTTAGTCTACCGAAGAACACCGACTGGACCGCAGTCCTGTCAAAGAGATCACGGACAAGATCACTGACCTAGTGAGCAAACGCAACGGAAACAGCACCATCATCAACGCCATCGTCAAGGTGCGCGTGCCAAGCCCCAACAAAACTGGTATGTACCGCTCTGCTAACCTCTGTTGATTTGTCTGTTAAGCTGTTTAGGTTTCTCGGCCTGCATATACTTGCATTTTCAAAAGAAGGATGGGAGGATTTGTAAGGAGATTTGGCTAGATAAATGTCCCTGTGGTGAGCAAAGAATACATAAAAAATTCTTAAAACCGTGAACATTGGGCATAGAAAACAGAATCTCTTGCACTGAATCTGGCATGGCTTATTACATGAGAACGGTCGTTTGTTGTTTGCGAGGCAATCCCTCCAGTCGTTCAGTAGAAATGGGGGGAGCTGCAGGGCTGGGTGGCCTCAGCCGTTGAGCTGACTGTGTTTGGGTGGGAGGCTGGAAGTGATAGAATGGAGCTCCTGTGAGTCCACCATTCATCAACAGTGTGACAGCACACTCCCGCCACTGCCAGACGGCGACGTCCCACCCTCCTAATAGGTGCTCTGACTCATAGGTCGAACGGCACCCTAGGGAGCACACTGTCCAGAAGATGTATTTCTCTTTGATAAATGGATGTCGTACTGTAATAATCGTAATCGTTTTCTCCAGTGTTTTTTTGTGGAGGCGAGAGTTTAGTGTATGACGGTGTGTTTTGTCGCGTGCTCCCTCTTTTCAGACTACCTAGTGCCGGTTCTTAGTTCCGTCTTCATCGTCATCTGGATTCTGGTGTTGGTCTCGGTCCTCCTGTGGTGCGTGCGTCGCCGACGGAAACAGAGCACCCACAGCAATGCCTCGTCCTCGGCCACGGAAGATAACACGACCAACAACGTGCGCGAGCAGCTGAACCAGATCAAGAATCCGATCGAGAAGCACGGGGGCCTCACCGTGGCCATCAAAGACTACGAAGACAAAAACTCGATCATTGCCAAAATAAGGACAAACCATCCAGAGGGGGATGAAGATGACAAGGAGAGGCACTTACAGAAGGGCCGCTTTGCCAAACAGCCAGCCTACACACTGGTGGAGAGAGACGACAGGACGCCCAACTCCAACTCCACACCCAGCAAACATCCAAACTGGACTAATAAACAGGACAACAGAGACTTGGAGACGGCACACAGCATAAATAGGATGGACTACATCGTATAGCAGACAGCTGTGTTGCTGTGCAACCAGGCCCTTTGCCCTCATGCCCCCTTTTTGTGGGTGAACCGGGGTAGCGTTGGGATTTGTAGTTTGTTAACTGTTGCGTCTTCCTTTGACCCCGCGGTTATTATTTGCAAAGATTCCCTTTGTTAATTTAAGTTTTGACAAGCTGGCTTACACTGGCAGAGATGGTTGCTTTGGTTGGCGCTGAGTATTACATTTCATTTAAAAACTAGTTTTGCGCCCCACTACAGTATGCATTTCAGTCCATTTTCATTAGGTGGACATTTAAGGGGATCTCTGTCCCATAGTTGTAATAGTTTTTGCAGCGTTACTTCAAATAGTCTTAAGTATTACTGGCTAAAAGGACACATACACAATCCAAAACTAAAGGACAGTATTTTCAGTCTTTGTTTGAACTCCCTAGTTGATGACTAGTTCTGTTTAGGGAAGTGCCTTTACAGCCTCAGACCACAGCAACCGTCAAAAATGAGTTAAAAGATCAACTTTATTATTTATTTTTATTTTTTTGGGGAGGGTGGGGGGGGGGGGGGGCGGGTGGGGGTCAATGTCAGCAGTTGCTGCCAATATGAAGAATTTGTGTTGATTTAGAACATGTAGATAATATGTACATTTTTTTTTTATTAATCATTGTGTATATTTGATTTATTAACTTAATAATCAAGAGCCTTAAGATATCATTCCTTTTATTTATATGTTCTGTCTAGAGTTTGAAGGTTTTGATAGCTTTGGAAGCTTTCCATTTCTTTTAATGACATTACTTTTCTTATTTCATAAATGCCAAACTCCGATGAAAAAGGATGGACACTTGGCCTGAAATAGATGTTTTCATTTTCATTTTTTATAATTTTACATGTTCGAAATTTAATTCAATTGCATTCATTTTTCCAAGACCTTGTTTTAAGGCAAATGAGGTTGGAAACGCAACAAAGAAAAGAGATTAGCTGCTTTGGGTCAAAACTTGGTGGCAGACAGATTGCTTGCCAAATATACATAAACTCTTTTAAGGGAACAAAAACACAGCTTTCAACATAACTGATAGACTCAAAAGTAAGTCTTAAAAGTTCCAAATCATACGGCAAATCTAACTTCAATATGACAACAGAATTCCCATCTGCGTTAGTCAGCATGTCAGAAACTCGACCGTGAATACTTGAACAGGAAGGCAATGGGAACACTGTAGAATCAGATATGACACACTGCCTTGCTCTGCGGGAGTTTGTTCTTTTTTTTTTCCATGCACATTTGTTTCTTTTTAATGAGGCTCTTAAAGACAAACATGTTTTATCTCATTTGTTAACCCTTTGAGATCATGGCAACATTTTGTGTCCTTTTTTTGACTCTCGTGTTATGAACTTGAGAATTATTTGTGTTGTTGATCTGGCAATATTTTTTTTTGAAAGTCATATTTATTAAATATTTTGTATGAAAAGAGAATTAAAGTGTCTTTGTTCTGGAGAGTGACTGAGAGACTCTGTGTCAAGATGCTTTAAGGGAGACATGCTGCTGCGTATACACAAGGCTTCTCAGCTATCGTGGGAATGTCTGTTGGACAGACATCACAGACTGAAGCTAGATTGTTGTCCAAATGTGTTTACAACTAATTAGGCTGTAGCAAGCCTCATATCAATCAACCCCATCCTGAAGAAAAAAACCCATGGTCCCCGGAGTCTGAGCCGCTACTGCTCATGTTAGGGAGGTTGAACCGATCAGCTCTCGTACTCTCTCTCTCTCTCCTAGGAGGCTTAGTTTAGGGTGTAGCGTTAAACCAAGCTTAGAACCCAAGTCTGGACAGAAGCGGTTTAAAAGCATTAAAGTCTTAAAGATTACCAACACCTCTTGAGAATTATCTTAAAACACATTAGGATTTAAAGGACAGGGTCAGTTTCACTTATCCACCATCTTGTTTCTCCCTTGATAAGGACAGAATTAGATCAAGAGGCCTGGGGTAGGGACTGGGATGGCCCCAGTTCAAATTACACCGAGCACTTAGCTATTGTCGGGGTGGGGGAGGACAGATTTAGCAGTGCCATGAGTTTAGCATGTTTCATTCCAATGGGGGGGTATCAGTCATGTTTCATTATTTCTACGGCCATTATCGGTTTCAAATTTCCATAACATGTTTGTTATCACTGTTTTAACAATAACAAAACCAGCCTATGCCTACTTCTTTAAAATGCACAACCAAAACAATCTTTTTTTTTTATCTCGACAAAGACACAAAGGGATTCTTCTCAAAGGGAAAAACATTTTTATTGAAAGCAAAAGCTCTTTCCATAAAAATACAAAAGTATAAATCAAAAGTGACATGCCACTGAGCCAGGAGAAAAGGGTAGTGTTCCTCTCTGTTCTATAGCCTTTCAATCTGACGATGGGGCTAAAGAAAGGGCCAGTTCTTCCTTCCTCCAGAAGACTGGTGGCCGAGTGTGGCCCCCTTCCTTCCATCTAACCTGAAGAGACCGGACATGTCAGTAGCCCCACCTCCTCCTCCTCCTCCTCCTCCTCCCTGTACGCGAAGCATGGCTGCAATCTATCAACAAAAACCCACAGTCTGGCTAGCCGTTACATTTCATCACACTGTATCAACCCTCTGCAGATTAATACAAAGTAGTAGGAGACTTGTAAGATTAACTCCCTTGGAGATAACCATGTTGCTCAATGGAATAGAACAGCTGAAATGTATTTGTGCACAGTGGAAGTACATAAATGCGTGATAACCACAAACTAAAAGAAAACGGCTCTCGAAAACAGTTTGAGAAATAAAAGAGTTCGAATCTGGAAACACATGAGACTCCATCATACGCTGTCGTTCCAGCAGGGATATGGGACCGTTTTCAGGCGCGTAGGAGCAAGTGTTGCCAGCTGAAAACATTACGTACTCCGTGGCTCCTGCCTGTCTGAAATGCCAAATCTTCGACACTGAACCAAATATGAACTTCAATTAAAAGGGGTTGACCACCAATTCTTCTGGGTGGAGACGAGACCCTCACAGACATTTGACCATATATAAACACTAAAACTGAAATAAACCATAAGCCAGAGATTATGTCAATAATTTGATCTGGCAGTATGATTGTGTGTGTGTGTGTGTGTGTGTGTGTGTGTGTGTGTGTGTGTGTGTGTGTGTGAGTGTGTGTGTGAGAGAGAGAGAGTTTGCGTGTGAGGGGAAAAAAAAGAGAGGGGGATGTGTAGTTCTGTGAGAACAAGTCTGAGGAAGACACGGCGCCAGGTGCAGCTCCTTAGGACACCGTATCGTCACTATCTGCGTGGCGTCAGGTATCTTTCTGCTGCAGCTCCTCTCTCTTTCCCCCTCAGGACCTCTTCAGCCGCCGTAATCTGGAGGTTCTGGTAACATTCCCGCTCCCCTCCTCTCCGCCTGTGGATTTGGAAGAGGAGCCTGAGGATGCGGGCTTGACAGATAGGCCTCTCAGACTTGCGGCCAGCCTGTTTTGGTTTGTCTGCGCCGTGTTATTGCTTGTGAGGCAGAGCCTCTGGGCTCGTTTCCCTGGAGTAAGCAGCTCCACTTCCAGTGTGGTTTCAGGCTGCTGTGGGACCGGGACAACCTTGGACTCTACTTTGGAGTCGGAATTGCCCGCAGGAGGAGGTGGCAGTGACAGCGGGTCATCCTGGCGGGTTTGTGAGCAGGATGTGCTGGAGAGTGTTGATGTTGTGAGCTCGCTGGCTGAGGAGACCAAAGGTGCTGCGTGGCAGGGCCTCTTGACCCTCTGTAGGGGAGGCTCCACCCCCGGGGGACTAGCTTTGCACCTCTTGCTGCTCTTGAGTGTGGTCTGGGAAGACGCTAGTGTGGTCCCGGTGGAATCAACGTCGTCAGGCAGCTCATTCTCACTCTGCGGCCTATTGGTCAGCTTCAAATCTTCCGTGACTTTTTCTTTTGCTCCAGGCTCCATTAGTGGGATAAGGGAAGGTACCATGACTGCTTTAGGCACTGCCTCTGGAAAAGATACTTCCACTACAGGGCCGCTTCTCTCTTCCCCAGGGCTTGCTCTCTCTTCCCCAAGGCTGGCTTTCTCCTCTCCAGGGCTGGCTTTCTCTTCTCTACGGCTGGCTTTCTCTTTTCCAAGGCTGATTTTCTCTTCTCCAAGGCTGGCTTTCTCTTCTCCAGGGCTGGGTCTCTCCTCTCCAGGGCCGGGTCTCTCCTCTCCAGGGCTGGGTCTCTCCTCTCCATGGGCGGGTCTCTCCTTTCCAGGGCTGTGTTTCTGCTCAGAATGCTGCCCTCTCTGGACAGACCCACTAGCCTTTGGACTAGACTTAACTCTTCTAGCACTGCAACAGTTGACAGGACAAAAGAATGAGAATACACAATTCTCTTTGATTTATAGGGGTTGGAAAGTTCTGCAGAAGTTCATACTTACATCTTTTGAAGAGTGTCCCTCTTTGTTATTGTGGAGCATTTTAAAAGCTCTTGGGGTTCTCCCTGTCTGGAAAAATATTCTGACCTGCTTTGTTCGTTCAGCTCAGTCTAGAGAGAACAAACAGAGTTGGGGTAAACAAAAAATATTATTACTGGCTTCCACTTGCAGTGCCAACCTTAATGTTAGACTGCTGTCACCATCTCAGACAACATTCATAAAGGAATAACATGTACTAGCAAAAATGTATCTACTTGTCTAATAATGTAAAACTGTGCAAACCACAACCTCTTCCACTCATCCAATTAGTTAGATTACCATCCACGCACTCTGTTGCACATGAAACCATAAGCTACAGTGCCACGCTCCTCTGTGCTTATCGACGGCTATTAGTAACCATGACATAGCACCGACAGTATGTTTGTTCCTATGCCTGTAGAGACACTGAGACACTTAGTAACACCACCAGCTGGCACAAAGAGTTAATCCTCCCCTGGACTCGCACTGTCCGACGGAACAACTTCAAAGGCCTTCCGCAAATAATCCCCAGGCCGTCAAAGAGGGATGTTCGTTCCACGGTCTCCACTCTGAGGCTCGGACTGAGACTACGCAGCCTGAGGCGGCATTACCTAGCTTCGAAACCATGTTGACACGTTTTAAAAGTGCTTTAAAAGAAGAGGAGTAAAGAGACGGACGGAATCCATACTGCTGGAGCGCTGCACTCAGGCCTTGGGACACGGGGGGAGGATGCTTAAATGGCCCCGGCAGAGTAAGACATGCTTGGAAAGTCCCCAAGGTAATGAACTGTTCAGCCCAATATACGCCCACACTTTGAAGTCCTGCCTTTCAATATCGGCGATGAGCAAGGTGCCCTCTGAGGCAGAACGGCGAAAGGAGCAGGAGATTGACTCTCACCAACGTGTGCCTTCAACGGGCGGCTAATGAAGCTTGGTAGTGGGTCCTTTCCTTGGCTGAAGCTGAACAGAATATGTGCCTGCACGAGAGGGCACGGAGGGCGGAGGTAATTGAGCAGAACCTAAAAGGTTGAAGGCCTATCATTTAAAACCCCAAACTTATTGTATGAAGAGGTAGCGTGGTCGACAGAAGGATCCCAAGTCCCTTTTGAGAAAACTACGTCAGGGTCAAACGTTAAAACAAACACAAAGAAGCTTCCTAAAGTTCAATATATCTTCGCTTAGGGCGCACAAACTAATAACTCGTCAATTAATCTATCAGCAGGAAAAAAACTGCTGAGTTGCGCCGTGAGCCCACATTTATTTCATGACAGAAGTGAAACAAAATTTCAATGGCTAGGCTATGGCATTGTGGCCTGGAACAGGGGGGTTGGCCATAGCCACTGCACTCTGTGGGGCTGGTGTATTGGTGGCGGCAAAGGGGAAACAGCAAAGAAAGAGAGACAAGGAGAAGAACAAAACAAAAAGACCCCCCATCCCTACGCCAGAGTGACATCCCTTGACCTGAGCGGTCTCAGCCGGCGCGCCCACAAACCCAGGAATCCTGCTCGCACAGGAAGTACGCCACAGACTGCCCTTTGTGCAGAGAGGGAGTCATGCCACAGAGTGGGCTGAGTACAAGTCTCTGTCCTTTACCCACCCCAAACAATGGCTGGGTGCTGGGTTAACTAAGTAATTCATGCACACACACACGCACGCACGCACGCACACGCACGCACGCACACACGCACACGCACACACAACAACAACAACAATCCTGAGAAATATGTGGGCGCAATCATTTGCATTGCAATGCCTTGATGTATTCTAAACTGTTTAATATGTATAAAAAAAAACGTTTGAAATCTACTTGAAAGAAAAACTAACAAGAAAGGCGATGCGTGGTTCTCTGGGAAAGTTTGCCTCTTTCGATGCCTTGTTCCATTCATCAAAACATCAAAACGCTTCGAGATAGAGAGAGGGAAGGACTAAGAGTAAAGGAAGAAAGAAGACTGGAAGGATTAAGAGTAAGGGAAGAAAGAAGACAGGAAGGTGAAGGGAAGTGGCCACACAGAGGGGGAAGGAGCACGACACTCCTTGGCGATTGAGGCACAGATATTGAGAGAGAGAGAGATGTGCTGCGGAGGGAAAGTTTGAAAATGAAACAATAATCGCAAGCGGTGAGGCTTAGGCAGTGAGTAGTGTGTTGGAACTGGGGAGGGCTCACCTCTGTGAGGAAGGATACAAACTGCCAATAACTGAGCCCGAGTACCCACTCCCCACCCACCCCCCAGAGAGAGGGGAGGGGCCACAGAGACGGGGAGGGGCCAGAGGGATAAGTAGTGAACACCCACAGCAACCACTGCCCTCTATCCCTTAGTTGCAGGGATCTAAACACCCCCAACGCCAGCCTGTCTGCTCGCCCCCACACAACCCTGCGAAAACACCAGGCCGCTCTCATGATGAAACATGTGCTGAGTGGAGTAGACTAACATTATCCTGTCTTTCTCAATGGGCTGGGCCTGCCAGCGACACAGCACCGCCACTGACGCTGCCGTGGCGACGCGCACATCTGGATGTCGGGTCACGTCAAGATAAGGACGGCCGACAGGACAGGCAGGGGGGAATAAATCACACGGTCGTTATCCGGCCTTATAGGCAGCCTCCTGACTCTTACTCTCCTCCTGACACAACATCAAAAGACAGACGTGGCCTCAGAGAGAATCAAACGCGGGGAGAGAGCACTTTCTCTTCTCCCACCCAAGATAAGACGGGGTACGTGGAGATGGAGGGGGAGATGTCGGTTATCTTTTGATGCCGCTCCAGTGAGATAGGGCCTAACAGAGTCTGTCAGAGCAATACCCAGGAGTGCAGCTCTGGCAACAAACACGAGCAAGTGCAATGCTAACCTTGCGTAACCATTACATTTGGATTCCCATGTGCTCTTTTAGAGCTGAAGTGATTCTGCTGGTACAGTGGTGCTCTGAGATTAGCAAACTGGCAGAGTATATTATGGGTGTTTTTCTCAGCCACTGTTTCTGTAGACGGTAGTGGGCTCATTTTCACAGCTTGTTTATAATGGGTAGAGGCAGCCGTGAATCAGCACATCTAGTCGTCACGGGCTACCTGATTTAGACGTAAGCAAGCTTATTAGACATGGTATTTCCTTTTTGTCTTAGTGTGGGTCCAATGGAGGCACACAAATGCATAGGCATGACTGTCAACTGACTGAGTGATGATGATTTAAAGCCAGTGATTCCCTGCACTCTTGTTATTATTATGTCTCTGACACGCCAACTTGAGAACCTAAAAGAAATTTCATCTGGTGACGATGCCAATTTTTCTTGTATTCCTTTCACGGGAGGCCCTGTGAATAGGGCTTGTGATGGATAGACACGGTAATCATAATGGCCCCAGTGACTTCTGGCAATCACAACAATCCTTTTGAAGAGCATTAGTGTAACATTCCTATACAGGAGATTTTTTTTTTTTTTACAGAAACAAGGAAATCGAGAGTCTCCACTACCCCTCCCAACGACACACACACCCCTGCTCTCCCTGTAAACACACACCCTATTTGTTTGCCTAAGGTCAGCATATCTTCCAGGTAGCAAAATCAACAAACATGCTTTGACAAATACGGCTATAATAGAGATCTCAACCCGTAACGTGAAAAAGCTGTTATACACCCCGCCCCTCCCTGTCCTACATGGATCTTAACAAGATCCAAACAAGCCGCTAACTGTTCTGACTGGGCGTGCTCGGCTGTCCTGCACGCCGGTAGGTGGGTCATCGTGATAGCGGCAGCGGAGACATGCTGGGGCATGAGGGCCAAAGCCCTAGTCTCTGCCACGCAACGGGGGGTGGGGGGGGTGGGGGGGGGTGGCTGGTGACACAGCGTCTGCCATTCCTCAGAGCTTTAAGGAGAGAAAGAGAGAGAGGGTACCTGCTGATAAAGCACTGAGGAATGATGGCCGCTGTAAGAGAGAGAGAGAGAGAGAGAGAGAGAGAGAACCTGCTGCTGGCTCCAGAGAGCCGTGGAGATGAAGAGCAAAGAGAGGCGCGCTAAGGCCACGAGTAAACACACCCGGAATCTTCCAGATGAGCGGGGGGTGTGGGGGGTGGTGGGGTTAGTGGACAACACATCTGCTCCTGCCTTTGATCCAACCTTCTGCAGCGCCGCGGGACGTTCCCCTCTCGACGCCCACTCAACACTGCGCCGGGAGTGGTGGAGGAGAAAAAAAAAAAAAACACAGCGGAAAACAATGTTCCTCGTCTGAGGCCCAAGCCACTCTTCTCTCTCTCTGTGTGTCTACCGGTGCTGACTCATGGTGGGAGAATCTCTTTATAAAGCGGCTCGTAATCCTTAAATGTCGGGAGAGAAAAAAAAGGGCCACATAGGCACATGGCTTTAGTATTTCTTATGTTTGTTTTTTTTTATTCTTTGAACACATGCTTGTTTGACTTTCTTTTTCAATTATAAGAGGCTTACTCCAATAGTTCCGTCCTGAGAAAAAGTCCCTTTAGAAGAGTATTGGAAATGACTGAGTCTCCAGACCACAGCTCAGGATATGACTAATCTGAGAGCCCAGTATGTGACACATACAGCACACTAGGGTCTGGGAGAGTGACGCTGGCTTTCACTGGACATAAAACTCAACCGTGGTGATGTCACCTTCTTCTCCTCACAACATAACCCTCTGACCCCAGTGTAAGTGCTAATTTGGTTGAGTCTACATTTTCCACTGTGGTCGAGGACTTTTGTTCAACAAATGGCACACATTGAAATCCAAACAAAGGGCTGCGAGTTCCCCCAGCGTTGGGGAACACGAGCCGTCTCCGGGCCCAGCAGGCTCACGTTGTCATGGGCTGCGGTTTGAAAGACCCCCCTTGTAAACATATGACTAAATCGGAAGAACAACTCCAACGACCCCGTTATCATTTCTAAGGCGACAATATGACTTCACATCCCTTGCAAATTATTATCAAAACAAGAGTTTTTCGTTTTCGATATGTGATTTTTTTTCTGTGTGGCTACACTCAAATGGCGTAACAACTGCCTCGCTGACAAATTAGTGACGAGTGAAAGAGATAAACAAATAACGTTTTATTTTTTTCCTTCATGAGGGAAAAAAACAAAACTTCAGTTTTGTTGTCTGGTATCTTTCCCTCCATCAAACCACTAGAGGTTGGACGAGTGAGCATTCCACCACAGGACTCCCACCATCCCACCCTAGCTCCACTCCGAGTCTCTGTCTGTGTGAGCCCAAAGAACCACATCCTGACGTGAGAGAGCGATGCCTTCTTCGACTGGAAAATTGGTTACACAATCTGAACTTTTCACTGACTGAATCACTGCACACACAAAAAAAAAAACCCCCAACAACATTACAATCACTGCTTTCATTGAGAGCCAAAGCAGAGAGTGTAACAACCTCTCGAAGAGAAACAATAGCAAAAAGTCCACTTAGAATAACACTGAAAGGCACTGATCATGGGATAGAGGGGAAGAAAGATGTCTTCCCTTGATGTCGGTGCCAAGGTGTGAGGCTCCGCCACTGTTTTTCAGACACCTCTGGGGAAAACAGAGGTGGATCCAATGAGCAATGGCCCAAAGATACTTGTCTTGTTACATGAATGGACAACAGACGACTGCCTCGGGTCATATGACATGGGGAAAGAGTGCAACATACATAGCAGTGACTATACGAGAGGAACGCCTTCAGTCCGAGGCCAATCAATCATGGCACATGATTTCTGACTAGGGCTTCGTTTAGCGGAGTCCATTTATATCCCAGACAGGAATGTGAGTAGTAATGCCATGTTCAAGTGGAAGTCAAACCACTTTTAATGGCACAGATTCTGAAACGGTAACATACAGTAGGCTAACTAAACATACACATGTCATAGGATAGATCCCTTTGCTTTCTTATCGTTTGCATGAAGGCTGTGAAGTTATGACACATATAGAAAAACGTATGCTGTCTGGGGGATTTGGTGCAGTTTGCCTGGTCTCAGTGCATGTGCGTGAACCCCAGCTCTGTGAGGGGCTGACCCTGCTACTTCGGACACTCTTCGCTCTTTCTCTTTCCCATCACAGGGTCTGGGGCTCGTCCCCCGGAAACAGACCAGGCAGGTTCATAGGCCTCGCTATCTAAACAAGGCCAGCATATACAGTGAGAGCACAATTTGGCAGCGCATCCCTATAATAACACACATACCCGCGCAGGTTTTTTTTTTTTTTCTTGGTTGTTGCCAGGCGACTGGAAGAGGAAATAGGGGAGTATAAACAGTTCTCACCGCGGTCAGGCTCGGGTTTCCATGGAGCCCTGAGGCGTCCTCTGGGCGGCTCACACACACGACACAGCGTTCAGGAAACACACGCAACTCTGGGGCATGCGGAGAAACAACATAGAAACCCATCCTGGTTAATAATGCGGGCGAAGGCCTGGCTCAGAGCTGAAGCGGAATACAGAGGGAATTGTGGTGGAGGTTAGCGAGGCCATCAACAAGCTAGAACTATTTACCGCTTCACCATGAAAAAAAATGTGAAAACGACAGTTTACAGACGATTGCCTGTATTTATAAGCCATGGGAACAGCATGGAATTATCCAATTTTACCATCAATAATTGTAGTTGGGAAGCAATTTCAGGGTTTTATCAGCTTTTAGGGTCAATAAAAACAATAAAATTCAAGTAAAGCCTGTCTTTTAATTTGTATTCCTCTTGACCCTTTTTCCATTAAGTAGTGCTTCCCGATTAACGTTAACTTAACTGAACATTCTATGTTAGTGTATCAGGGCTATTTAACAGAGGATTAAAACTCAAAACCGATTTCGACGTGCAACTCAAACCAGTAATCCATAAGAGGCTATTCCCAGTCTCCCTGACTCTGTCTAATTTGACGTGAAATAGAGTTGCTGAGTGAAGCTGTCATCCATGTCCCCCTGCGGGTCAATGCAGCCTAACTTCCAGGTCCCGGAGGAGCACATATTAAATTTACACAGAGGAAGTAGGCCATGTTGGTCCCATGAAAAGGTGGCCATGGGTCAGAGGCTGTAGATGGGCCATGGAGACAGGCATTCTGACTGGCCTCCACAGACTGGTCTCCTCTACCGGGGTCTGGCTCTCACATTCTGGGGAGGTTCTTAGGGGAACCACTTAATGACTGGCCGGTCTCAACGACACCCAGAGCAGGTAGAGGCAGCACATAAAAATAAGTGAGGGAGAGAAAGATCAACATACAGACCACAGGAGCTGAAGGCATCCTTTCTGTGGGAAATCTATTTCAGAATGCCAAGGGTCAAGATGGATACTCCTTTATCCTTTGCTTGGATTGCCTTTTCACCTAGGCTATTCACGTGTATTGTAATTTTTCTGTGTATGCCTTAAATGAGCCTTATGTGCAGTGAGTTACTTACCCCCATGTTTCTGATTGATAACGCACCGGAGTTTGAAATGTCGTTTCACAAAGTTGCCCACAAGGTTGAAGTCATTCCCTGTAAAGGAAAAACAGATAAACAAACAAAAGAATAGCTTGCCGCATGATTTGACTTTCCTCACGCTTGCATTTAAAGGCAAATTAAGATTGACATTTGAAGAATTTGCATCTAAAATGTGATAACCGGGATAAAGAGGAGGGATGTCATCAATGAGGCATGTTGGCACAGCTTTCATAGGTCCCTGCACTGATAACATCCACGGAATTTACCATAATAATAATACAATACGGCCGCCATTGGTATTCAAAACTGTACCTCGGCAACACAAAAAGAGGAAATCGAGTCAATGAGATAAGTGGTCAATGAAAAGGAAGTCTAGTGTAAATATTTCTGCTTTGAGTGAAACGCCCTGCGTGGGGTAGTGAGTGTCATGGCAGGCTCCTCTTCAGGCACCCAGGCCGGCAGAGGCAGAGGCTGTTGACGACGCGGAGACAATTAGCCGAGGCATTTTTGCATTAAAAGTGAATACCTAAACATCACGGTGAATTAAGAGAAATCTCTCTGATCTCACTTCTCCATTTTGGTCTGGACCAAGACAGCGCCCAGGGGGCACACAGCCTTTTCTTAATGTGGTAAGAAACCTTTCACTTCTACAGCCCATTAGGTTATATGCTGATTTAAGCAGAGCTTTAAAGCTTCCACTTATTCCTCCCTGAGTGTCATCAGTAACGATGAACTCATTAAAAGCCTCTTAACAGTGTACACGATTAGATCACTCGTTCATTGATTAAGAAACTGTTTATTCTGTTTTAATTCAGCAGACCGTCCAGGAAAGGACTTGGACTCTGTTCTGTTTGTCATTGTCCAAGGAATGCAAGACACACTGGGTAAAGACAGAACTCTGTTGCCTAATCTGGGAAGAATTTGTTGACAAGAAGGGGGGGGGGGGGGTTGTGTGTGTGTGTGTGTGTGTGAGAGGGGGGGGGGTTCTGGTTAACATGCTATCGAGTTGTGCTTTTGTAAACAGGACAACAGTGGTGGGAAGCGCACAGAGTTGCCTTCATCCTCACACGGCCTGCTAGGCTCTCAGTGTCTCCCACAGAGGTCGCCTCAGGCTGCCACAGAGGCCATGGAAGCGTGGTCAGCCTGACCTTGCCACCCACTCGGAAGTTCCCAAAACATTCGCACGTAATTTCATAAACATACACACGCACACGCCACTACAAAGGAACACCCTCGCCCGATTCACATAACCGGGGCAATGAAAAGGGGTGACATGGCAGAGTGACACGGCCCACATATCGTTGATCTGTTTAAACATGACCTCCCCGCCATGACGAGAATTATCTGTACATGAAAGTAAATAACCCTGGCAGATAACCCTCTTTTCCCCAGAGAACCAGAGCGAGCTGCACAGTTGGAAGTGGGTGAGGTCTGTGGGAACACTTGTCCTACCACTACTTAGAATCCTCATCATTCCGGGGCCAGCTTACAGCACCTTATTAGCCACTTCAAAAAAATAAACTAGCCATGTGGTCTTTGTGCGTGTAATGACAAGTAATTAAATAGACGGCTTGCAACAAATCTCCCAACGACGGATAGATTTATGATTTATGACAAAGCTGCTGGTTAAGTATGAATGGCTCCCCCTATGCTGAGGAGTTATTGTTTTGAGTAAATTATCTTTAACAGTTTGATTATATGGACATGAGTGATGTTGCCCTTAAATCTTTTGAACCAACTTCAAAGGAACTCAAGTCATGATTAGACTAGTCTTGCATACACGTGATCATAATAAAAGCCTTAGACAAACTTCTCAATAGGAACCTAGAAAAATAAACCATAAAAAAAAATTCTGCAAAAATGGAAAAAGGGGCTTAACGACACGTCTTAACGATTGTTATTAAGAGACAAAAATAATTACCATCAGTATTTTCTCAAGATAATGGACTGGTTGGTGCTATTTTCCCACGTGACATGCTGTAAGACCTGCCAGACTGGCTCCTGCAGGAATATTTATAACCCTCCTAAGCTTTTAGGGTGTCACCACTCTCCGGGAGATGAGTGCCCATATGACAGCAGCTCCACTCCAAACACCCAAATCCTCCCAGCCCTCCCGTGCTAACCCCTGGACAGTCCCCAGGCAGTGAGCGGAAGGGGCCCTGTCCTGGTAGTGTCCGACAGTCTTAGATTGATGATTAAGGGCGATTTATAGGGCTTGTTTTATGAGTCGTTTCCTAACCAGAACTTTGCGTGAATATGTCGGCTGATAAGGTGGACATCTTGCTGAGTAAGGGGAGTTCAATATCATGTTTATAAGTACCTCAGGGTGTTCTGGGAATCTCTTCATTTCATTAGGTGGGGATCGGAGGGTGCAATGCAACACCAGTGCACAACTTCAGATTATATTCGAGGATACCATTTATTACGTGAGGGATACCAAAGGCTTTCTAGGAAAACATACAATACTCTACATTTCAACTATGTCTGTATGTGCTAAGCATAGCAACATTCTCCTTTTGGGAAAAAAAAATATATAGTCTGTTATTTTTGAAGTCTAGAGACTATTTTGGATGCCTGCACAGAGGAATGCAGATTGGTATCTCCATTTTGTTTTCTCTGCCCATTTCTGGGATCAGGACAGACCAGGAAACAAGTGGGCCTATATTTCATTGCTCATGGATGAGTTTGTGTGTTTTTAAAAGCTTTGATTTAGTCCATTTGACTTGATAGAACGCCTCTTGTTCGGCTCTACAAGTATTCTCATTGCCTTCCCTGGTGATTTGAGCTTGCCAATTCCCAGGACAAGTCTGACAGCAGCGTCTGGACCCGACATGTTGGGAACCAGTGAAAAGACTGGAGACATCAGCTGTTGCTCCTGCTTTAGAAAGCCCTGTTCAGTGCAGAGTTGGTTTTGGCTCTCAGCCCAGGGTCTCTCGTGCTAAGCTTACATTCATGTTTCTGTCTCACAAACAGTTTGGTGCTGGTGCCTACTTTCAGAGCATGGGGCCCTTTCTGTGGCAATAAAGAAGTCCAGTCTCTTAATAACCTGATATACAAAAAGCCAACTATAATGGATGTGCATGTCTTTCGTCTTGCTTCTTCAAAGGGTGGATGGCCATTGCGTAACAGTTTTGAAACACAATGCAACACAATATGACATGTTAAATCAAACTGTTGACAAGGCATCACAACATGTTTCAGGACTGTGGTAAAGAATATGAATCATATCGAGAGCCGTCTTTTTGGCTGCTTGTCAACAAGCCACCCCACAGACACCATAGAGCCTGCCAAGGTTGGAATTAACTGTAGTTCTGTCTATTTCTCTGAAACACAAAAAAAATTTAACAACCCCCTTACCCTTACCCCAACCACACGCACGCACGCACACGCACACACACACACACATACACACACACACACACACACACCTCTGCAGCTTTCACCACTTCCTGGCAAAACAATGAAGGGTAAGAAAAGTCAACAAACATGAGGCAGAGCACCTAGAACTGTAAACTGGAACAGACGCTGAAGATCACTGAACCGTGGGTCAAAGGTCGGGCCCCATGGAAGCGACTTCATTAACTCCTCTCACATCCTTAGGTGATATTTAGAATGGCAAGACGGGGAAAAACACAGTGCCCACATCTCACCCTCTGCATTCCTGACCAGGCTATCTGGCCTCACACTGCAATCCGCAGGCATTACCTTACTGATATGGAGGCATTACCTGTGTCCACTATAACGCTGCCTTGTATTAGTTTAAAACGGAACGGATCAGGAGCCTGTGGAGAGGACTCCCTCCACCGTCTGCATGGTGGCTCACTGGCTCTGATGCAGGAAGACTGCATTTCCCACGCAAACCCCTTTATGAACAGAAGTGGAATCAGCAGGACAGACGGACATCGGTGCCTGAGAATCCTTCTCCCTTCTGACATCTGGGCTTTGATGTTGACCGCCTCCTCCGGTCCTTCAGAGTGCGATGGGGAGTCTGGTGGAGGAGGGTGGTGGTGGTGCTGGGGAGTCTCGAGGAAGTTACCCACATGTAAGGAGCGAGCTGGGGCTTTTCCTGGAAGGACATCACTCTCTCTCTGTGTAACTGTAGCTAGCTGCCGCCGTAGCGGAGCACCGTGCCTTATCATCCCGCTCAACGTCCACCTGAAACAATATTTGCACATGAGTGTTCAATTTAACATTTGGGTGACCCCTTCGTCATGGTTACGAAATGGGCCACAGCATGGTAGCGCAGGCCAACCCATTCTGGAGCATGTGACTGGAGAGGATGGGTGCATTAGGGAGACGGATCGAAAAACTGAAATGCAAAAACCGACCGACTTCATTTTTCTCGACCACTAGATTACGTCACGCAATCATACCTGGCACCAATTGTCAATAATTTGAGCAGTAAAAAAAGCTGTAAGCCGCAACAACAACAACAACCACGACAACAACAACAACAACAACAACAACGACGACAACAACAACAACAACAACGACGTGAAACGCATTCATATCTCATGAAAACATACGCTCCCTTCGTTTTAAAATCCCTTGGATGAGCGATGTGCTGAGCTGCCTGAGGATCTACGTGATGCCCTGCTCTGGTCCTTTAAATCTCAGGTCAAGGCCTCATTGGATCCAGACCACTCCTGCTCGCTGGTTTCCCTTGTAAATCTACCAGCGTGTATGTTGGTAAATCCAAATAGATGAAACAGGCTCAGAGAACACATGGACATGCAATCTATGTCCCGCTACAAAACTAATGACATTAGACAAGTAAGGCCACTGCAGTAAAACTGATAGTTAGCCTGATTTAGACTTGACCTACACAACAACTCTTTTTTTTTTTTAACAAGCAGGCTTCAGAGTAACATCTTGACCTCATACCTTTGAGATCTGGAAAGCGTTACTATATCCTGTTACGCGACAGAGAGGTGGCCGGTGCTTTTAGTGAGCCGTTGTGGCCAGACCTTTTCCTGGTCACATTTGGCACACTGCACCACCATGGCACCTGTTCCCAGAAGGCAAACAACGTCACCAGAGAACGTGGCCTTGGTCTATTCGACTTTTCAGAGTCGAACGAAAGGGGACAGAGAGCACACAGACTCTCTGAAATGATTTACTAAATCCTAAGGCGAGGGCTTTGGTTGAGCTGAATAGTTTGCCTGAGTTCAGGAGAGCGTGCAGCGGCTTCCAGACCAGATTGCGGCGAGGGGAACAGTCACATGAATGCGATTCGTGCTCAGGCTACCATTCCCCTGCCCTAATTATATGGGAGACAGAGAGTGTGGTGTGACAGCTATGGCTGGGGCTGCAGTCGTGTCCTAAGAGACTGCAGCTGACCCTGTGGAGGGGGGTCAAGAGAGAGACGAGACTGAAACTAAGGGAAGGTAGACATAGGAAAGGATAGTGTGTGTGCGTGTGTGTGTGTGTGTGTGTGAGAGAGAGAGTGATAATGTTGAGGGGGGTTAACTGTGGAGTCAGGCTGTCCGGTGTGTTGCAGCTGAGTGCGGCAGGGGGCTTACATGCAGGATTTAGAGAGCCTCCGTAACACCACAAAGCACCAGGGGGATGGGGGGCAGCCCAGCATGGGGCCCAGGGGGGGGGGGGGGGGGGGGGGGGAGCAGAGCGGGGGAGTGGGGCAACCCAGCAGGGGCCCGGAGGGGGAGAGGAGAGCGGGGGAGTGGGGGGGGGGGGGGGGCAGACAAGCTAGCTGGCTCTGCCCGGGATCCATTTCCAGCCTTGGAATTCCTTTGTTCCTGTCACAGGTCTCCGTTTCCCCGTCCTCTTAATCCGGGGCTGCCTAGCGCCCAGTAACGGGGAGCGGGGCAGGTAACCCTGGCCGGCACAGGCCTGTCTGCCTTTCCTCTATTTAAAGAGCAACCAAGCAGTCACTCACAGTCCTCCTGGCCAGCTCGCGCACAACAAGCCTCGGGCACAACTGGAGAGGCATGCGCTGTGAGCCCGGACGAGGCTGAGTCACAAAAGTCGTTAATGCTATCCAAATAACTGGCGGGATTCAATTCACTTACCCAGAGAGCAGTGCTTTGAAGTGGTGCAGACTTGGCAGAGTTAGCGTGGATGGAGACTGCAGGGGAGGGGGGGAGGCAGGGAGCCTAGGTAATACCTCATGGGAGTGTTACATGACTTCCTCCTGGGTGCTCAACACAGACCTCCCTGGCAAGTTCACTAATAAGCCCTGTCCACCACGTGACAACCTTTTTTCATTTTGGGGCGAGAGGATTTCAAAAGGCCCGGACGAGCCCGCGCTAAGCCTTCGCTCGCACGTGGGAGCGTGCCGACGTCTCTTGTCCCTTTCACCCCTTTTGCTCATCCTTCGCATTCTTCGTCGTAGGTGAGAAGGCCATTCGTAAACACATTCTCGAACAGTAAAGCTATGCAGCAACACTTGTGCTTTTTTTTTTCCCGCAGCAGGCTGACTTAAGCCCCCTTCAGAGGGCTGCCAAGAGGAGTCAGTGGTACACTGTGCAGCGCTCGCAAAGCCCTCTCCCACGGCTATTAGTGACCATTCATCTGGGGAGCCTGGGAAAATGCCTCTCCGGCTCGCCGTGGCCATGGACAAACAGGCTGGCAGGTGTTCCCTCCCCCTAAGCCCTGGCACCTGTGCACGGAGAGGAGGAGAGTCGCCCTTCTCTGCCCGCGGAAAAGCAGCGAGGCTCGAGGTGCCTCCGAGACGCTCTGAGGTGTCCGTCCAGAGAGCCAGTCTGCCGTGGGCGCACACGAGGGGACCGCTATGACCGTTGGCACGCAGCGGAGGAGCGCGGATCAATAGGAACAGCAGAAACAACACATCTGCTAATGTACTCATGCGGTTTGAAATGGCATATTAACTAAATCCCTGTAAAAAAAAAAAAAAAAAGGTCCTTCTCGGATTACATTCATAGGAGCAAGACACACAAGTATGCACACGAGCCAACACACACAAGTACGCACTGACATTGAGTCAACACTACAGACACATAGGAAGAAGTCACATTCATTTTCACTTTAACATTGAAATGCAAACACTGAAATGTAAATGTAGTGAAACACAACACAACTGTGACAAGGTTCCTGTGACACAAACAGTCAATATGTAAGGGCGGACATTGAAGAATCTATGGACAGCCAGAACGCTACTAGTGTTTCTGGAAGTAATTCTTTGGTCAGGGTTCAACTTAAAAACCTAGTGTGTTATTCAAGACGGCCACAAAAAAAGGGGGTTCCTGCATATAACTGCAGGAGTAAAAGAGTGGGGCATATAAAACGATAGCCGAGACACCCTCCGGCTCTGCAATCCAAGTTACTCCTAGACTCAAATGACTCGTATCAAATATCTTTATCAAATCACAAAAACATGTGGCTCCGACTGTAGAACAACTATTATGCGTGCTCAATTTTCTGTCCGTAATTAGCCCCCGAGAGATGTGGGTGTGCACAGCCCCACTCTTAGAATGAGGACAAGAGGCCTCTCCTAAACGCCGCTTACTGTTATTTCTCATGTCCAGCTTGTCCTTCTGCTTTATCAAGTGCCAAACATTTTGGTGGGAAAATGTCCCTCCGTCTGACTCTGGCCCTCTAAAAGGCATCAATAAATCACATTGCTATGAGCTAATCATGAATTCTTAAGCAGCCAGCCTACTGATAAAAAATACTAAATAAAAAAAGCTAGGGAATTGACGTATGAACATTGGCCCCTCTGCTGATGAGAGCTGGAAAAACTGCTTGGCTACAGATTTGGGACGAGCTCTCTCTGACGAGTTCCCTGGGTGCCATACACACACGTATAGGCTTACCCCTTGGTACAAAACGGACATACGTACACTTGCAACAGAGGGCTGTGGAATGTCGAAAGCTGTTGATGGCTCATTTGAAGTGCCAACAGCTGAGGCTGTTAGGCTGGTCTTACCCTGGGCACTGGGCGGAAGCCTCTGTGATTCCATGCTGGCACCAGCACAAACACGGCTCCATAGAATACCCCCTCCCAACAGCAGCCACCAAGCATATCACCACCCAGAACCTTCCTATTCCTGGCTCGGACGATCTATACCTCCCCTCATCCGCACCCTTTTTTTCCACTGCATGCATACCTGTACGTGTGCATGTTTACCTCGGTAAAACGGCTTTATTCTCCACCGAAATGACATCTTACTGCACTTATGCTATAGATAAATGTAGAATCACATCCAGAATCATAAAGTCTCTACCCCCCCCCCCCCCCCCCCCAGGTACGCCCACAGTTTGAGAGTTCTCGGAGGATTAGCAGGTTAGTGTTTGGCCTTCGAGCAGAATAGATGACCCCACTCCTTAATACCAACCCTGAGGTCTGCTGGGCGTCCTTTGCTAAGCCGGGAGGCTGTCCCCCCCCACCCCTCCACCCCACCCTGGCTTGGCTGGCCCCTGCTTCTCACACTGCCAGCCTCCACCTTTACGACTCCACAGGCCGCCGCACATGGAGCAACAAAAATACCAAGAATGTCATTACGATCACTTAAGACCTTCAAAAGAAAAGTGCAGTATAAAACCATTCCAAGTAACTATTTAGGCCTGTTGAAACAATACTACATACCCAGTTAAGCAAGAACAAAACAAAACGCTTAGCTAAGAAAAATCAGGTTTTGGTGGTTATGTTCTTGGTAGCAGAGCTACAAGGGCGTTAATGCTTGTGTGTGTGTGTGTGTGTGTGTGCGCGCGTGTGTGTCTGTGCATGTCTAAAGCTCAGTCTGTGATCTCTATCATCAGACCTGTCCGTCTCCCTACAGTCTGTCATGGGGAATATGAGTCACTCTTTTCCGTAACATTAGACTGTCAGCCTGTTCACACCTTGCCCAGAGGGAGGATATATCTCCCCAACACACTGTCGCACTCTCGCTCTCTCTGACACACACACACACTCTCTCTCTCTCTCTCTCTCTCTCTCTCTCTCTCTCTCTCTCTCTCTCTCTCTCTCTCTCTCTCTCTCTCTCTCTCTCTCTCTCTCTCTCTCTCTCTCTCTCTCTCTCTCTCTCTCTCTCTCTCTCTCTCTCTCTCTCTCTCTCTCCCTCCCTCCCTCCCTCCCTCCCTCCCTCCCTCCCTCCAAGTAGGTGGCTGGTGCTGGAGTGCAGTAACAGCTACTGCAGTATAGCGTGAGACGCTGAGCTGCAGTCGCAGGAGAAACTTTACGAGCCAGGCTGCCCTGTAATCCCACTCCCACAGTCAGGCCTGCCCCTGCTGAGAGAGTGCTGCTTAACTGGCCCTAAATGCTACCTGTGTCATCCCTGCCCGCTTTCCACCTCACAGCTGGGGGTTCTGTTGGAGCTAGCCTGGCGGATCAACAGAAAGTCGGTGTGGCAGTGGGCGGGTGAACGTCCACAGGATGGAGATGAAACGGGCTTGGCGTTTGGTCCCTATAGTGAAGAGGTGTTTCAACCATGGCGCAGAAAAGACTTTCTAAAGGCACTTTTGGGTTACTGTTATTTTATAATTGATTTATTTGTCCAGGGTTGACGGACTTGCGTCGTACATGTGTACTGAGGGTTGGGATGTGCCAAGGTAAACAACGTTACACAGCCTCCTCACAGTATCTTAGCTCCTGGGTCACGCCCTGGGTGTCAAAAGCCGTCGCATCCCGACGGGCTCTGTTTTCACTCCCTCCTCCACCCACACCTACCCGCCGATAGCCACGATACACATTGCAGAATGTTCTACTCCTTAATTTCCCACCCTGCTGGCATAACTGCTTGCCCTTATGCTTTGAGGACAGTCGTATCTGTGTTGTTGAGGCCGGCGAGAGAAAGAAAAAGAAAAAAGAATGGTTAGGAGTTCAGAGCCAAAATAAACCATAGAGGGATTGCAGTCAGTAGACACACCTTGGACAGGTTAAGCAGGCACCAGCAATCACTGAGTGTCAACAGATCTGTGGCGATAACAACTTAGCTGCAATGATTGCTTTATTTTGACTCGTAACGACACTACGCCGCTCTGTTAGCTGGCGTTCTTAGCCAGCAATAATGGTGATGTGGTCACGCTAAAGGGCTACAAGTCTTGATAAGTGACAGATCTACAGCATATGATCCACACAGCTACGGTAGTCACTACCTAAAACGTTTAGTAAACGCAGGGAACTTTTGTATAATTTGGTTGACTGATTCCGTGGCAGGACGTGGGGGGGGGGATCCGAATTGCAGTATGAAGCGTGACTTCTAATTACCTTTGACGCACAAAGCTTTTCCAGGAGCTAGCTCTTTCTTCTGTTTAGGCTGGCCCCTTCGCTGGATGGATTCTGTGTACTGCTTGACTCTTTGGTTCACAGCATCATGGATCACTTTGGTTACTTCCTACAAAAAATGCAGTGCGTGGACAAAATATTTTTGTCTGACATTTTGTGGAGACCCCCTCCGTTATGTAAGGGTTAAACTCTAAAACAACAAAGACAAAACAAGTTAGTGGGCACATATTAGATGATATCCAAAACGATTCTCTAGCGGGCCAGCGGGGGTGACACCAAGAGAGAGGGAATAGGATTAGCCTGGCCAGGGTTTTTATCTCTGTAACAATAAAACCCCAAAGAAGAAAAGAGTGATTATACGCTGCAGCTTCCTTTTGTATAGGACACCCCCCCTTCCCCTCCCCCGCTCCACACCTCCCAGCCCAACATGTATGCATGCACACACACACACACACACACACACACACACACACACACACACACACACACACACACACACACACACACACACACACACACACACACACACACACACACACACACACACACACACACACACACAAATCCTGCCCCGACAGTGTCCATACCTCGGTGTGGTGCGTAGTGAACCAGCTGGCGTCCTGTTGGCCGGCCAGGGGCCGAACGTGGAGATCCACCAGCACAGCAAAGTTCCCACACTGCAACACAAAGAGGCGGGACAGCCACAGGTTGCTGAGGGGCACAGGGCTCAGAGACAACAAAGAAAGTCAGAGCGCGGGTGATTGACAGCTGGACAAACCACAAAGACCCCCGTCCATCCCCAAACATCGCCCCCTCCCCGGGGGCTTTTCACATCAGCCCTCCCACCCTCCCACCCTCCCTTCACCGCCCCCTCTATCTGTGTCTAGCCATCTCTTAACACAAAAAGCCTCATCAGCCTTCTCCTATTTTCCTTTCTCAGCACAAAACAAAAAAAAAAGAGTGGTTTCCTGCTCCAATTATGCAGGGCAAACATTGTCTTTGCACAAATTAGGCTAGCTCAAACATTTAAGGGACGATGTATTGTTACCTACTGCAACAGCACCATGCTCATTGACAAATGTTATACTTTACTACTAAGGTGTTTAAAGTATAAAGGTAAATGTTCAGTCTCACAAGAGCAGGGTGGATATATAAAACGTAAAATTTGCCAGTAATACTCTAGTTCTGGGTTGTAAATGCCAAGGGTTGCAGACAGCAGTGGGGTGTAGCAGCAGAGCGAATTCCCCCGGTTCTTAAGTCATCGTGTCGCTGACAAGAAGTCGCAGGGGATCGAGAGGCCCGGGGGGGAACGCCGCGGCTCCTTAAGTAGCTGTCACATCTTTCTCAAGCCGGCCTGATGATGGCTTCACACACGAGTGCCAGAGCGGCCCGGCCGTGGCGCGGGAACGTGCGTGGGCGCCGTGTGAACCTCTCGCCCTCTCTCTGGACACGGCCGTGATGGATGGATGGACGGACCAGGACCACACGCCGTGCCACGCCGCGGAAACCCTGAACCCGGATGAGCACCGCTTCTCAGGAGACCGGGCGGAGGGGGAGGGGTGAACCCATGTCCCTCAATCTCACGGGAGACATTACGAGGAGAGAGAACACGAGTGCAATTAGGGGACGCAAGAGTTAGGCTCAGGCAGACAAGCGCAAGGAGCATAGGACTATCATGTTCGGGCAAGAGGGCGATCGCCACGACGATTCAGCGCAACATAGTGAGTCGGTGAGGGAAGGATCGGCACAGAATTGAGTCGTCATGCAGTCTGTCAGGTAGACAGACAGCGAGAGAGTGAGAGTGTTATATGGGAAGAGCCTCTAGGTACGGCACACCCATCTCTCCCACTGGGCTTAGGTGAGACGTACGAGCCGGCCACAGTGATTAACATGCCCTGGCTGGCCTGGGGTTTGTCGGGCCCAGCTGCTGGGGATGACGTGAGAGTGAGTTAGCAGGGTGTGTATGGGAAATGTTCCAGTAGTTGAGACCTTCACTGTGGGCATGAGGCTATTTGTCTGTCCATTCTGTCTCCTTCTGAATACCCCTCTCTCTCTTTTTTCATAAGAGTGAATCTCTGTCTTCCACCCACCTTTTTTTTGTCAATCTCTCTCCCCAACACACTGTCGCGCTCTCGCTCTCTGACACACACACACACACACACACACAATCTCTCTCTCTCTCTCTCTCTCTCTCTCTCTCTCTCTCTCTCCTTATAAAGAAAGGAGAGGGCTAGTGTGTGAGAATTTGATTCCATGGAAAAAAATAAGAAGTGGAGGGGAAGAGAAAGGCAAAAAAAAAAAACAAAGGCAATAAAAACGTGTTGTTGACAGCAAATAATGGACTGCGAGTGAATCATCTGGGATTAATAGATCACAATAATGAGGAAATTATAGTTGAAATGCATCTCTAACCGTTTTTTCCCCTTATTGAATCTGTAAACAAGAATAGAAGTTAAGATCTGGCAGCTTTACTAAGGTAAATGGGGTAGGGAGCGCCCCCTTTTGGCAGCTTAAAGTCATATAATATAATATATAACTAAATGGAACATAAATAGGCAAGACATCCGAACTCCAACAATAATCCAGAAAAGGCAATTCCAAAGTTAGAGTGGCAACCCAGATTGCTCAAGTATGGTGAAACAATTGCTTCACCGCATTAGCCTAAACAAAGACATTTGACACATAATATTTCAAAATGTTCAAAAACAGAATCTTAAAATTCATTTCAAAAACCTCTAAAGGCTTTCACAACAAGGATCATGCAAGAGCCACAGGCTAGAACAGAGCTCTCCTTATGAACAGGGCCCTATGTGTGCGTGTGTACTAGTCAGTATGCTGAGGGGGAGAGAGAGAGAGAGAGAGAGAGAGAGAGAGAGAGAGAGAGAGAGAGAGAGAGAGAGAGAGAGAGAGAGAGAGAGAGAGAGAGAGAGAGAGAGAGAGAGAGAGAGACAGCTCTCTCCCGGCATTCCCCCGGCCCTCTGCCCTTTGTCTCATGGCAGTCCACGGATGACCGATGGTTTCAGCTGACTGGTTCCGACAATTACCAACGCGTGGGAAAGCCGAGCAGGGCCTGTCAATCAAGGCAAGAGGGGACGACTGGTGGCTGAGTCCCATGCAGGGTGGCTTCCTGGAAATATGTGCACTGGGTCCTGCGCTCCCTTTGTGTTTTAGTTTACTTAACCATGTGTAACTTCACCACGTAACTTCATATGCTGAACGCTTCAAATACTGACATTTCTAAATACTTATTATACTACAAAATGCGATTCATATAAAATGTATGATTAAAGCATATAGTGATCGCTAGTGAATAATGCACTATTGTAGGTTACACCTACAAAGGATATTGACCAAAAACCCCGCTTTCGGGCCTGCCACAAGGCTAATGTGATCAATTGCTCAGGCTTGAGAGAGCAAGAGGTTTGCAGAGCGTGGTCCTCAAGACAGGGACGCAGCAGTGTGAAACCCCTAAAGAGGTTCCTGAGCCTCTGATTGAGTTTGTGTTTGGGCACTGAGCCAGACAGCAAGCTGTGGAATAGCTCCTTTTTTATCACATTAGAGCAGCAGACAAGACGAGACTGGGAACTGGACATTAATGATAAACATTGGCCTGTCCCTCATACCAAAAACAGCATGTGATTCTCCGGGCTTCTCAGAAGTGAGCCGCCTGCCAGGAACACAAACTTGAACAAATTTTGCACTAATGAGAACACTAGTGATTTGCCTAGAGTTATCCAATAAGGATTTGATGCAGCAAACTTCTGTTTATATTATGAATATGTAGTTTAGGCTTGAGTAGGCTTAGCCTATCATTATTATTATCATTATTATTATTATACGTTTATATTTATATAGCTCTTTTCTAAAACGCAAAGACTCTATTGGATGGATACTATGGGACAGTTCGAAAAAGCTTTTAATTTTATTTTAACAAAAGAAAAGCAAAAAAAAGTCTCCAACCAACCAGTCAGAATGTAACTTAATACAAAGGCTTTGCCAACAATCATATCATGTGATCAGTTTTGCATCTTCAAGCACAAAGAGTGACCAATGGGTCCCTGTCGTGACCCCTGCCGTGACCTCTGACACGCAAGTGATGAGGCCTTCTGAAGAGCCGAGCCAGGGCCTCCATTTAGGGAACACTTCTTCAAGAGCAGCCTAATTCTTTTGTGGAGGTTGGAATAGTAATAGAAACCACCAAGTGTCTTATCGTGCCGAAGCAGAGCAGAGCACCTCTAAATAGAGCCTACAAATTCCATCTGGATTACAACTCTGAGATTGAACGATCTCTGTACTCTCAAGAGAAATATATAAATAAATATATATATATATATATATATGTGCCATTATCTTGGAATTAATTTCAATAAACAATTAAATAGGTACATTGTGCGTGCCTCACTTCCCTTGATTATGATTCTTAAGCGTACACTTTCATTTACATAATCAGTGGTTGACCTCCCCTAATGAGTGATCTTGGATTCAAGGCTTAAGCCAATTCGGAGAAAGGGTTGTTGTTGTTGGAAAGAGAGCCACAGTAAAGGGCCAAGTCCCAGAGGAAGTTACTTTTTTCACACAAAGAAAAAGTGGGCCAACATCGCTTTGTTTTCTGCCTCAGAAATGCCTCCCAGTTGTACATAGGGCATGAAGGCTAAACAAAAAGCAGCTATGAGTGCTATTTAACACCAAAATATTACTCATTATTATGTTATCTTTGTGAGTTGCCACACAGTCAACGATGAATACACCTGAATCTTCCAATAAGCAGGGCTAGAACAATATAACTCTGTGATTACGAATGCAATTAGCAAGACCTACTATTAACGGCTAGCCTGCATAACTAGCCAGTGTTTTCTATCCTAGTCTGACCAGGAACATAGCTTTGCTTTTAACTGACGAAGCCATTCTATTTTCTGCCTCTAATCAGTAGAACAAACAGTTGTGCGATCCTGCAGCAGACGGCTTTCCCTTTTCTTCCTGGTCTCCAAGGTTCTGGTGTATATCACTCTCAGTTCCCAAGGCACTCTCTTACCTTCCCTTATCTCCCTTCCAGAGCCGCCTCGCTGCCCTCCCGCCCGTAATGCTCAAAGTCGGGCACGGAGCCCAAACTGTGTGAGCAGTGCTTGCCCGCCTCCCCACCTCGCTGCCCTTTGCCATCTCTATCGCGCTGTATGAGAACCAGACCCCCTCTGACTGCACTTAGCTCAGAGGCTAACATTAACCAGCCACAGATGTTTACATTGGGAAAGAAGGGGCAGCAGATGCGGTCTCACTCAATAAAACTCCCATCTCCCCCCCCTTCCCCCCCCCCCATCACGGAGCAGCAGATCTTGGAGCAGTCTGCTAGGAGCCCAGGGGAGCTATTGGATCTGTGGGTGTGACAAGACTACTACTATGAGGCTTTATTCTCTGCCTTTCCCAGTTTACTGTTGCTCCCTCTCTTTGCTATGAGTCACTTGGTATTTCCCTAAAAAGAACAACCTTTCAATCTAGAATGTCAGCCCTCCCTAGATACTGACCTACACTGCACGACTCCATGGATATATGAGAGTGATTATATCTGTGATTGATTACAAAGCTGCATGTTTATAGAAGCTATGTTCTGTGAGCAATGCTCCCTTGATTCAAGTGGATGTTAGCACACCTGAGTGCTCTTTATTTGATGATAAAAAGGACACAGCCCAGGAGTGGAATTTCAGCAGCAAGAACAGACAGGAATATCTCCAGGTAGCACTTGGCAAACAAAGCCGAATCTCTGTGAACTTGCATGCACAATAATAAGGCTGAAAATGCCTGACCTCATTAGGAAATGTAGCTGTGGGCCAATCCCTTAAGTAATACCAATCATCTCTCCTCACCACGCCAAACAGTGTAAACACACCAGTTCAAAAGCGTCAACATAATTTTAATCATATTGCCAGCTACGAGAGAAAAAGCAGACCCAGTGTGTGGTCTGACGTGATCTCATCCATTGAATGACAATAACACTAAGCAGCGGCTACACCTCTGACATTCAACTGCAACATGGAAACGCCATTAATTTAAAAAAAGATCCAAAAGCAAAGCTAAATTAAAAAAACACGGGGTGCAGCCTGTCCTTCATCCCATAACGTTCCAATGGTTAACAACTAACAAGTTAGTCACTTGCCATTGTTAATAGAAGACAGCCTGTATAGCTCGGCAGTAAGAATGCCCTGGCATAGTGTAGATCTGTGTTATAGCCTGGAGGCCCATAGGGGAGGTCTAGAGAGCAGTTGGTCACAAAAGCCTAAGCCCATTTAAGTAGTAGCGTACCAGAACCTCTTGCAGTTCCACAGCCAGGGGAGCCCAGTTTCAAAAAAACATCTAAGGAGCCAACATCATAAAACTTCTGTAAAGCCCACATAGACAGCCAGTTGAACAGTGCTCATAGCCCTTTATTGAAACATGAAAGACACTCACTCGCATCTGTTGTACAACAAGAAAGTGCTGTGTTGCTGCTGTTTGTTTGATGAAAGAAGAGACTTCACTGGACTAGCACCTAATGCGCTATATGATTTTTTTTCACAACTAACATGGATGTTACTGAATAAAGCATAGAATGGCCACTCGTGTTCTACTCTCCCACAACAAGCAAAACCTATTTAGCCTGTTAGTAAGTACCCATGCATATGAAAAGAATAGGACAGAGTGCATCTGGTAAACTGAGCACATATGGCATTAGGTAGGATGTGAGAGATCAGGGGAAACCGTCCTCAGTCCTTATTCAAAACTTGCAGTAAATGAAACATCAACAAATGGGTAGACTGGTGGCTTTTCTTGCACTTAAGAAAAACATCTGATGTGCATTATTCCTGATAGGGCTTTACAGCATGGTTGCTACTTGTCAGTAGAATTCCGCAGCCTGTTATCACTATGGATATTATCAAAAGCATGTCAGGAAGACAATCATTTATAATTAAATTTAGAACTTATCCATGATCCTATTTGTAATAGACTGTGTAGTCCAACCTTAAATAGTTATTTATTTAAATGTTATAGCACGTATAAAAGTAGTCCAACCAGTAAAAAAAATTGATCGAATCCAGTTCAAAATATCTAAAAAGGTCCGTTTCTAATACTACACATTTTATATGCACCGGACCACTTGAAGATATAGTAGCACAGTATAATATAGATATAATACAGTATAACAAGTCAATAAAAGAGTTTAGATACAACTTAAGATAACTTTATCAGCCTAAATAACAATCCTATGCATGTTCATTGGAGATGTAACAACTAGCCAAAAGGCATTCAGGGCTCAATTTATGAAACAATACTTCCCTCTAGTGGTTACAGAATAAGGCTTGCTGCAATCAAAATTAATGCCACAAGTATATATAGACGGAATATAAATTAAGGGGTACTGCTATTATTGAACAGCAGCT